>JAVSCE010010896.1:0-158569 GCA_032199065.1 Smutsia gigantea | reverse complement strand
GAAAAACAACATTAGCAAAACAAATGACTAAAAAAAAAATCAGTGTCCATTGCTAAGACTAGGTGAAGTGTTAATTCCACCTAAATCAAATAGCTATGACAAAATGAATATATTCTCCCATATTGTAGGGTGTCTTTTTGTTCTGATGGTGTACTTCACTGTACAGAATCTTTTAAGTTTGATGTAGTCCCAGTTGTTTATTTTTTATTTTGTTTCCCTGGCCCAAGGAGATGTGTCTAGGAAAAAGTTGCTCATGGTAATATACAAGAGATTTTTGCCTATGTTTTCTTCTAAGAGTTTTATGGTTTCATGACTTACATTCAGGTCTTTGACCCATTTTGAATTGAGTTTTGTATATAGAGTTAGAAAATAATCCAGTTTTATTCTCTTCCATGTAGTTGTCCAGTTTCCCAACACCAGTTGTTGAAGAGGCTGTCCTCTCCCCATTGTATATTCATGTCAACTTTATCGTATATATTAGTTGTCCATATATGCATGGGTTTATATCTGGGTGTTAAATTTTTTGTAATATTATATCCTGGTCAACAGAGTCAAATGAACTCTCTCATGCACCATACAAATGCCTGGCGACTCTATGCTCTATGTGGAAATGCTTATAATATCATCACTCAACATCCATTTCCCTGGAGTTTCCTACTGATTTACTCTGAAATAATTAAGACAAGAGTAGTCATTAGTGAGATTATATTTTTATTTTGTCAATATAATCACTTAAATGTTTCACTTATGATTTGCTTAAGGGTAAAATCAAACGAAGTAATTTTTTCCACTTTTCCTGATGACCCAAGTCTGAAAAATTCAAGTCTATGCAAATATAGTATTTATAACAAATAATTTTGGGCAAGCACCTTCTGAAGAAGATGCATTGAATTTCAGCCTTTAGGACTTTTGAACTATTAGGAAGTCTGGAATAGCACTAATAAAATACAAACACTTATAGTCAAATCTTATTTTTTGATGCTGCTAAATGTAAACTTAAAGCTTAACATAATAGTCAATTTAGCATATAAATGTGTCCCATAAAAGCAAGATGTTGGCAGTTCAAAACAATAAATGTGAACCTTGGGGCAGGCTGTTACTGAGGTGTTAAAGGCCCCTGAAATTTTAATGCACTTGTTTATAGTAAGAATTTCCTACACTAAGTATCTTGCCTTAATTTACCCATTCTCATTCTCATGCCCAAATACAGAAGCAGACATTCAAAAAGCCAGACCTGAAGTAACCGACCTTTTCATTGAATGCTTTCGGCAAAGGTTTTAATTCAACCATTTCCTTTAACATTTATGTTTGCATCTGTCATCTATTCTGATAGCTCTCTAAGTGCATTCTAGTGGCAATCTATTCCCCAGGACCAAGAGGAGTAATGAAATTGGAGAGCTCTTTTCAGTATATCATAACTTTTTTTTTATAATGCAGATAATATAAGGATGGCTTTATTTCTTTTTCTTTCTTCTAAGTAGATATAGGTCATGGTCACATCTACCCAAAAGACTTCTTTCTGCCTGTTGCTCTAACCCTCAAGAGAGATAAAACTATCTTGACAATGGAATTTATTGAAAAGAGAACCCAGTTTTAAATAGATTAAATCACGTCTTTAGAGGAGATTCTTCCATGTGGATAGAAATAGTAAAAACTCCATAATATTAAGTGAAAATTTCCAGACTCTCCACAGCCATTCACACTGTTGACCAACCATTTCTTGCCAAACTTTTGTTTTTCTGAGTCTTCACCATCCTATTAGTTCTTTTAACAGTCTTAATGATCTTTTTCTATATCTTCAGCTGGCCCCTACTCTTTGGTCCCCTACTTCCTAAAGTTAGATATTCTCACAATTTCACCCTTGTCCCTCTTTGTCCTTGTTTTTCTATTTTTTTCTATGTTTATTCCATTTACTCCCAGAGTTTCAGTTATCCCTATGAAATTGACCCCCAAATCTGTGTATTAAGCCCTCCTCATAATTTGAGCTTCATATAACACTTTTAACTTCCACATGCTTCTCACTAGACTATTAATAAACTCACCATTTCCAAAACATAGCATATCATGTTTCTTTTAAAACCAGTGAAGAATAATTTTAAAAACCAGGTGGTGTTGTACATGCTCTACATAAAAAAAGGTATGACATTCTCACAACAACCTCACAACAACCTTTTGAAGTGGTATTATTTTTATCATCATTCCCATCTTACAGAAAAAGAAACTAAGGCACTGAACATTCCAGTGACTTCCCATGGTCATACAACTGGTAAATAATAGAGCCAGGATTTGAGCTTGAAAAATATAGCACTAAGGTCCTTGTGTTGTTGGGCAGTCCTGTCCGGAGAGGTCTCTCCCTGTGCACTATTTGAAACCTCAACCCAGAAAAGGGACCTTGACTCTGATAAGGAAAGAATTCATGAATAGGTTGAACAAGGGCAAACAATAAGGAATTCATTATAGCAAAAGTAATAGCTAGAGTCAAAAGTTGCATAAGCCAGAAAGAGTGGCCCTTTGATTTGTGCAGCCGAGAAGGTAGTGAAAGGAAAGGAAGAACAGAGGAAGAAAAGGAAAGTTTATTGAACTCCTGCTCAGTGTAGAACAAATCCCTTCCCAACTCCTGAAGCCATGGTCACCTGGCATCCAATGTCCACTTGGATCTGCATGGCATGGGAATTATAATCCTACTACTTCAGGATTGGGGCAGTTGTGGAACACTGGAAGGAGGGAGTTTATGTTCTGGAAACTTTCCAAAACAAAGGAAAGGAGACATTTGGACAGGCTGCTTAAGAACGTGATTGTACAGATGCAGTCTCATGTGGGTCACCCAGGTGATGGGAATGGGCAAGCCTGTATATTCAGAGATCCCTGCAGCCACTTCCCTACTTGCCTAAAGTAAAACAGGGGAGACAAAAGGATTTCATTCAAGACTAAAAAGCTGAATGAAATAGCAAAATGACAAAGACACTTACTGTCAGTGGTGGATGATAAAGGGGCACCCTTGAGCCCAATTAAGGTCTTGGCACTTATCTTTGTCATAAGAAAGAATTCAGAGACAAAGTACAATAGGCTAAGCAGAAAGAAAGTTTTCTTTAAAGCAAAGCATGCACTCAAAGTGGGGGAGTGCAGGCAATCTCAGAGAAAAGGTACAAAGCAGATTTTATTTAAAGGAACGGTACACACTAAAGAGTAATGGCAACTTTAAAAAGGCATGCTTAAGGGTTTTAGGTTTTGGCGTTTTATAGGGCCTTTTCGGTAGAGGTTGGTATAAGAAATGATGTATACAGGTGATTAACATTTCCTTTGAATCTTTATCTTAATAGGGTTGTCTAGGTGACTGTGTTGATTCATATCTTGGCATTTTTTATCCATATAGTTTCATTTACACTACAGAGGGTCTATCTTCTATCCTGGTTACAATGTTACTTAATTGATTAAGGTGACTGGAGGAAGGGATAACAGCATATGAAAGGTTAAGTTAAAAAATAAACTAGGCTTTGGTTTGCAGGCTAAGTAGATTTTATAATAGCATGACCCTTGTCCCATGTCCCTTCTGTACCTCACTTGTTCTTAACTGCTTTGCTTTTCTGTAATTGTATAGTTTCCCTCAATGTTTTCTGTTGATTTTACCACAATTCTCCTCACATGAACCCTTGTAATCATTTTGGCTCTTTCTTTTCACTCCCCACCCCTCTCCCCACAGCAGACTAGTTGCTAAGTTATCAAGTCTTGTATTTTTACCACTTCAGGATTGTTTCTATTTTTGGGGGAAGAGGTGGACTCAAATTGCTTTCCTGACTCTAGCCTTTCTCCATTCTAATGCAGGAGAAGGGAGATTAATTTTCCAACAGCACAGCTCTAATGGAGTTTCTAGCAAATTTCTACTTATAGAAAAAAGCTGAAATTCATGAAATTCATGGTTCTATGCAATATATGACCTCAACCCACTTTTCTAAGCTTATTTGTTATATTTCTAAAACATGAAATCCACATCTCAGCCATGTTTGGTTGCTCATTCCTGTCTATGGCAATCTCCTCTTCTAATTCTATCCCAAATCTCATAGTTATTCCTTTTGTAGATTTCATGCATGACAAATATAATCTCTCTGTTAGTCCCTGCCTTTCCTAATTACAACTCAGCTGCTAGCACAATTGATCACCAATAGGGAGGATCAGTTCTGCCCATTTTTGGAGTCAGAACCAAACAATCTTATTGATATTTGAAGAGTGTTATTTTAATTTAATTAAATTAATTAATTAATTAATTTTGCATAAAATATAAACAGACAATAAGTAGGAAAATAAATATAAATGACTATTAACAAGTAAAATGTTCAATTTTTTCATCAAGAAATTAATATTAAAAAAATAGGCAAAGGTATATGGGATGGTCAGCCTAATAAACTTGTAATGGTAATATTTTTTTAATCTACCACTACAAATTTTATGCAGAAATCCGTGTTTATTTTTTGTTGTTTTTTAAAAAAATCTCCAGTGTAAACTGGTTTAGCTAATCAACTATACTTTCTAGTAGACATATGGTGAAAACGGGATGGCTCAGACACCCAGATTGCTCATGATCTCTTGACTTCCTCCTTGTGCTCCCATTCTTCATCACCTCCTCTATCTTATTTTGGGAGAATATTTTGGGTGGATAATCCGAAAATACACAAAAATGTGTATAAATTTAGGTGTAAATTATGGGAACTCTAAGGTCTAATATTAAGATAATGTTAAATTTTGATACACCCATATAATGTTTTTAAAGTCATGTGTAAATGCTTATAATATAATGTTATATAAATAAATTATATTTAATATTTTGGTGTCAAACACAGGCTGGTTCTATTGAATGAATGTTGAATGAATAAATATGTATATATTATTAATTAGAATAAAAGGTAGTATGTATACCTACAATTTAGAAGGAAGTTGACTAAAAATTTAACAGTGACTATTGATGAGTTTTGGGCATAAGAACAATTTCTAAATATCACTCTGTACAAATATTTCTTCCATAAATGACCATTTGTTGTGGTAAACAGAATAATAGCTCACCAAATACGCTCACATCCTAGTTTGTAGAACCTGTGAATATGCTGTCTACATGACAAAATGGACTATACATATGTGATTATTAAGGGCATTCAGGTGGGGAGATTATCCCAGATTATCCAGGTGGGCTTTACCTAGTTAAATGAGTCGTTAAAAGGGGTTAACTTTTCCCAGCTGCGTCAAAGAGTGACAATGTAAGTGTCAGAAATGTTTGACACTGCTGGCTTTAAAGATGGAGGAAGGGGGCCATAGGCCAAATAATGTGAGTGGCCTTTAGAAGCTGGAAATGAATTATCTTCTAGAGGAGGGAATGCAACCTTGCTGAGAATTTGACTTTAGCTCAGTGAGACCTATGTTACATTTATGACCTACAGAACTATAAGATAATAAATTTGTGTTGTTTTAAGCCAGTAAGTTTTTGGCAATTTTTTATGGCTGCAATAGAAAGCCAATATGTTTGTTGAACAAAATTTCAAAGTATTTTTCAAAAAGGAAAAACAGTAATAATCCCATACTTAGATATAACTACCATAACATTATTATATGTATACTTTAATACATATATTATGCATACTTTCATAAAACATTCTTCTATATTAATATGACATTTCAAGAAAAGATAATTCCATTCTTCTATTTGTTTAGATTAAAAGTTTTGGAGTCGTATTGACTTTTTTTTCCTCTCATACACCACATTCAATTAATCAGTTCTTTGTAATAATCTGAACATTGTCACCATCTACAAATACTAACTGGTCCAAGCTACCATTAGCTCTCACTTGGATTTTATTTCAATAGCTTCTAAAGCTCCTCCCTGCATCCACACTTCCTCTACTAGTCTATTCACCACAGAACAGCCCCAATGATCCTTTAGAAATAGAGCCCAGTCACCTTTTAAATATACCCTTATGCATTCAGAGTAAAACCTAAATTCCTCACAGTTGCTTATAGGTCCCTCTAAAGATGTGGCCGTCAGCTATGTCTCTGACCTCATTTCCTGTCACTGTTGCTCTCAGTCACTCTACTCCAGCCATTATATCCTAACATGTTTCCCCACCACCACCAAACTACCAATCATGTTCATAAAAAAGGGCCTTTCCACTCTCTGATTCTTATGCCTAGACTTTTTCCTAAAGATGTCTATATGGCTCACTTTCATTTCCCTCAGGTTCCTGCTCAAATATCATCCTATCAGAGTGGCTTTCTCTGACCTCCCTCTATAAAATAATACTATTCTCCCCATGTTCTCTATCCCCTTACCCTGCTTCATTTTTTCTCATAACACATCACTTCCTGAAATGTATTATATATATTTCACATATTTTATATGAAACTATATATTACATGTATTTTATTTTTGTGTATTTTGTAAGCATTTGTATATCTTTTCTTCTCTTTCCAGGATATGGAACACCATCATCAATAACAAAATTTTTCTCGTGTTTTTGAAAGGACATATATATGAAATGATCTCTTCCTGTTACTTTTGTTATGTGCAACTTATTGAGTTTGAGAATATTAATGTACAATGCCAATGTGAACACTGTTGTTGGTGTCTTCTGGTACACATAGATATGGGTTTCAATTAAGTATACACCTAAGTCCACCCACTTTTAAAACCGTGTCCCTCTTGTCCCTCTTTATTTTTCCCCAGATCAAGTTTCTATTTTAGTAGTATCTTGCCAATGAGTTTCAGCCCTGGACAAGTTCACTATGGATTCATTGAGAACAAAGAAATGACAGTAGAATGTTCTTGAGGTGGAAGGGTTATACCCAACTTTATTTCCACAGTGGCAGGTCAGTCACTAAAATCCCATGCACTCAGAGTGAGTCAGCATGCAGCAAGCCGGTCTCTCCCTCTGGGCCTCTCTGCCTGCACAGCCATCCTCTGGCTCTGTCCTCGGTGCTGCCAACACCCCAGCCTCTGCTCTGCTCTCCTGCTGCCTTGCAGCCATGCCACCTTGTCTCTCAGAGCACTGGGTGGAGCTCTTTATATAGAGTCAATAACAATGTACTGCCCACACATGTGTAGTAAGTGAACCAGCCAGGGCCAGGTGAGAATCTTGGCCATGAAAACCTTCATTTTATCCACACTCAACCCTTCCAGAACTCTCTCCTTTCAATCTATATGCCCTCAGTCCTCTGCAATGGTCCCTGTGTGAGAAAGCTGGAATATTGTAACCAAATTCCATAATCTTCTTTGGCCTCTCCAGCAAAAAGTATTGCAGACACACAAGCCGATCTTGTTGCTTTATCTTTGCCTTCTGCTTTGTCCTCAGCAGCCAGAACTGTTGCTCCAATCTCAGTTGTTGCCACAGGTGCAGTCATCCAATTTCCCTCTGTCTGCTCTTGCCCTTTCAAGCCAACCCACATCTGGGTCCTTGCAACCCTCCCTGAGCCCTTTAAATTCCTCCTTCGAGAGGCAGACTTTATTTCCTTTAGTACCTGAGCCTGAGGATAGAAGCAGAGCATGGAGTGCTCCACAACCTGAGGAGGGGGCTGCAGCTCTCCTGAAAGAACCCGTGGTTGCTGAGTCCTTCTGGCTTTCCACCAGGTGGGGTCTTAACTGAGAAGGGGCCTATGACTCTGGCAATGGCAGGGCCTCCACTCCCACCTGTTCCTCAAATCTCCACTCCTCCATTTCTGGGGCTGATAGCTCAACTACTTTTTTTTTCTTGCCCCACAGCACGTGGCAGCCTGCATGTTGCTTCTTCTCATGCCGCTCCTTCTCGGGCCTCTTTCTTCACCTGCCCTGCAGCACCTGGCAGCCGGCATTCCCATACCGCTTTTTCTTATGATACTCCTTCTCGGGCCACTGCTCCTTCTTGTGCTGCTTCCTCTCGGACTACCACGACATCCTTTACTATTTCCACAGCACTTTGTAGTGATGCCAGTTCAGTAAGCAACAAAATTTCTTTCTCTTGGGATGGTCCCCAGTCCTCCACCCCTTCACATTATCACATGTCCACAGGGAGACACTTGAGTGTCTCCCCATCCATAGGTGCAGCCTGCTGAAACACTTCTACCATGAGGACAACCTGTTCATTTTCCTTGGTCAAAAATGAATCCTGCCAACTACACCAATTGTCTTGCCAATGGGTTTCAGCCCTGGGGAAGTTCACTATGGATTCAATGTGACCAAAGAAATGACAGTAGAATGTTCTTGGGGTGAAAGGGTTATACCCAATGTTATTTCCACAGTGGCAGGTCAGTCAATAAAATCCTGTTCACTCAGAGTGAGTTTGCATGCAGCAAGCCATTCTTTGCCTCTGGGCCTCTCTGCTTGCACAGCCATCCTCTGGCTCTGTCCTCGGTTCTGCCACCACTCCAACCTCTGCTCTTCTCTCCTGCAGCCTTGCAGCTGTGCCATGTCTCTCAGAGAACTGGACTGAACTCTTTGTACAGAGTCAATAACAACGTACTGCCCACACATGTGCAGTGAGCAAGCCGACCATGGCCAAGTGAGAATCCTGGCCATGAAAACCTTCATTTTATCCACAAGTACATAAGCTCATTACCCATTTATTTGTTGTTTTAACATATATTTGATCTTATATTTGTCATTTAAATTTGTTCCCTACTTTTATTCTTTCTTGATTTTCCTGTGGTTTCTCTGTATGAATTTTTGTGCTTTTTCTTATCATTTAAAGTATAATTCTAAAATTATAAGAAAGTTATGAAATCTGCTATAAAATCAAAAGCTATAAAATTTGTTTTGAGTATCGATAATTGTATCAGTTCCTGTTGTTGGCTGAAATCAATAAAAATTCTCTTATTAACTGGATCAAAATGCACAATTTTTTGAAAAGGTATCTGTGGTGAAGTTGGGGTTCCTATGGCCAGGATCCTCACTGAACTTAAACCACCTGATGATGTAACTGGCCTGTTGCTAGGATACCACTTCCACACCTTTAGGCAATAAGCTATTATTGTGCTATACAGAGAGCTTGGCCCAGTGCTCTGGGCAGAGGCAGAGACATGAGTGTTCGACCTACTGCAAGGAGAACAAGCCGGGTAATAAACCCTTTCACCCGAAAGAACATTCTACTGTCAATTACTTTGGTCACATTGAATCCATAGCGAACTTGCCCAGGGCTGAAACCCATTGGCCAGACAATTGGTGAAAGTTGGCAGGGTTCATTTTTGACCAAGGAAAAAGACAAGCTGTCCTTATGGGAGGGGTGCTTCAGCGGGCTGCCCCTGTGAATGGGGAAACCGTGGCTCGTCCCCCAATGAGTATGTGGTCTGAGGTGGCTTGCCACCTAGAAGGCTGGGCCCCACTCCAGGCATGGAGGCAAGTGGAGGTGACACCTGAGGCAATAGGGGTGGCCCTTGGTATAGTAAGCAGATCCTTTGAGAAGCAGAGTGCCCGTGAGGCAGCAGGGACTGTGGGTTGGCTGCTTCTCACAGTATTAAAAAAGTCTACAGAGGGGACCCAAGAAATGGTGGCATGAGAATGTGAGCTGCAAACTTCTGTGGATTCCCTGAGAGAAATGGCATTGATGCAAGAGGAGGTGGCATGAGAACGCAAGCTACACATTTTTGTGGATTTCCTGAAGAAAGGGATGGCATTAATACAAGAGCACTGGCAGCAAGGTTCCATTGGAGATGAGATGGCAGTGCTGCCAGGTGTTCTGAAGGAGGAAGAGGCCATCAAGGAAAAAGACGAACTCCTGAGGGAAGCACAGGTGGAGGTGGTACAAGAATGTCAGCTGTGAAGGATTGAGCTGAAGGTAAGAGACCTTCTTAAGACTGAGGTAGCATTGCTGTAAGGTACAGTAGAAAAGGTAAAGGTTGTAGCAGAGGAGGCACTCGGGGCAGGGGGGAGAAAGGTGCCATCAGCCCCAGAAATGGAGGAGATGGAGAAAGATGAAGGGCTGATGCCAGAGGCACTGGCGCCTCCTGTATTGAAAGCATGCCCAGTGGTTGTAAAGAAAATAAAGACCCAGCAGCTGAAGTTCCCCAAGGGAGGAGCAGCCCCCTCCCCAGGTCGTGGAGCACTCTGTGGTCTGCCCCTATACTCAGGCTAAGCTGGTGGCTTTGGGATCCCGGTTTAGGCAGAAGCCCTCGGAGTCCATATCAGCTTGGCTCCTGCATCTGTGGGACTTAGGGGTGGATGGAATTGATCTGCCGGGGTCAGAGATGGGAAAGCTATCTTCCCTGACAGTGCAGCCTGCCTTGAGGCAGCAATTACAAAATGCACATCATACCCCAGGGAGTCAGTCCCTCCTCGATTGGTTTATGGCTGCACTTCTTGCTGTGTGGCCCAATCCGGGTGATCTACCATCCTCTTCTGTTAGATGGCAGACATATGCTGAACTCCAACAGGTGCTTTGAGAGCCAAGCATGAGAAATGCCATCTACAGTCCAGAGAAGTATGGCTCAGATGAAGATATTTTCACTACTGGAATGAGAAATATTGTACTTCAAATGGCTCCTACATCCCTCTTTGGGTCTCTCGTGGCCATTATTTCCCCTCACTTAGGGCATGCCATAAGTGTGGTGACACGTACAGTACTAGACTTAGGAGAGGCTGGAGCAATGAGAATTCGGAAAGACATAAGACCTGTTACTCACAAAAAGAATTTACAGAGCCCCAAGAAGGTTATGAGGCCCCAGTTGTGGGTTGATTTAACATGGGCAGGAGCAGATGGAAGGAAATTAGATGGGAAGTCAAATAGGATCTTACTAGAGCTACGGCAACAGATGAAACCAGAGCAGCAGTTCCAGCCATTAAGACCAAAGAGGCACAGGTCAGAGACAGAGCCACAAGTTGGCCTGTGTGTTTGCAAGACTTCCTGCTGGAGAGCGAGCCAACCTCACTTGAGACCACACAGGAAGGTGATTGGGGAACACGGTTTGACTGAGGGGAAGGTAAAGGTATCTTCCCTGAGGTCCTAGGGGGGACCAGAGACCACATGTTGAAATAGCTATCCATTGTTCCCCAGTGAACATACAATGTGTCCTGGCTCTGGTGGACACTGGGGCTGAATGTTAACTGATTCATGGTAACCCTGAGTGGTTCCCTGGAACCCCAACTACCATAGATGGATACAGGGGAAGGGCTATCAGAGTGAAAAAAGCCCAAATCCCTTTGGGAATAGGGCATCTACCCCCAAAAGTGTATACTGTGTATATATCTCCTATCCCTCAATATATTTCGGGGATTGATATCCTGCAGGGTCTATGGTTAGGGACCACTGCAGGTGAGTTTAGACTGAGAGTACATGTGGTGAAGGTAGTTCTGAGGGGACATGCTAGGCACCCACCCATAGCTTTGCCTGTACCTCGGCAGGTGACTAATACCAAACAGTACAAACTGCCTGGGGGACATAAAGAGATTGGAGAAACTCTCCAGGAGCTGAAAAAGGTGGGTATTATAAAGCCCACCCACAGTTCATTCAATTCCCCAGTATGGCCAGTAAAAAAGCCAGATGGCTCCTGTCATATGACTGTGGATTACAGAGAACTGAATAAGGTCATACCTCCTATGCATACTGCTGTTCCCTCTATTGCAGGCTTGATGGATACTCTCAGCCATGAACTAGGAACATATCGTTATGTGGTAGACCTTGCTAATGTCTTCTTTTCCATTGACATTGAGCGGGAAAGTCAGGAACAGTTTGCCTTCATGTGGGAAGGACAGCAATGGACTTTCACTCTCCTCCCACATGGATACCTCCACAGCCCCACCATCTCTCATGGACTTGTAGCCCAGGACTTGGCTACATGGGAGAAACCACCAATGGTGCAGCTGTACCATTATATTGATGATGTCATGCTCATGTCCGATTCTCTTTCAGATCTAGAAGGTGCAGCACCTAGACTGCTGCAACATTTACAGGAGAAAGGATGGGCTGTGAACAGCACCAAGGTTATGGGACCTGGTTTGTCTGTCAGATTCCTGTGGGTCGTCTGGTCGGGTAAGACCAAAGTGATACCAGAAGCAGTTATAGATAAAGTCCAGGCCTTTCCTACCCCAACAACTGTAGCATTGCTACAGGAGTTTTTGTGTATTTTAGGCTACTGGAGAGTGTTTATCCTGCACTTGGCACAAATTCTGATGCCCTTATACCGGTTGGTATGAAAGGGTGTCAGGTGGGACTGGGATGAGACATGTGCATCTGCCTTTGCTACAGCAAAATGGGCAGTCAAGGCTGTGCAGGCCTTGAGTGTGATAGACCCATCAAGGCCCTGTGAGCTGGACGTTCATGTCACTGAAGACAGTTATGGCTGGGGTCTCTGGCAGAGGCTTGAATGAACTCACCAACCCATTGGATTCTGCTCACAACTCTGGAAAGGGGCAGAGGTACGATACACGTTGATAGAAAAACAACTGGCTGCCATGTATCATGCCTTGCTGGCTACAGAACCCGTCACTGGAATGGCCCCGATAAAGGTAATAATCACCTATCCTATCTTGGGCTGGGTACGAAACTGGACCTAAAAAGCCAAGGAATGGCATGGCACAAACACCCACACTAGCCAAGTGGGGTGCTTACCTACAGCAGCATAGTGCCCTTTCTAGTAGCCCCTTGAGTGAAGAACTCCAACTCTTTTGGGGGCCGGTGACATATACTAGTGAAAAGCAAGAAGGACTTGCTTTTTAACCATTAGTAGCAGAGAGTCCCTATCGGGAGGGAAGAGCCCCTATACAACTGCAAATGCAAACCAAGGAAGAATCACTGAAGCCAAGGTTCGGCCACCAGAATAACATCTTGCTGCCAGCACCATCTGCACTGAATCCCAGAAATTCCATTGAGTGAACATGGCCTTGGACCTTTCAACACATGGACCAATGATGGCTGGCTCTCCTGGCACCTTGGGGCCAAGGCCTGGAAGCTGGCCTCCTGTGTATTCCTGGAATAACAGCAGAGTGGAGGCCAAAGGTCACAGTAGAATATCCTGAATTGCCAGAAGGTAGGAGCATCTTACCAGGGAGTTTTGTTTTATCATTATGGCCAGTGCATGCACCTCCAGTAGCACTATACATAGACCCTTCAGTAAACTCCACGGTAAAAGGAGTAAAAGTATGGTATACTAGACCTGGAAGGGCCCCCTTCCTGCTACAGTCCTATCACAGGACCATTCTCTTGCATGCATCCTACCTGACGGACAAGATTTGCCTATGTTGGTGGGATTAAAACATGTGTCTTATTGCCCCTAAAGTCTTTTTAGATTGGGAACTTCCTCTGACTTGAGGATTATTATAATTTTTGTTATTAGGAACCTCCTCTGGCTTAGGGATTATTATAATTTTTATTACCTGTATCTTAATTTTTTATTATCTCTAAGTTGTTGTTATCCTCTCTTGTTATTGTGGAATCTGGTTAGAGTGCTTCAGCTTTCTCGCACAAGGACCACTGTGGAAGATGGAAAGTGTGTAGATCTTACAGGCAAGAATCCTGGAGGGCTGGAGTTTGGGGAAGTTGGGGTTCCTATGGCCAGGATCCTCACTGAAGTTAAACACCTGATGATGTAACTGGCCTGTTGCTAGGCTACCGCTTCCACACCTTTAGGCAATAAGCTATTATTGTGCTATATAGAGAGCTCAGCCCAGTGCTCTGGGCAGAGGCAGAGACGCTAGTGCTCGACCTACCGCTGGGAGAACAAGCTGGGTAATAAACCCTTTCACCCCAAAGAACATTCTACTGTCAATTTCTTTGGTCACATTGAATCCATAGAGAACTCACCCGGGACTGAAACCCATTGGCAAGACAGTATCAGTTGGGTAAACTGGTAGAAAGGCTGCAGAAGCTGAATCAGAAAAAAGAAAAATAGTTTCCAGGGACAAAATTAGGGTCTGGTCATCCGGGAATACTCATCATGGTGTTACCAGTGGAATTAATTAACTTTAGATGTTTTCTGCCTTTTTTTCCAGATGGGAAGTACCCAGTCAGGGTCATATAGCTATTCAGGGCTAGGAAAAGACAGGGCATTTTATTTACAGTCTCATAATAAATTTATACAACCAGGGAGAGAAAATTAGGGTATGATTATCAGTTGTTCAGTTTGTCTGAACAAACAAAAATACCCTCACTTTTTGTTTGTCTGAAAAAGTCTTCTGCTTCACTTTTGAAGGATAATTGCACCGAGTATAGAATTCTAGGTTAGTGGGTTTTTTTGCCTCAACATTTTACATATTGCACTCCACTCTTCCTGCTTGCATTGTTTCTGAGAAGGATTCAATTCTTATCTTTGTTTCTCTGTAGATAGATATTTTTTATTTTTAAAAAGGCTTCTTTCAGGACTTTGCCTTTGATTTTCTGTAATTTGAAAACAATGTGCTGAGTTATAGTTTTCTTTGGTATTTATCCTGCTTGGTGTTCTCTGAGCTTCCTTTATCTGTGGTTTGGTGCCTGACATTAATTTGGAGAAAATTCTTAGTTATTGTTCAATTATTTCTTCTGTTCCTTTCTCTTGTTTTTCTTCTTCTGGTATTCCCATTATGTGTATATTATATCTTTTGTAGTTGTACCACAGCCCTTGGATATTCTGTTCTGTTTTTTTCAGTCTTTGTTCTTTTTGCTTTTCAGCTTTGGAGGATTCTATTGAGATATCCTCAAGCTCAGAGATTCTTTCCTTAGCTATTTCCCGTCTACTAATAAGTCCATCAGAGACATTCTTCTTTTATGTTACAAGTTTTTTTTTTATCTTTAGCATTTCTTTTTGGTTCTTTCTTGGAATTTCCATATTTCTGCTAACATTGCCCATTGGTTCTTGCATGCTGTTTACTTTATCCATTAGAGCCCTCAGCAAATTAATCATTGTTGTGAAAATTCCTGTTTGATACTTTCAATATCCCTGACATATATGGATATGATGCTTGTTCTTTCTCTTCAAATTGTGGAGTTTTTTACCTTGTACGTATGTGTCTTGCCAATGGGTTTCAGCCCCAGACAAGTTCACTATGGATTCAATGAGACCAAAGAAATGACAATGGAACGTTCTTGGGGTGAAAGGGTTTATATCAAACTTTTTTCCCATAGTGGCAGGTCAATCACTAGAATCCCATCCACTCAGAGCAAGTCTGCATTTAGCAAGCTGGTCTCTGCCTCCGGGTCTCTTTGCTTCTACAGCTGCCTCAGTCTCTGTCCTCAGTGCTGCCACCACTCCAGTCTCATCTCTGCTCTCCTGCAGCCTTGCAGCCATGCCACTGTGTTACCCAGAGCACTGGGCAGAGCTCTTTATATAGAGTCAATAACAATGTATTGCCCACACGTGTATAGTAAGCTACCCAACCAGGGCCAGGTGAGAATCCTGGCCATAGGAACCTTCACTTTATCCACAGTATGTATGTCTTGTAATTTTTTTCTTGATGATATACTGGGTAAAAGGAGCTGCTCTAAATATGCCTTCGGAAATATGGTGATAAGGAATGGGGAGACGGTAGCATTCTATAGTACTGTGATTAGGTCTCAGTCTTTTAATGAGCCTATGCTTCTGGATTATGAACTTTATATAGTGTTTCTTGGTCCTTTTATCCTCTCTTATGTAGGACATAATGGCTATAACTGACTACAGTTGGGTATTTCCCTTCCACCAATGTCAGTTCAGGTGTAATAAAACCCCAGCAGGTTTCACTCTGGTTAACTAACTTCTCCTGAGGGCAGGTCTTGTTGAAAAGTATGGAGTGCTCTTGCATATTTACAAATGATTGCTTTTACACTCCTCCTGCCAGAAGCACGAGGGAATATTTCTCTGTATTCATGGTTACAAGTTGGTAGAGCTCTTGGAACTAAGTCTCATAAAATTTGTGGTCCCCATCCCCTATGACTTTGTCCCCTGGAATATTTCATTCTCAGAGTTGTCCACACTGAGCCTTTATAAAAACATCAATTACAGTTCAAGTTTTCCTACCCAAACATAAGTTTCCTCAGTGGTTTCTGCTTGTGAGTGCTATGGTAAGCTTTGACTCCCTATATTCACTTGTCTGTCTCACCAATTTAGGGGGCAGCAATTTTCCTGTGTCCTCCCCTTTCTTGCAAGTAAATCCAAAAAGAGTTCTTGATTTTCCCAGATGTTCAGCATTTTACTTGATTAGCTCTCAACTTGTAGACTCCTGACATGTGGAACTGGAAACCAGAAGTCTAGAAAGTGTTTAAAAATTCACTCCAACCATTTTATATCCTAACATCCTCATCTCTGAGGTCTTTTTATTGCCTTTCAATAACATGAAATACATCATGAATTAATTTTTTTCACAAAGAGTACACGTTAAGCAATCTTAAGTCGATGGGTATCAATAAGCCCTTTTAGATATTTTCACATATGAATGAAAGTGGTGTATAAAATCACAGTTGATAACTTTCACTCATCAAAGTGCTAATCCTTGTTCTATGCATCAAATACTTTTATTATTTTTCAATAATATATTTGTATAATTTTATAATACTATACTGCTTTTTATTGAAATATAGTTGATATGCAGTATTATATTGGTCATGACAACAGTAAACATTACTAAATGCTCACCACTCTAAGTTTAATTGCTGTCACCATACAAAGATATTATAATATTTTTAACTCTATTCCCTATTCTGTAATTTTTTCCTTATGATTATTTTATCATTGGAAGTTTGTACCTCTTTATGCCCTTCACCTATTTTGCTCCCCCCTCCCCCTCTGGCAACTACCAGTCTTTATGTTTGTGAGTCTATTTCTGTTTTGTTCATTCATTCATTTATTTGTTTTGTTTTGTGGATCCCACATGTAAGTGGAATCATATTGCATTTACGTTTTTCTGCCTGGTTTATTTCACTTAGTATAATACCCTCTAGGTCTATCTATGTTGTTGCAAACAGCAAGATTTCTCAGCCATAAAAGAAATAACAAGTGTTGGTGAGGATCTGGAGAAAAGGGAACCCTCATGAGTTGTTGGTAGGAATATAAATTAATGTAGCCACTATGGAAAACAGAATGGAGGTATCTCAAAAAACTAAAAATAAAAATGCCGAATGACCCAGTAATTCCACCTTGGGGAACTTACCCAAAGAAAACAAAATTTATCTGAAGAATACAAAAACACTTATTCAAAAAGGTACATGCACTCCTATGTTCACTGAAACATTATTTACCATAGCAAAGATTTGGAAACATCCTAAGTGTCCATCAATGGATAAATGGATAAAGAGAATTTGGTATGTATGTGCATGAAATGGAATAATGTAATACTACTCAGCCATAGAAAAAGAACAAAATCCTGCCATTTGTGACAACATGGATGAACCTTCAGTGTATCATGCAAAGTGAAATAAGTCAGATGGAGGAAGACAAACTGCTTATGATTTCACACATGTGAAATCTAAAAATCAAAATGAATGGACAAATAAAACAATATTAAAACAACCATATAGATATGGAGTACACACTGATGGTAACCACAGGGGAAGGAGTTTAGGAAATGGACAAAATGGGTGAAGAGGTCAATGGTATGGTGATGAATGTTAACCAGACATTTGGTAGTGATCACTTAGTAGTGTATACTAATTTTGAATCATAATGTGTGGGGAAAATTGAAGTTCCTATGGCAGTATCCTCTCCTGACCCTAAACTACTTGATGATGTAATTGGCCTACTGCTAGGCTACTGTTTCCACACCCATAGGCAATAAGCTATTATTGACTATCCCTATACAAAGAGCTCTGCAGGCAGGGGCAGAGGCAGAGGAGGATTACAGACTGTTGTATGCAAATGTGATTCTAGTGCTCAAACTATTGCTGGGAGAATAAAGGTGGGTAATAAACCCTTTTACCCCAGGAACGTTCCATTGTCATTCCTTGGTCTTACTGAATCCATAGTGCAATTGCCCGGGGCTGAAACCCTAAGGCAAGACATGTTATATATCTGAAACTTCTATAATATTATATACCAATTTTACCTAAATAGAAAGAAAGAAAGAAAGAGTTGACTTACGGGATGTCTGATTTAGTACCCCATGCTTTAATACAAATTTTAAGGAGGATTCTCTGAATAGAATTCCTATGAAAACATGTTTTCATACATTTAAGACATAAGATGCTCTGTGGCATATGGAAAATACTGAATGTCATTATGGGCAAGCTCTTAAGAATAAAGAGCTTCATGTTTTAAAATGGAAAAAATCCAAAATAACTAAGTGAATAAAATAATATATATATATAAAACAGACCACAGAAATAACATTTCTTTAAGGAATTTTTGTTTTTAAATGTCTTTGAAATCTCAGAATCCTGATTCATTAGAAATGTTAATGCCATGTAAACAAGTACTTGTCTGTTTCCCCAATGGAAATTTCTAAGCAAATGAAATTCTATACTCTGAAAAAGAGATTATCCAAATAACATCAAGTTATTCTAAAATAGAAAATCAATTCCAAATAAAGACTTGATTCCAAACTGTTCCTTGACGCTTCTGTAAATAACCCTAAATAAGGAACTGATTTTCCCTTATGGTGGAAACATTACTCTACATCTAGGCAAAGAGCACAACCTTAGCTATATCAGGCTGGGTAACCCTAATCCCAATTTGGGGTTCTTCAAACAAAAGAGTAAAAATAATCCAACCTCAGGAATTCTGTATCACACATTTTGTCTGAGAGTTTGACACTGAATTTGACTGTGCTTTTTTGAATTAATGAACCTGTTTATCCCAACACTGTTTTATCCATCAGTGTCATTCTTACCCAAATGCCCTTTTCACCTTGACAAATATGTTCTTAATTCCTTACCTCACACTAAGATGTATCCATAACTACTTGAAGGTGTTATCATTCCTAGAATATTTGTATGCTAATAAAAATCAAAGCCCAATGTTTAAAGGCAAAATTGTGGAGTTTCCACCATTCATCTCCCTGTAAGTGATTTTTATACCTAATCTTGACTTACATCATCAAAGGGCAACACTTGAGAAGTTTAGTGACAAAACCATCCTTCCAAAACAGACATAGCATCTTCAGATGCCCTTAAAATTTTACTTTCTTCACCCTACTTGAGGTTTGATATGGAACTGAACAGCTTTGCTTTAGAGTTTGTGGACAAATATGTATTATAGCTATTTGATATTGATGAACCTATATTATCACTGTTTGTGCATGGAATATGTAGAAAGGCTGCTGAGATGATGGGGAATCTTACATGCAGTCTAATTTAGTGGGTATAGGCTTGGGTATAGAAATTAGATGAAGATTTAAACTATACTGCTGGCCCTTATTGGAGGTATGATGCCAAACAAACCATTTTAGCAGTCATTTGCATAGGAGGGTTAAATAAAATAATGTATATGAAGTACTGGCCCATTAGTAAGAACTTAGTAACTGTGAACTAAAATAAAACAAAAACAACCCCAGTGAAAACTCTAGAGTGCATCTGGATTTCATAGCCCTGTTGAAAACTAGATTGTGTCATTAATCAATTAAATTTAACTTTCCATAGCTAAAATTATATTTATAAACTATTTATACTTCATAAAATGAACAATTTAGGTAATACTGCAACTCAGACCCTAAAGCTAAATTCCCTTGATTTTATGTGTTTGAATTTTTCATATGAGATCTCTTTGTCAGAACTCTGCCAATGTTTGTGTAAGTCATATGATAGCCTTCGTGGTTCAGTTTTGCATTCTTGATCATTCATTCAATAAGTAAATATTTATCCAACATCTACTATGTACCATGTCTATATTATTTCTGATTGCTATAAAGTTACATAAGATATTATTCCTGCTTAACGTATGCACAGGTTGATAGAGAAAGCAGATATGTAAAAAACTAATGACAATAAAGTTGTGTGTATGGCAAATAACATGTTATAGAAAATGCACATGACAAATGTTATAAAACAGGTTGACCCTAATCATAATAATTAGTGTGGAATAGTCTGATTCATAAAATTTGTCTCCTGTACAATATTAGGATGACAGAGTAAGAAATAGGGAAAAGGGTGTTAGCTTGCCCTCTTCCTTGCTATGGGATATAATAGTGCTAAACAGTGCTTTGCCACTTATTGGTTGTGTGATTATGGGCCTTAGTTTTGTCTTGTGTAAGTTGGGATAATAAAAACTTTCATTTCAGTATTTATTTTGAGAACTCATTCTTTCACCCAACAAATATTTATTATTAAATGCTTTTATACCAGGCAATGGGGTAGGCACTGAATCAAATAAGGCAATGTAAATAATGCACTTGATATATGGAAGGCCTCCAATAAAAGACAGCTATATAAGTGGTAATAATAAGCTAAGAGCAATAGGAGTTATAGTTTATTGAATATTTCTGCATGATGCTTTATAACACTTTTGAATACTGACAATGAATGACCAAAGGATATAGGAGATGTATTTGAAGTGTTAGTATGCCACTTATCTTTATTATTTGGAAATGTTTCCCACAACTCACAAAATCAAAATCAATATTCACACATTATTTATAATATTAAAATATTATCATATTATATATTATTATATTAACATTAATATGTAAACATATGTAATATATTAGTATAACATTGATAGTCATCAATATTAATATTGGGTATATTTATAATATATATTGATATAATTTATACATTTGCATATGTATTTGATTAAATATGTATAAACTATATATTTAATTAAATAATATACAAAATATTATTATAATGCCTATAATATAAGTATAAATATTTCCCTTATGTAAGTGACTTAACCCTTATGTAAAGGTACTGTTCTCCCTAAAGTAACATAGACTACAACACTTTTTGCTCATGCTGAGTCTAACATTTCTTCTAGTGGAATATGTTGCTTTTGATAAATTTTTTAGCCCCTTAAGACATAGATTCAAGTCTAAAGTTTAATTTCATTTCTGGAGCATATAATTTGGAATAATTACTAGTGATTGCAAATTCCTATCTATGTTGCCTTGAATTTGTCATTTACATGGATGATCCAGAGGAAAAGTAAATGGAAAAGTATCATAATTCTAATACTTTCATTGTTTTAGTCAATATTATCTTGTTTATTGGTTTGCTTTTATACATATCTTTCAAGTAAGAAATTTAAAATAATTTCTGAACAGAACAGAAGCTATTCAACATTTTAGAATGAATTATCTCATTTTGAAATTCTTACCCTCAAATATGAATTTTGCTACTAACCTTTTCTTTTTGCATGTAGGAAAATCAAAGTCTTATAAAGTATGTTTAATTTTTCAGAAATACAAAATGCTATTATTGCAAGATATTTGCATTGAGTTGTATAAGATAATTTTAAATTATGACTTCAAGATAAACGAAAAAAACTTGAATGTCAAATATTTGCACAAGCAAAATTAAAAAATTTCCAGGCTCTCTCAGGATTGTCCCCTTATTAAAATGTTCTTTCCTGGAACTAAATTATTGTCAAGGATTTTCCAATTTCACCGTGGTTCTTCAAAAAATCGTTGTTGCTAGTTGGTTTTAATATTTAAGGAACTTAAATGGTGACATAAGATTAATATTAAATCCAAATTATAGACAAAAAGGATATCATCAACTTCACCAAAAATGAAATGTCATCATAAAATATCAGAGTTTATTTGATTATAAACAGTAAAAACATGAATCATAGAGAGCATAAGTTTGCAAACATTTTCTGTGAAGGGTCTCATAGTAACTATTTTAGGCTTTGTGGACTTCATGGTCTCTTTGTCAAGCTACTACTTACCTCCGCCATTGTAAAGTGAAAGTAACCAGACATAATGCATACACAAATGGACCTGGATGGGGTCTAATAAAACTTTATTTATTGACACTGAAATTTGAATTTCATGTATTTTCATGTGTCAGAAAATATTTAAAAATTTTTTCTACCATTTATAAATGTAAAAACCATTCTTAGGTTTAGAACTGTATACAAGCAGGTGGAAGGCCAGGTTTAGCCTGCAGGTTATGGATTTCTGATCCCTTATTTAGGTAACTTTCACTCCACATAGCAGAACACCTCTCCAGAGTAGAACAGCAACTGATGGGAATCAATATAAGATCAAAAGATTAACCATAAATGATTATTTCTGAGGATGCCAGCATCTCATTATGTTATAATCAGAAATAAAATGGAAATCTAAGTAGAGTCTCAGAGCTAACAACATCTCCTTCATCAGGACACAAAAGCCTAATTAATTGTCAACTTTTGTTTTTCTATGCAATGGCATGGGTAATTGGGTAACAGAAATTCTGAGAGTTTTTATATTTTTATTATGGCCAAGAATTCAAATCTTGTACTCACATTATTTTAGAGAAGCTGCCAATATATGGGATAATCAAGTGATTTAAATACCTTTTTTTCTTCCTAACTTTCATGAAAGTGCTATTAAAGTGAAGTAACCAATAGATGGGCATTATAAAAGAAAACAAATTAAAAGTTTACAAATATCCACCAGTAGGTCACTCAATTGAAAAAAATGTGGACTATGTATAAACACATCTGTGACGAAACATTTAAAAAATATGGAACCATTATGCAACAGAGTTAGAAGGGTATTTTATGTTGTATACTGATCAAGAAGGACTAGCTTTTGTTGCAGTACCAAAAAATCCCCAAATCCATTGACTTAAATAAACAAAAATTTACTTCTTGCTCATATAACAGGTCTATCACAGTTTGGCTGATCTGTATTTCTTTGTGTCTTTACTCCAGGACCCAGGCTGAAGGAGAAGCTACCATCTGTGATGCTGTTGGTTATTGAGATAAGAGTAAAGACAACATGGAAAAATTATGTACTAACTTTTAAACCTTCCACTCAAAAATGAAACAGCATATTGCCTGACATTTCATTGGTTAAAGCTAGTTCAGTGTCCATACTTAACTTCGTGGGGATGGGGAAGTACAATCTCAAGCAACTGGAATGAATGAGAAGAACCTGAAATAAATGGTGAAGAACAATAAGACTACCATACAACCCTTTTGTTCACAAGATTCACCTCATTCCTTTTCTTTACACAGAATATTTTCACTACCATCCCAGGGAGGGCAATACAAAAATTTCATCTAATTGACTGTATCAAACTCTAAATCCAAGATCTCTGAGTTAGGCACAGTTAGTGCCTGTATCAGATCCAGATATGACTCCTCCATACATGAAGAGAAATTAAAGTAGAAATAAATATGAAATAGAAAGAAAAATAATTGCTCATGTAACAGGTCTATCACAGTTTGGCTGGGATATGTGTTCCATTGTGTCTTCCCACAGATACTCAATATATAATGGTCAAAGACAGACAAGGTAAAATAAACACCTTTATTATTAGGAAGGGGAAGGAAGGGAACTATACACATGTTGGCTGTTAAAGCTACCAACTAGAAGTGATATATACGAGTTCTGTTCATTTTTCATTGGCCAAGCCAAGTCACATGGATGTATATGACTGAAGAGATTTGGGAAATGCAGTTCTAGCATGTCCCTGGAAGTAAGAGAGTCTGAAAGAGATAGTGTAGAACATTAATGATTGCCGTAAGTAAATATGTAGGTATATCTGAAACTACCATATCAAAGTAAAAGAAGAAAAATCTTAATGACTGTTTTCTTCTGTTCTCTGAAATGCAGGCCTCATCAGACTTTGAGTATATCCGACATTTTGATCAGACAACAAAGAGAGATGGGGAGTTTACTTCATTCTTAAAGACAGGTGAGTTTTGCACAGCATTTCAATATCCTGAATTAGAGGTAGTATAGACAAAAGACAAGTTGCTGTGATAATTACAATGCCAAGTTTAGAATGCATGAAGACACCAAATTTAGAGTGCATCAAATATTTATCTTCTCATGTTTAGCAGAACCTCATATTTTTCTTTGCTTTGCTTTAATGTATATTGTTTATAACATGTCAGCGTTGTCAAACTTCATAAAACAACACAGTGCATAAAAATCACCTTGGATCCTTGTTACATATGCTGCTATTGGCTTTACTCTTCCTTAGGTCTGTGGTGTGTCCAAAGAATCTATACTTTTATTAAACATCCCAGTTTACTCTGGAGTGGATGTTCTATGCAAACCGCATTTATAAATGAATAAAATGGAGTAACTAGAGACAAAGTTATCTAGGAATTTCTGAATTATTTTGCAGTGAAAATCTATATTAATAATAATATTTATATGCCATACATATAAATAAATAACATAGAACATGGCACAGTTCATGTTAAAATAGATAAATGAGTTATGAGTAAAATTAACTACTTCCTAGAAAAAGTGGATCACATTTTGAATATGGTATATTAGCTGTTGAATTAAATATATCACTTTCTGTATCAGATAATTCATGCTTAAGTTATGTCATCTGCTGAATTAGATGTCCTTCTTAAATCTGATATATTACCTCTTGAACCAGAAACATATTTCTAAATTAGATACATAACTTGATGCATCAAATATATAATACTCTAAATCAAAGTTAGCACCCACTAATTTATAAGTATTGAAAAAAATCTATTCTCAGGTTGCATATGTCTTTAAAGAACTAGAGCATGCCCTGCATCATTCTTATTTCAGGTTTTACTGGAGCAAGCCCCTAGAGACTTTCATTTTGTATTAATGCTTTAAGAGTTTGATAAATTTTCTTCTATTTGATGTATTTAAGATCAACAGTTATCAGGAAAAAGAGGAGGTATATCTCTGCATGAATTATGGACATATATACTTTTAATTAGGAAATCTAAATAAATGCAGTATTTACTGAGTTCTATTTACTGTTATTACTCCTATGCTAAGCAAAGACCATATCTAAAGTGCAGAAAATGAGTAGAAAATTGCCAATTACCTGTTAATGAGATGCATTAAACTGGTGATATTTTGGTTGTCGATAAAAATCCTCTAGGTAGGGTTATAAGTGGTTTAAAACTCAGACTGAATGAAAATGTTATTATTATTTAATAAATATATTTAAATGTATTCATATGTTTTTAATGTGATGATAATCATATTTTAAATACATACGATTATAAATTAAGAACTACTGCATTTGGTCAGAATACAATCTATGCAACTTGTAGCTCCAGGGGAAGCATGTTCCCAGCCTGGGGCAAATACACCAGTGAAACCAGGGAAGCTGAAATCAGTCAAGAGGAAAAATAAAGTGGGAGAAATCTGTTTATTTTCCCGCAGGAAGCCTGGCTCCATTTGCTTCTCTCTCTGGCCACTGCTCTTGCTTGCTATTTCTCCCCAACTTGGCACACACTCGTCTCTCCCCCCTTGTAAACACCTATTGATATGGAGATGCACTAAAGCCTGGTGAGCGATTCTGGAAATACTGCAATTTTACCCACATCCCACCCCTCCAGAAATCTTGCCTCACAATCTACTCACTCCCCATCTTCTCCAATGGCCTCTATGTGAGAAAACTGGAACACTGTAACCAGACTAACAACGTAGAATAACAACAGAAATAAAATCATAATCCTCAAGCTGGAGGATTCAGCTAGGTTCAAAGTCCTATGCAAATTAAGTCCATAGCTCAACCCATTCCACAGGAGGCCAGCAGCTGAACTGGGAGGGAACTCTGTACACTCTCAGTAAGCAGCAGCTGCAGCCAGAGGCTGAGTCCATGCAGCAAAGACTGTAGAACACCAGCATAGGCGACTCCTGTATGTATGCAAGAGTTTGGGTAGTAACAGGAACAGGGTAGATGTATCACTACTGGAAACACAGGTACTGGCCACAATAATAAGACGCAACGTCCCTGCAAAGTGCTTTTACCTTCAGCCATTTGGGTATACTACCATGACCTTTGGGAGTGACTCTGCTGTTAACACACAGGAGACCAGCTTCCAGGCCTTGTCCCCAAGGTGCCAGAAGGGCCAACCATCACTGGTCCACATGTCTAAATGTACAGGGCCATGTAATCTACAGGTTTCTGTGGGATTCAGTCACATAATGCATTCCTGCCAGGCAGAGGCAAGCCTCACCAATAGACTACAGCCCACATTGTGTTCTGCTATGGACCAAGTGATCTGCTCCATCATTCCATGGGGATGCCAAGGCAAATGGCTGACAAGTTGTTGCTAGAGGTTCCAGTCACATGGACATCTAGTTTGTCAACTTTTCAATGGTGGAGGTAACTGCACATATTTTATACCAGCCCCACTTGATGCCCTTGTATGCTAAGGGGTGCAAAGGCTTCAGAATTTGTGCCAAGTGTGGGATAAACACTCTCCAGTAGCCTATAAGCCCCAAAAGACCCAAAATTTCTTGCAATAATGCCACAGTTATCTGTAATAGAATTAGAGGTAAGCATAACATTGCACACATTAGACTTCCCTATTCCCAAGGGACTTAAGGCTTATTCCACTCTGACAGACCCACACCTGTATAAGAGTGGGGGCCCCAGGACACCACTCAGGGTCACATTAAATCAAGGTACATTCAGCTCCTGTGGCCACCAAAGCCAGGACACACTAAACGTTTCACTGGGGGCTGATCATTTACTCAACATGGGGCCTCTGTCACAAGAGGCCACAGCCAGCTCCCCAAGGCAGGTGCCTTGACACTCCCCTCAGTCAAACAATAATGCCCAACCATCCTTCAGCAAGGGTCCAGGTGGGTTCTGTATTTCCTCCCCAAGAAGTCCTGTAGGCACACAAGCCAGACGTAGGACTTTGACTAGGGCTTCTGTGTCTTGGACCTCAGTGGCTAGAACCACTGCTCCAGCTTTAATTGGTACCACAGTTCTAACAAGATTCTATTGGGCTACCCATCAAGTTTTTCTTTCAGTGCTCTCACCTTTATCAAATCAATGCACATCTGGGGCCTCAAAACCTTCACAAGGCCCTTTAAACCTCCCCTTTTGGTTGTAGACCATACTTCCTTCCATGTAACCCCAGATCTGCAAAAGTATGAAGTAGCCTCATTTATGGGTTGCCCTATGTGGGGGGCAAGAATAGTCACTAGGGACCCAAAGTGGGGTGGGGGGAGCTGTATGGAGCACCAGATTTCTCATTTCCACAGTGAACAACTCCTCATTGAGGCCCTGGGGGTCCATATTATAGATGATATTTTTCATGCCCAGCTCTTGTAACATCTGCTGGAGCTCTGCCTACATTTTCCAGGTAGTGGGTAAGTATGGTAAATCACCCAGATTAGGCCAAACTGCCCTGAGGGCTGCTGTCAGCCAATACAGAAGTACCCGATTCCCTGGAGTATGACAGGCATTTTGCAACTGCTGTTGGAGGGAGGAATGAGTCATCAGGGAAGCCAGTTTACTCATTTCAGACCCCAACAGAACAGTCCTTTCTACCCCCAAATCCCAAAGACACAGAAGCCATGTAGGCAGAGGTTTGGAGTGCTTCTGTCAAAACCAGATGCTCAAATCCACCCATTCATCTTGTGTATAGGGGCAGAGCATGGAGTGCTCTAAAACCTGGGAAGAGGGCTGCTCCTCTGACTGAGGAACCCGTGATTGTTGCATTTTTACTTTCTTAATTACAATCGCATGGGCCTTTAATATGGGAGGGACTGGTGCCTTGGGTGGTAGCCTCAGCAACAGTTCCACCTTTGCCCCAGCCCCTCATCCTCCTCCAATGTCTCCTCTATCATCTCCAGAGCTGAAGGCACTGCTCCTTCCTCCCCATCCACCAAGGCCTCCTGCAGCTTGGATTCTCCTGCTTCCTCCTCCCTCACCACTAGGGTTTTTCAGCAGCATGACCTCAGTTCTCAATAGCTGTGTCTCTCCCCTAAGGGCATCACATAGCTCATCACTGAAGTGCATCTCTCTCCTCAATAACCCTTTCTAGTACCTCCAGAAACAACCCCCCAACTCCTGCCACTACATGGCCACTCAGGCTCCTAAGCAGTCCCCTATCTCTCAGAGGGCTAATTCCACAACTTCTGGTGTCTCCACCCTTCCCCAGTTCTGGAGAGGGGCCCACTCATCTAGGAGGTGCCTTACCCTAGACCATTTCCCCACTAGGGGCTCCCCAAGGATGGGGGCTCTGTGGATGTGGGTTCCTGGGTAAAACCACACCATCCAAAGGGGTGTCCCCACCAGCACCATCCATGTAGGGTCCCAATCATTCACAGAGGGGTTTCCAGGTGTCTCCCATCATCTCTAGGGGCAGCCCAACCAAGCACTGCACCCATGAATACAGATTTGGGGTTCAAAGGTCCTGCCAACTACCTCCAGATGTAGCTCTGGGAGGAAGCATGTTCGCAGCCCAGGGTAAATAAACCAGGGAAATTTGTGAAGCTGAAATCAGTCAAGAGGAAAAATAAAGTGAGAGAAATCCATTTATTTACTCACAAGAAGCTTGACTCCATTTGCCTCTCTCTGGCCACCAGTCTCCCTCACCCATTTCTCCCCAACCTGGCACAAGTACACCTTTCCCCCCTTGTAAACACCTATTGATATGGAACTGGTCTAAGAAGGGAACAGCTTCCCCTCCAACCCTTATAAATACCTGTTGATATTGAGATGGACTAAAGCCAGGCAAGAAGTTCTGGAAATATTGCAGTTTCACCCACACAACTGTTGAGGAGGAAGAAATTTCTTCTACCCTTTGAGGTTTTTCTGGTCTAAGAAATTAACATGAGACATATCAACAGAAGAAAAAAGACAAAGTTTAATTACATACATATAGGGAAGACATAGACATGGGTTCCAAAGACAGCCTGGGAGAAAGAGGCATATATGTCATCATGAACCAGGGGTCTGAGATTTCAAAGGAAAAGAGAAGTAATTCACAGAAATATGAAAAGTGTGTAAATGTTTGGTAAGTAAAATACTTGATGGCCACACAGAAAGAATGGAGCAGAGAGAAATTTTAACAAAAGACTTTGTCACATACCTCCATGTCTATCATAATATAGCTATCTATGGTGATTGTTCTCCTGGAGTATTTCCTTCATCTAAACTGGGTGGTGAGGGGGATGTCAAAGCATCTTCCTGAGTCTTTTGGGCCTTAATGGTTTTCAGCTAAAAGTAATCTGCATATCACAATGGCACATCTTGGGGCAGTCTGCCTTTGATCCCTGCACAACTGTACCTATTAGCCTACATATAACATGCTTAATGGTCTTCCAATTATGTAGACTACCTATGGCTTAGCATGAGTCTAAATAACATCCTATTATTCTTGTGTTATCTTTGATAGTATAAAAGAATTAATTGGCATATTTAAATACAATTATTATAATAAATATTTTTTTAATATATCACCTGCTATATAATTATTCCATTGTGATCAATGTTTAATAATTTGATATTTTGGTGAACTACTTTAAAACATCATTTTAAACAGGGAACATGAATAAGTTTATGATAAGAAAATTATTTTAAAGCAAGTCAAATAATTTCACCTTTGTGTGCTCTCTATATTTTCTATAAATTATATTTTCCAGAAAAAATAAAAAACACAAGCCATTTTAGAATTAAATCACTAAAAATCTCATGACTCACAGATTATCATTGTCATATGCAGACATATCCTATGAAACTATATGCTTGAACTTAATATTCTTGAATTCATTTTAACAGATATAGCAATCTGAGGATGATTTGAAGCATTGAAACTTTGCATGTTTATACTTTGTAACTTAATTACTTCTCATAGCAATCTTGTCAGTGGAAAGTCTGTTACTGTCTCTTTGATTTTATAGATGAAAAGATAGAGACATAGTTTCATGTTGGAATATTGAAAGTATTTTAAGTAGGTTGTTTGATCTGTTATAAAAATCACTTATATATGATTAAGATATAAAAAGCCCATAATGAATCACTCCTATTTTTCATCAAGGCAAGTACTCTTCTTTCATCAGGTTTTGTGACTTTTAAAAATATTCTATTTAGTTTATTTCTCAATTAGTGTGAGAATAATGACTTTTTCCTCATCTTTCATGAATTAATTCCATATGTCAGCCTTGGTTTTATCATAACTTTATCTTACCTTCTAGAAATTCCCTGCAGGCCTATGGGTTCTCTGACCCCCACTCTTATATTCCTTGAGAAATGTAGTACTAGATCTATATCATCACTGGGGAAGCCAGAGGCCTGAGAGATTAGGATACAAAGCAGTAGTGGAAATATTTATCCACTCTTATGAATTTTTCCCCCAGGAATTGTAAGAGTAGCTAGTATAGAATCTACCAAATTTGAAATAAAGTACAGAAGAAGGTTGATGTAGGAAGAAGCGAATCAGTCTAATTAAGATAAAAGCTAATTCACATCAACACTGACAATGCTTTCTCCATGTTAACTTTCCTCTTGGAAGGAAAATCATGTTTTGATTTGATTTAATCAATTCACTTTCTTGTCCCACTCTTTAACACTCAAGGTTAACACTGAAATCACACATCAACTGGGTGTTTGAAATGTCCTTGAATTCTCAGGAGGCAAAATATTACAAAATACTTAAGCTTAATGATAGCTGGGAAGAGCATTCAAGCAAGTCAGAAAACTTGGTTCCCAATGAGGAACTATATAACTATAATAACTATATAACCTCAAGGAAGTCACTTCACCTTTCCTGGCCTCATCTATTAAATAGAATTACACACCTAATCTCCCAAACATCACAGAATGTTATAAAGATTAATAACTTTCCATTAGGTAAAGATTTTTAAGTTCTTGGATGGGAAGGGAGTAGGTATATAGGTACAAGGACTGCTTTTAAAAGCTACATGGCAGAAATAATAAAACAGCACCTCAAAGCTTCAGCTGAAAGTCAGATTTTCATAAATTCTATTATTCTATTGTCCTGAATTATTATAAAATTCATCTTAAATTGTAATAGGAGGGAGTATTGAATGAAAGACTGAAAAACCTGTATGCTAAGTGAAAGAAGAGAGGGCATCTGAACTCAAAAGTCCAAGCAGGTTTATTGCTAAACCTGAGAGGGACCTCTTTGTCCTGGCCATCGGAACAAAGGAAAAAGAGGGTCTCTAACAGGTCAAGAAGCTTTTTATGGCCAGGACTTTGGCAGGCTCTTTGAGGGGAGGGGTCAGGGTAAAAGTGGGCTTGTGGCTTGCAGACGTGTCCTCTAGAGGATGCTTGTAGCCTAGGTAAGATAACACCTAGGTCTCCCTGAGATGGTGGGTGGGCTTATTCAAAAGGCAGTACTCCCATCTGGATTCTATCAACAAGTGCTTAGAGAAAAACGAGAGGTATGGTAAAAGATAATATTGGAGAAATAGGGAGAGACCAATCAGTCTTGGAGGCCATGCTTAAGAATATTGTTCTTTAGCCTAAGAAGTTATTGAAACTCATTGAAAAGTTTTAAGAGGAAAAATAAAACAATCAGGATTGCATTTTGTAAAGCTCACTCTGCAGTGTGGATAGCTGATTTGTGGTAGACAAGAGTAGATACAGTAAAATTAGGAAACCATTTCAGTAATTTAGATAAGAGATGATGGGGAATTTTTCTTGGATATTATTAATGGAAAAGAGAAGATGTGGGCCAAATACTAGTTTTCTTGGATCAAAGGAGTGCAGGTGATCAGATATAGGAGGAGCACAAAGATAGATATCAATTATCAATGTTCTTAGATTAGTGTGGATAGTTGGTTCATATGTATTCAGTGTAATGTAAAACAGTAACAAAACAAATTAAAAGAGGGTGATGCATGGACCAATGGTGACAGGTTTTCATGAAGCAAAGATTGTGCCTATTCTAACACTGAGAAACTGATGCCCATAAGAAAAAAGAAAGCAGACAAGAAAAAAATTTCTAAATAGAAAGTGTAAAGTTAAATGACAGAAAGCAATGTAAAAAGCACATCCTTCTAAAGTTAAATCTGTTTATATATACTCTGTGTGTGCATGTGTGCATCTATGTGACCTTCCAAAAAAACAGAAAACTATTTTCAAGCACACACAGGATACTTAAAATGATAGAACTCCTATTTGACATATGGAAAGCCTCCAAGAATCCCAAAAGATCAGTAAAGTGTAATAACACTAAAATCAGTAACGAGGAAGGAATAGCTTAAAATCACAAGTTAGAAAATGAAATAGCACATTCATAAATAACCCATGGCTTGCAAAAGGAATCATAAGAAATATTTAAACTGAGTAGTAATTAAAGACTAATTATCAATATTTGTAGGTCACAGATAAGCAATTACTAGAGGAAAATTTTTGCTATTTGTCTTTTATAAAGAAACAAAGATTTTTTTAAATTGCCGAGCATTCAGCTCAATATTTTGGAAAAACTTCAACTAAAACCAAAGAAATAAATAGGATGGAAATAATAATGGGCAGAAATAATAGAATAATAATTGTAAGAAGAAAACATGCTCTTTAAGATTGATAAAATTGACATAATTCTTTCAAAACTAATCAGTAAACCAGGAAAAAGAGAAAAATAAAATCATGATGAAAAAAGGAATAGCTACAAACCCAGCAGATACCTAATAAATAATAAAGATCACTGTTAATGACTATACCTCATCAGTTTGAAAGCCTAAATAAAATTAATAAACTCATAAAATAATAAATGCCAAAATTGGTAAAAGAAGAAATAAACAATTTGAGTAGTTTAAGAGCTATCAAAAAATAAAAACCTTTGTTCCCACAAATACCAGGCCTAAAGTGTTTTATCAGTGAGTTCTATCCAAGTAACATCTACATTTTTAAAAGTTTTCTTAAAAATATATAAAAATTATAGTTCTTCAGCTCTTTTCATTATGCAAGTGTAGAATTTATTCCCAAACCAGATGTGAACAATTTGAGAATAAAAATGTTTTGATGATTTATTTGCAAATGTACATGCAGAAATTATAAAAGTATATGTATTAATGGTCCATAAAAATACATTAATTCTCAGAAATGTCAGGCTATCTCCATAGCACATCAATAAATGCTAAAGATGGCAGAACAACAAAATAGACTGAGCCTGGGTTTACAACAGAATGTATCCACCATTCTGGACTACTCAAATTGCTAGTGGAAAGAAACTAAAGCTTCCAGCTTGTTAACCCACTATGCTTTTGTTGTTTGTCACAGAAGTCAAACCTGTATCCTAACAAACATAGCAACACTACCTCCCAAATCCTCTTCAGTCTGTCCTTATTGTCAGTGGGTTGAAAAGTTACCCAGCACCAAAATCCAATTTCAGAGTTTGCTTCCTCCACTCATACCTGCTACTATGTTAATCAAGTTACTTAGACACTGAGATGGGAATTAGTATGTACAAAATTTATAAAGAAGTAGCTCACATAGAGTGAAGGGAGAAATCCAGGGTTAGGTAGTGGAGGAAATCAAGCACAACAACTTTATAACTTTATATCAGCTCTTACTGTTATGGGTTGAGTTTGTTCTCCTTGATCCTTGTCCCCACCACAACAAAGAACTGAGAGGCAGAGACACAGCAGTGAAGCAGGGCAAAAGTTTTATTTACCTACACTCCAGGGGAGGAGCAGGCCAAAGTCAAGGTAGACAAAGGCCTCGCAATGCCTTTGTTGTCTTCACATGGGACCTGCTACCTGTGCAGTTCGGGCAGATTTTTCCTTGAACTTTATCTTCCCCTTCCCCAGCTGCTCATGTCTTTCTACCTATATACTATAGTATACAGTATACTACATATATATATGCTATATATATACTCTACTATATACTATAGTAGCTCTGGGGCTGTGATGGTCCTTCAGGGTTGCTCCAGTTGAATTAAAGGTCTGGTCTTTCACATTTCTGCATTGTCCAGTCATTGGCTGGCGGTTGTTTCCTTTTAGAGAGCATAACCTTGGACAGGGCAGTTCCCCATGGGCAATTATAATACCCCGAGGAAAGCAAAGTTGACTTATCAGTAGCCAATTCATAGCCAGCAGCTGGGGGATGGATTAACAGCCCTGAATAGGGGATCTAATCATGGTACCATGGTATTCACTCCAATGCTCTACTATAACAACCAGGCTTCTGTTTAACTATCTTCCCAACTATAAAGTATCTTACTGTGCTGGTGCAGAATTTTAAATGACCTACAGAATTTAATGGGGTCCTTTGCTTTTAAACATATGAAATGATGATAAAAATTATCTTAATAATAAACAAAATTAGAAATAAATTACAGTGAGCTGTTCTCAGAATTTTTGATAACCCATTATGTCAGGTAGTATGAATTTATAATTACACTGTGTTATTCTATTGATGGCAGTGTAAACATTTACAATTCTCAAACAGAATAGCTATAGGTTTTGACTCTGCAATCCTAAAAATTTATTCTATAAACATACCCATACATATGTGCAAAGAAAAACATACATAATATGCAGTGTAGTACTTTGGTAATATCATAATATTGGAAATAATTCAAAAGTCCACTAGCAGACTTTTTAGTTATATAAATTATGATATATCTAGTCAGTGGAAAATATGCAACCCCCACACAAACATCTAAAAATACAGGGAATGATAAAGGTAAAAATTCTTAGTGAGTCAATTAGAATCCTGTCTGCAGGATCTGGTTGAGAAAGGGCAGTAAGAGTTGTCTGTCCTTGTCTTTTCCTTTTCAAATTTAGTTTAGCAAGTGAAAACATTTGTTGAATTAGTTGATTGAGTACTGGGACTTTTGTTTTAGCCTTTTGCTATTGATCCAGTCCTTCTCAAGGGTAGCCATCATTTTCTTTAGTCTGTCTTTTGTGTCATTTGTTGTAAGGGGAGAACTGTAGGTCAGAACATAGTCATGGGTCCTATAAATCTATTTTTGAGCCAGCGTCACAGACTCATTAGTTTATGGTTCTTATTGGACTGATGTCTGTTTAGACAAATTTTGCTGTGAGACCAATAAAACTGGATTGAGATTCTTCTTCCATCTCTTTTTATGTTCTGAAAGCTTGGCTTGGATCCAGTGAGTGTTCTTTTCTGTTATTTTTCTGCCTGCTGGTGGGTGAAGGTAAATAGACTTACATCTGGTCACTAGCTGTAAGGCTAGAACCTGAGACAGGAATTACAAAAGCAACATTGTATGTCCCAGAGTGTCAGATCTCTAGGAAATTTGTCTGAAAAAAGGGTCTCTACCCATAAGAGGTCCTTGTTATCTCTTTCCTTCATGGTCTTGTTAGTACTGGGAAAATTGCCCAGTGTCACAGATTAGTGGGTCTGTGATTGTAGGCACCTCACTTTTGTGGGAAAATGGAGTTTCCATAAACATCATCCTTACCACCTGTGGCAACAGCAGTCTTTTCCATGGGGACTGAATCTTCTGCATCTGCTCCAGGGGTGCTGCTTGTGTCCACCATAAAAATTTATTCTAAGGCTGGAATCTTTCCTTTGGATCTTTCCATAAAAATGACTTTCTGGTTTGAGCAGTATTTGGGATGGATATTCCCATGAAGAGTCTACTTGTCAATATCCAGATGATGGACTTTTGATTTGGAAAATATTTTAAATCTAAAAGGATTTTTAAAGAGCTCTCATTCTAAACCATTGTCTTAATGCTACTTATAAGAAAATCTGATTGAAAGCACAAAAACAACATTGCAGCAAGCCTAGGGGACTCCCTAACAAAATTAGAAAACAAAAATCCTACTTAAAATAAAAGTTAACATACACACCCATCCTAATTCCCCTCCTCCCCTTCCTTATACTCTCATTTACCTCCAATTCCCTGCCCTTGACTCTCCCGAAGATCTTTTGGATCTCTGGACTTGGGCCACAAATCACCTTCTCCCAAATCTCACCCTACGTTCTTAACAAATTCCCTTAATCCCCCCAAGTCCCCCAACTTCCCCTGAAATCCCTTAAACATAGAGCTGCCCACTTTAAGTTCCCTTTATGTACAAGAATTTCAATATGCATTCTGGTCTGACTTGCATACATGGACATACATTTACCTGTGTAAATGCTGAAAGCCAGGAAACAACTAGCCAAAGCTCCATGAACCTGTAGCAAGGCTCCACTCCTTTCGCTATCTTTTTTTACTCCACCTACTTCCCAGAGCTCTGTAATCAAACCCCATGTGCTCCACACCTTCCCAGACAATGCCCTTTGTGAATGTATCCTTGATGCCCACTGCAAAGAATTCATCTTCCTGGACAGCAGCAGGTCTTTGACATTACAAAGATCTTTATACCTCCTTTACCCTTTCTTTCCAAAGACCCCACCAAATTTAGAGAGGAACTAGAAAGATTAGTGGTCATTCACAATCTTATTCATAGGGACCTCATAGGGACTAGCTATTAAAAAATGTTCTTCATACCCATGATTATACTGTAATTATATAGAGAGTCAGATATCTCTCTGGGAAAGGGGTCCCTCACCACCACAGGGGAAACCAGTGGTCCATCCTCTCTCAGGTCCTCCTGCAAAGGACTAGGAAATGGCTCAGCTGGAGGTTGGTATACCAGGCCTGATAGGAGTGGTCACAGAAGCCTTTCCCCCTAAGGTGAAATGATCAAAAGTTGAATTGTACACTCAGAAAGAAAGTAAACATACAAAGACCCTTATGGAACACATTATACAGACTTTCCCAAAGCACACTACACTAAACCCAGAGGCCCAAAAACAGAGAAATATTTTAATTTCTGCCTTAGTCAGAAATTGTCTCCTTGATATAAAATAACAAATATGAAATAGTTTGAGTTGGTAGAACAAACTCTCAGAGAGTTATTAATGCTACCTAATTCATTGAAAATAACTTGCAGGAAAGCAAGAAAAGGTAAGAATTAAAAACAACAGTTTTTTCCTTGCAAATTGAGTCTTTACAAAAAAAAAGTAACTGAGAATACACAAAGCATCACCAACCACGAGGCTCCCCCTATTCATCCCAAGATTCTGCAGATACTATAAAAAACCAGGACATTAGAAATAAAAACGTCCTGCACTTAAAAGAAAGGAAAGCTTAAGTAGCAGTCTTCTTAGACCCCAGCACCCGTAGAAGGGCCATTTTTCCCACTGTGTGAAACAAATCCACATAAACCTCACTAATTTATAGGGTCAGCTCATCCTCAGTCACACCCCAGAACCCATAATTAAAATTAAAATAGAAGATTGGGAACCTGATTTCTTAATTGATACTGGTGCAACTTTCTCAGAGGATTTATCCCTACCCATTACTTCTAATTCCATTGGAATGATTGGACAACCTATATTACTGCCCATATCTCAGGCCACTCCAGTGTCTTTAGGTCCTTTTAACATCCACGAGACCCTTCTAGTTTCTGATGCTTCATTGGCTAAATTAACCTTTTTGGTGGAGATATGTTATATAAATTTAATGCCATCATCCAGTTTAGTGAGATGGGCATTTTTATTTCCCTGCTCTCAGACTAAGCTTCTAGTCTTTCTCTAGTATAGACACATCTCAATTCAAACTCCTCTGAAGAGGAGCCAACCTTAACAGGTGTCCCAGTTAGTCTTTGAACCTCATGTACAAATAAGACTGGGCTACTACTAAGTGCAGAGCCTGTGCACATTGCTTATAAAATGAATACATCTTTCCCATTAGTGGCCTAATACCCTCTTAAGATGCAGAACAAAGAATTAAACTTATACCTCCTTATATGCAGTATTCTCATCTTTACCTCTTCACCCTTCAATACTCCAATCTTACCAGTGAAAAAAAAGGAGAATCTGATTCAGAAGGGAATCAAGTCTATCAATTTGTACAAGATCTAAGGCCCACAAAATCGTTTGTAGTTCCTTGCCATCACATAGTCCCTAACCCAGCAACTATTCTAACCCCAATTCCTGCTAATGCAGCCTAGTTTACAGTAATTGACCACTGCTCTACTTTTTTAAAGATTTGATTACACCCTGACTCAGACTTCCTCTTTGCTCTTATGTTTGGAGGAAAACAACATGGACTTGCATATCTCTGGGCTATTATTGTGAGTCCTCCTCAATATTTCTGCCAAATCCTTAAAGCTGATGTAGACTATATAGTCTTTATCCAAGAATCCTCCATTGTTCAATATACTGATGGCCTCTTATTTGCAACCCAATTAAGCAGGGTGCTCTTATAGACTACCTCATTCTCCTAAAAGCACTGCCAAATGACACCATAAAGCTTCAAGATCTAAACATCAATGGGTGCAGACACTTATGTCACTTACTTAGGACATGAGATAGCTCAGGGTACTCAAAAGCTCATCCCAAAATTCCTTGAGTCAATTTTATTCATCCTGTTAGGCAAGAAAATAGACATGAGTGGGGTGGACAAAGAATAAAGCCAGTAAAGCCCTGTAAGAGGGACTCAAAGAGTTAACCAGATAAAACCAGAGAGCCAGAAAAGACTCACAGAGTTAATGAATTAATTAATTGAAGTTCCAAAGGCCAGAAACAACTTAGAATGTCCAGATACTCCTCAGATAAAGAAAAGTACCTGACTGCAGCCCATGTATTCATTGTACCAATTAGATCATGCCATAGTAAAATCTACTTAGCCTGCTAAGAGTCTCAGCTTATTCTTTAACTTAACCTATATGCTGTTTTTTCCTCTTCTTCCAGCCACTTAATCAAGTAACTTTGCAAACAGGGCAGAAGACAGACCTTGGAAGTGTAGATAAACCTATGTGGACAAAGAATGCTGAGATCTGAACCAACACAGTCACATAAATAATCCTATTCTTAAGACAAAATTTCAAGGTATTATGAATCACTTGTATAAATCATGCCTTATGCTGACTCTTACCTAAAAAGCCCTATAAAACACCAGACCCTAAACCCTGAAGCATGCCTCCTCTCTGAAGTTGCCTGCACTCATCTTCCTTCGAGTGTGTCACTCTCTCCATCCTACTTCAGATAAGTGGGGGTGGGGGTTGCTGCTGAGAGCTCTGATCTGAGGCTTGCAAGTTCCCATTACCTGGGTGACCCAGATGGAACTGCAGCTGTACAATCATGCTTCTTAGTAGCATGCCTAAAAAAATCTCCTTTCTTTGCCTTTGGGAAGTTCTCAGAACATAATCTCACTCCATCCAGTGCTCTGCAGCTCCCACAAATCCTGGGGTGGTAGGGACTCAATTCCTATGTTGTGCAGATCCAAGCAGACACTGGACACCAGGAGACACTGGCTCTAGGAGTTGGCAGGGGATGTGCCCTATGCCAAACAGGACTTCAATGAACTTCCTTTTCTCTCTGTTCTTCCTTACTCTCTGCTGTTTGTAAGGCAACTGACATTTCCTGCTACTCTCACTTTAATGAACTCCTTCCTCACCTTGTCCTCTAACTTTCCTGCATCTCTGAAACAAATTTCTTCTCAACAATCCGTCTCTCCAAAACAAAGAAACAATTACATATTTAGGAGCAGCTGACTATTGTTATCAATGGGTTCCTAATGTCACTGCCTTTGCTAAACCTCTATATGCCCTCTTCCAAGAAACTACTTTAGAACTCATTTTCTGGCCCTTGGAGGCATGAAATATATTTGAAGCCTTAAAATTAGCATTATCCATATGGCTAGATCTTGGCTTATCCAATTTGGACAAACGTTCTCACCTATATTGCCATGAAAATAATAGGATTGCTACAGATATCCTAGGACAAGTTTTTGACTCTCAAGAATGTCCTACAGTATATTTCTCATGTCAACTAGACACTGTGGTGTTAGACATGCCTCCATGGCTGTGTGTGGTAGCTGCAGCAAGAACTTTAATTGACAAGGTCGATGCCCTCCTTTAAGCTCTCTCATTCACTTCTATGTTCTCCATATAGCATCTTCTCTTTCACAAGTCCGTAAAACACAGCACCTCTCTCTAAATGGCAGCATACAACCTATGAACAGGCCCTATGAACAAATTCCTCCATCGTCTTACATTGCTGTAACACTCTAAATCCTGCTACTCTGCTAACCCTCCCTGATGATGGAGAGCCCCACTCCAATCCACATGATTGCCTTGCAACTATAGAAATGGTCTCAAAGCCACAAAGTCCCTTAGCTATCCCCTTAAATAAGTCAGATATTATTCTTTTTTGTGATGGTTCCTGTAAATGAAATTCCTGAGGAAACATAGTAACTGGCTACACCATAGTTTCTCCACATGAAACACTTGAGGCATACTCTTTGCCCAATGTAAAAATCACTCAATAGGGGGTAAGTTCTTTGATATTGGTCTTGACAATGATTTTCTGAATTTGATACCAAAAGCAAAGAGAACAAAAGCAAAAATAAGTGGGACTACATCAAACTGAAAAGCTCCTGAACAGCAAAAGAAACATTCAACAAAATGAAAAGGCAACCTCAGAAAGGGAGAAAATATTTTCCACTCATATATTTGATAAGGGGTTAATATCAAAAACATATAAAGAACTCATATAATTCAATAGCAAAAAAATATGATTTTAAAGCAGGCAGAGGAGCAGAATGACATTTTTCCAAAGAAAATATACAGATGGCCAACAGGCACATTAAAAGGTGCTCAACATCACTAATCGGGGAAATACAAATCAAAACAACAGTGAGATATCACCTCACAGCTGTTAGAATGGCTGTCATAAAAAGGACAAGAGATAGCAAGTGTTGGTGAAGCTATGGAAAAAATGTAACTCTTGTGCATTGTTGGTGTGTATGTAAATTGTATAACCACTATGGAAAACAGTATAGAGTTTCCTCAAAAAATTAAAACTAGAACTACCATATGATATGGCAATTCTACTTCTGGTTTTCTAGTCTAAGGAAATGAAATCACTATCTCAAAAAATATCTGCACTCCCATGTTCATTTATGATAGCCAAGAGAAACAACCCAACTTGTCCATTGATGGATGAATGGATAAAGAAAATGTGCTATATATATACACAATGGAATATTATTCAGCCATAAAAAAAGAAGGAAGTTCTGCCATTTGTGACAACAGGATTGACCTTGAGGGCATTATGTTAAGTGAAATGTCAGAGAAAGACAAATATTGTATGATCTCACTTATATGTGCAATTGAAATAAAAACAACTCAGATACAGAGAACAGATAAGAGGTTGCCAGAGATTAAAGATGGCAGCATGAGAAGTGACACAGAGGCCTCCTCCTAAAACCACATATAATATGAAAATATAATTAATACAACTAATACTGAAAGAGCAACAGGCAAGAAGGCCACGCCAGAATGCATACACCTGGAGAAAAGAACAGACCTCACAGAACAGGGTAACGTACCACAGCCATGATCCAGTGGGAATCAAGCCCTTCCCCCACACCAGCTTACCAGTGGGAGGAAGACAAACAGCAGGGAGGGAGTGGAGGCCTGGGACTGCTGAACACCTAGCTCTGGAGATCTTCTCTGGGAGCACAAACCTACATTGCATGGTGCTCTGGTGATTAGTGGGGTTGGAAAGCTAAGACAGATGGAATACCTGGAGAGACTGAGATTACAGCCACTTGTGGAAAACAGGGATCCATATCTGGCTGCTCTGGGGCAAAAGAAAGACAGACAGTTGAGAGACTTCCTAATAGTGAGAGGGCTGCTAAAGGGGTAAGGATTGCACCGAGCTTACTGCTCAGGGGAAAGGACAGGTAAACAAAATTGTCCATGCACACTTTTCCCAGCAGGCTGGGAACTTTCAGGAGCTTCAGGCGCTCCATACCTCTGGCTGGATACACAGATCCAAGGGCCCCCACCATGACATGCAAACTACTGCACCTTCCACCTGGGCAGCCTGCCACTGGCTCACAGAATGGCAGCCACTACCCTGGCGTCAGGCCAGTCAGAGGGAAGCCCCACCTACAGCAACTACAATCGTGGCTTACACTGTGGGTTCGGCCCATTGGTCCTGGCAGTGGAGAGAGGCATAGCAGCCAGGAAGCAGGAAACAGCTCTTTCTTCCGCCACTAGGCACCAACATTGCTCCCCTGTGGCCCCTGAAAACACTACAGGGGCTGAGCAGCTCCAGAGAGTAGAGCTTCTCGGCAGTAGAGGGCGCCACATAGAAATATGAAACATCAAAGGAACCTGGTTCAGAGCAAAATCATATATATTACAGTGAAAGAGTTAAATTAAACCAATCTCATCAATCTTCCTGAAAGAGATTTCAAAGTAAAAATCATAAACTTGCTCATGGAGGTACAGAAGAATATTCAAGAACTCAGGAACGAATTCCATTCAGAGAGCCAATCGTTAAGGAATACAGTTGAGAGTTTAAAAGCAGATTAGATACGGTGGAGGAGATGATGAATAAAACAGAAATTAGAGAAGAGGAATACAAAGAAACTGAGACAGAGAGAGAAAAAAGGATCTCTAAGAATGAAAGAATATTGAGAGAACTGTGTGAACAATCCAAACAAACAATATTCGCATTATAGGGGTAGCAGAAGAAGAAGAGACAGAAAAAAGGATAGATAGTGTATTTAAGGAGGTAATTGCTATAAAATTCCCCAATCTAGGAAAGGAGATAGTCTCTCAGGCCATGGAGGTGCACAGATCTCCCAACACAAGGGACACAAGGAAGACAGCACCAAGACATATAATAATTAAAATGGCAAGGACCAAGGATAAGGACAGACTTTTAAAAGCAGCTAGAGAGAGAGAAAAAATAACACACAAAGGAAAACCCATCAGGATATCACCAGACTTCCCAGCAGAAGCCCTACAGGCCAGAAGGGAATGGCATGATATATTTAATGCAATGAAGCAAAAGGGCCTTGAACCAAGAATACTCTATCCAGCAAAACTATTATTTAAATTTGAAGGAGGGATTAAACAATTTCCAGATAAGCAAAAGCTGAGAGAATTTACCTCCCACAAACCGTCTCTACAGTGTATTTTGGAGGGACTGCTATAGAAGGAAGTGTTCCTAAGGCTAAACAGCTGTCACCAGGGGTAATAAAATCACAGTAAAGAAAGTAGCAAAATTAATTACTAAGTAAATGCAAAATTAAATCAACTATACCCAAAGTCAGTCAATGGATAGACAAAGAGTACAGAATATGATACCTAATATATAAAAAATGGAGGAGGAATAAAAAGGTGGAGAAAAAAAGAACCTTTAGATTGTGTTTTTAATAGCATACTAAATGAGTTAAGCTAGACACTTACATAGTAAGCAAGTAAACCTTGAACCTTTGGTAACCACGAATCTAAAGCCTGCAATGGCAATAAATATATAACTATTGATAATCACCCTAAATGTGAATGGTCTGAATGCACCAATCAAAAGATGTAGAGTCACTGAATCGACAAAAAACAAGACCCATCTATATGCTGCCTACAAAAGACTCACTTCAAATGCAAAGACATACACAGACTAAAAGTGAAGAGATGGAAAAAGATATTCCATGCAACTAATAGGGAGAAAAAATCAGGAGTTACAGTACTTGCATCAGACAAAATAGACTTTAAAACAAAGAAAGTCACAAGAGACAAAGATGGAAATTACATAATGATAAAGGGGTCAATCCAACAAGAAGATATAACCATTATAAATATCTATGCACCCTACACAGGAACACATAATTATGTGAAACAAATACTAAGAGAATTAAAAGGAGAAATAGAATGCAATGCATTCATTATAGGAGACTTCACACTCCACTCACTCCAAAAGACAGATCAACCAGACGGAAAATAAATAAGGAGACAGAGGCACTGAACAACACATTAGAACAGATGGACCTAACAGACATCTACAGAACTCTACACCTAAAAGTAGAAAGATACACATTCTTCTCAAGTGCACATGGAACATTTTCAAGAATAGATCATATACTAGGCTACAAAAAGAGCCTTAGTAAATTCAAAGAGATTGAAATTGAACCAAGCAGTTTCTCAGACCACAAAGGTATGAAAATAGAAATAAATTAAACAAAGAAAATGAAAAATCCCAAAAACACATGGTGGCTTCATACATGCTCCTAAATAGCCAATGGATTAATGACCAAATAAAAACAGAGATCAAGAAATATATGGAGTCAAATGACAACAATAATTCAACACCACAAAAATCTGTGGGATGCAGCACAGGCCGTGCTAAGAGGAAGTATATTGCAATACAGTCCTATCTCAGGAAAGAAGAACAATCTCATATGAACAGTCTAAACTCACAATTAAGGAAACTAGAAAAAGAACAAATGAGGCGCAAAGTCAGTAGGAGTTGGGACATAATAAAGATTAGAGCAGAAAACAATAAAATCAAGAAGAATAAAACAATAATAGATAGAGTCAATGAAAGTAAGAGCTGGTTGCTCGAGAAAACAAAAAAACAGATTAACTCCTAGCCAGACTTACCAAAAAAAAAAAAGGAGAGCCTACACATATAAATAGAATCAGAAATGAGAAAGGAAAAATCACTATGAGCAACACAGAAATACAAAGAATTATTAGAGAATACTATGAAAAATTATATGCTCACAAACTGGATAATCTAGAAGAAATGGACAACTTTCTAGAAAATACAACCTTCCAAGGCTGACCCAGAAAGAAACAGAAAATATGAACAGACCAATTACAAGCACTGAAATTGAATTGGTAATTAAAAAACTACCTAAGAACAAAATCCCTGAACCATATGGCTTCACTACTGAATTTTATGAAACATTTAGTGAAGACCTAGTACCCATCCTCCTTAAAGTTTTCCAAAAAGTAGAAGGAACAATTCCAAACTCATTCTATGAGTCCAGCATCACTCTAATACCACAACCAGGGAAAGACACCACAAAAAGAGAAAATTACAGACCAATATACCTGATGAACATAGATGCAAAAATACTCAACAAAATATTAGCAAACAGAATTCAAAAATATGTCAAAAAGATCATCCATCATGATCAAGTAGGATTTATTCTAGGGATGCAAGCATGGTACAATATTAGAAAATACATAAACATCATCCACCACATAAGCAAAAAGTAGGACAAAAACCACATGATCATCTCCATAGATGCTGAAAAAACATTCGACAAAATTCAACATCTATTCATGATAAATCTCTCAACAAAATGGGTATAGAGGGCAAGTACCTCAACGTAATAAAGGCCATATATGACAAACCCACAGCCAAAATTATATGTAACAGTGGAAGCTGAAAGCCTTTCCTTTAAGATCAGAAACAAGACAAGGGTGCCCACTCTCTTCACTTTTATTCAACATAGTATTGGAGGTCCTCACCATGGCACTCAGACAACACAGAGAAATAAAGACATCCATATTGGTAAAGAAGAAGTAAACTGTCACTTTTTGTAGATGACATGATATTGTACATAAACAACCCTGAAGAATCCACTCTAAAACTACTATATCTAATATCTAAATTCAGTAGTGTTGTAGCATAGAAAATTAATCTGTTGTTTTCCTATACACTAATGATGATCTAGCAAAAGAGAAATCAGTAAAACAATTCCATTCGCATTTACAACAAAAAGAATTACATAGGAATAAACCTAACCAAGGTTGTGAAAGACATATACACAGAAAAGTATAAGACACTCATGAGAGAAATTAAAGAAGATACCAATAAATGGAAACACACCCCATGCTCATGGATAGGAAGAATTAATACTGTCAAAATGGCCATCCTGCCTAAAGCAGTGTGCAGATTTAATGCAGTTCCTATCAAAATACCTACAGCATTCTTCAATGAACTAGAACAAATCGTTCTAAAATTCGTATGGAACCACAGAAGACACCAAATAGCCAAAGCAATCCTGAGAAGGAAGACTAAAGCTGGGGAGATTACACTCCCCAACTTCAAGCTCTACTACAAAGCCACAGTAATCAAGACAATTTGGTCCTGGCACAAGAACAGAACAATAGACCAATGGAACAGACTAGAGAGCCCAGATATAAACCCAACCACATATGGTCAATTAATATACAATAAAGGAGCTATGGATATACAATGGGGAAATGACAGCCTCTTCAACAACTGGTGTTGGCAAAACTGGACAGCTACATGGAAGAGAACGAAACTGGATTATTGTTTAACCTCATATACAAAAATAAACTCTAAATGGATCAAAGACCTGAATGTAAGTCATGAAACCATAAAACTCTTAGGAGACAATATAGGCAAAAATCACCTGAATATAAACATGAGCAACTTCTTCCTGAACGCATCTCCTCAAGCAAGGAAAACAAAAGCAGAAATGAACGCATGGGACTCCATCAAACTAAAAAGCTTCTGTATGGCAAAAGACACCATAAACAGAACAAAATGGCATCCTACAGTATGGGAGAATATATTTGTAAGCAACATATCTGACAAGGGTTTAACATCCAAAATATATAAAGAACTCATACACCTCAACACCCAATAGGCAAATAACCAGATTAAAAAATTGGCAGAGGATATGAAGAAACAATTCTTCAAAGAGGAAGTTCATATGGTCAACAGGCACATGAAAACATGCTCCACATCACTAATTATCAGGGAAATGCAATAAAAAACCACAATGAGGTATCACCTCACACCAGTTAGGTTGGCCAGCATCGAAAAGACTAAAAATGACAAATGCTGGCAAGGATGCAGACAAAGGGGAATCCTCCTCCACTGCTAGTGGGAATGTAAGCTAGTTCACCCATTGTGGAAAGCAGTATGGAGGTTCCTCAAAAAACTAAAAATAGAAATACCATTTGACCTTGGAATTCCACTCCTAAGAATTTACCCAAAGAATACAAGTTCTCAAATTTAAAAAGACATATGCACCCTATGTTTATCACAGCACTATTTACAATAACCAAGATATGGAAGCAACCTAAGTATCCATCAGTAGATGAATGGATAAAGAGGAGGTGGTACATATACATGATGGAATACTATTCAGCAATAAGAAAGAAACAAATCCTAGCATTTGCAACAACATGGATGGAGCTGGAGGATATTATGCTCAGTGATATACGCCAGGTGGAGAAAGACAAGTGCCAAGTGATTTACCTCATTTGTGGAGTATAACAATGAAGCAAAACTGAAGTAACAAAACAGCAGCTGACTCACAGACTCCAAGAAGGGTCTAGTGGTTACTAATGGGAAGGGATGTGGGCAGGGTACTGGGGAGGGAGAGAGAAAGGGATTGTGGGATATTATGTTTAGTACACATGGTGTGGGGGTGTCACGAGGAAGACAGTGTAGCAGAAAAGGCAAATAGTGAGACTCTGGCATCTACTACACTGATGGACAGTGGCTGCAATGAGGTATTGGGGCAGGCTCGATAATATATGAATGTAGTAACCACATTGTTTTTACATGTGAAACTTTCATGAAAGTGTATATAAATAATGCCTTAATAAAAAAACATATTTAAAAAAAAGTGATTGCCAGAGGTGAGGGTTGAAGAGTGGGGAGTCGGGGAAATGGGTGAAAATGGTCAAAAAGTACAAACTTCCATTATAAATATGTTCTCAGAATGTAATGTACAACATTGTAACTGTACTGTCAACTATGGTTAAAATACTGTAATGTATAATTTGAAAGTTGCTAAGGTGTTAGATCTTAAATGTTCTCATCAGAACAAAAAAACTTTTTTGTAACTAGGTGAGGTGATTAAGGTTAGCGAAACTTATTGTGATAATCATTTTGTAATATGTCATAAATCATTGTGTTGTACACCTTGGATGTATACAATGATTTATATCAATCATATCTCAATAAACCTGGAGAAAAAGAACTTTTAGTACTCTGAAATATACTCTACATAGAAAAAAAAAAATCAGGTCAAGCCACTGAACATAAAGCTTTTATCAGAGCCTGAACATTGGCAAAAGGAAAAACTCCCACTATTTACATTGACTCCAGATATGCTTTTAGAGTCTGTGATGCTGGCGGCACAATCTGAAAATCTCAAGAGGCATATAATTTCTGCCCTATTACAGGCTATTCATCTCCCTACTAACATTTCTGTTGTTCACTGTCCAGCCCATACCAAGAAAACTGACAATCTATCTCTACCAAATGATAGGGCTGATGAAGCTGCTAATTAAGTATGTAGCTGAAAATGAACCATCCCCCCATCCTTTTTCCACCCCATTTACAAAGCTGCCTTTATTGTTAACTGGTATTATTAACTATCAGGCAAATGCTCCACTATCTAATACAGATGGGTGCCAAACAATTATAACTGATTACACATTGGACCATGGGTTTCCTGCAGCCCCCTGTCTTTTGACCTTTGGCTTGCACTTATCTCCAACCAGTTGGGACATATGTTCAGACAGGAGATAATTAAGGAATTAAAAGACAATTGATGCTGCCCTTGCATTCCCAAAATTTCTTACCAAATTATTTTTGAATGCACTGCTTATAAATCTCCCTATATTTCCTGGGAAAACCAGCATACCTCAGGAAATCGTCCAAGGTCAACATTGCCTCTTGAGGCACTTTAAGTAGATATGATAGATTCATCTCCATATTTAGGATATTTTCCCTGGTTAGTTATTATCTGCATGTTTAATGGATGGACTGAATATTATCTAACTAGATATGGAAATATTATTACAGTTGTAAAGAAATTAATAACTCAGTTTCTTCCTCATGTTGTCATTCCTTGATGTTTGAGTCAGACCAAGGAATTCATTATGCAGCAGATAAACCACTTGCTTGCAAAAAACTCTAGTGCATTTATTACAACTTGGTACATCATACCATCCTCAATCCTCATGGCAAGTGGAATGTAAAAATATACATATAAAAAGGATTTTAGGAAAAATTAGTCAAGATACAGGACTTAAATAGACAGAAACATTATCTCTTTGGCCCTTATAAAAATTTGGAATGCTCCAAATAGTTGGCATGATTTAACCCCTTTAAGAATAGTTTTTGGTCTCCCTATTCCTGCTGGCATTTTTCAACTTTCTATACTAGGATTAAGAGATTAAGTGAACATTATAGATATTGAATAATTTAATACCATTACTAGCTGTGGGTGAAACTGCAATATTTCCAGAATCTCTTGCCTGGCCCTTAGTGCATCTCCATATCAATAAGTTGTTTCCAAGGGGTGGAGAGAAGTAGTCAATCTTCATATCAACAGGTGATTACAAGGGGGTTGGGGGGTGAGGGTACATCTGGACCAAGGGAGGTTTGCTGGAGTCCATTTTTGGAGCCAGGTCATGAGAGACATGGGTGAGCAGAAGTACATGACTGCTTGTAAGTAATAAATGGCTTTCTGCCACTTTATTTTTCCCTTTGACAAATTTTGGCTTCAAAGGCTTTTTGCCCTGGTGTGGGAACGTATTTTCCCCAACAGAGTTACACCTGGTGGTAGTCGGCATGACCTCTGAACCTAAATTCTATCTTCATGGGTACAATACTTGGGCAGGCTGCCCCTAGAGATGGTGAGGAGATAACCAGAAACCCCCATGTGGATAGTGGGATTGGCTGCTGCATTGAGAGGTGATTATTCACCCTTCCTGCTGGCAGTGGTGTATGAGGCAGCTTCAACCAGTAAGCCCCCTCTGTGGGACTTCCATGTGGGAAGCCCCTAATGGGGAACTGGTCTAGGGTAAAACACTTCCTAGATGGGTAGGTGGACCCTTCCTCAGAATTAGAGCAACCTGTTCTGCTCTTACAGTCTGACAGGGGCACACAAAAAATGGAGATGTGTAGTTGCTGAAATGACAAATGACGAAACACACTAAACACCAGCCTCATGTGTTGCAGGTTCTACTCTGACCCTATTCATGAACAAGATTGGATATTTTGTTCTATAGTGACAAGGAATATAAAGGGTGTGGACCCCTTTATCTTCCATTAGTTCCTCCATATATTTACCTTCAAAAATTTGCTACAACTGGAAGCCAAATTCCTTTTCCTGTGTCTTATCTGTTCTCCATAAATTATCACTCTTTAAGGTGATATATAAGGTACTTTCTCCATCCCACCCCCTCCACCACAGTTGAACTATTCTTTGGGTCTTCAGTTTTCTCTGAAGGCCTCTGTACATGTAAAAAAATATGTTAACAAAAAATAAACTGTGTATACCTTTTCTCCTATTGATCTATCTTTTGTCAGTCTGATTTGCAGGCCCCAGACAAAGGACATAAGAGGATACAGATGTTTTTTCTCCTCTGCAATTGACTAAGTCAAAAAATTTTAAATATGAATATAGAATATATTCATAGATATCACACAGGGAAAAAAATAACTATAGTTCTAAAATAAACATGGTCTTAAAACAAGTGTAACTTTTAAAATATGTATTACATTTCCAGAGATGCCAATGTTACTAGATAGCAGGTCAACAAACTGAATCCCAGGGGCCTAATCCAGCCTATCAATCATTTTTGTAATTAAAAATTTTTAAAACAGAGCCACTACAACAGGGGAAAACTGAATTAAATCTCTGGGATTTAAATTTTAACACTAACATTAACTTGAAAATGAACTCAAATAGTCCCACAAATATTTTAAACACTAACAGGTGGCAGTTGCTCTTTGTTCTCCCTGAATTCTGAGTCTCAGTGTCAGAGATAATGTGGAAAGCTTATTTTACAGAACTCAAGCCATCCTGTCCTGGAGTACTGAGGAAGAACCAATAAGAGAAACAAAAAGCAGTTGAATGGGTGAAATAATGTCTACTTAGATTCTCACAAGTTGCTACTTTATGTGTCTGTGAACACCAGAGCCTCTCTCTCACAATTTCCCCTATAAAAGCCCTAATGGCTTGTGCTTCAGTGGACAGTGGTTCTTTAAAGCATAACCCTGCCACTCCCGCATTTGCAGGCAAATTAATAAACTATTCATTCCTTCCCTTTCATCAAAACCTTGTCATTGTATTTTTTGTGATGTGACTCTGGTGACAAGGACCACTTTCTGGTAACACCACAGACATTCCTTTATATATTATCTATGAGGCTTTTGTGTAACAAATGCAGAGTTGACAGAGTTAAGTTGCGGTAAAGGTCAAGTATTTACTATCTGGCCTTTTACAGAAAAAATTCCCCTATCTCTGTGCTAGATCAACGAGATCCCAAAAGAAAAATCCAACTGATAGGAAAGATTATAAAACCTCTACAGTAATAGTTGTTTTGCCTCTTTATATTGTTGGGGAGGAAGTAATTTCCTCTACCCCTTGAGATTCTTCTAGCTGGTCTAAGAATGAAATTGACATGAGACAGATTAACACAAGTAAAAGAAAAAACAAAGCTTGATTACATACACACAGGGAAGCTATAGACAAGAGTTCCAAGGACAGGGAAAGTGAGGTATATATCATTCTGAATCAAGGAGAAGAGGGTAGGTATTTGAGATCTCAAAGGAAAAAGGAAGTGAATCACAAGAATATGAAAAAAGTAGTTGTTCAGTAAACAAAATGTTTGAAGGGCCACACAAAAACAATAGGACCTAGAGAGGAATTTTAACAAACTTAGCCACATTCCTCCACACATCTAGTTTACATTATAATGTAGTTCTCTATGGTGAAAGCTCTACTCCTGAAGCACTTCCTCCATCTAAATTCTTCTTATGCAGTTGGGGGTGAGGGGATGTCAAAGTATCTTCCTGAGTCTTTTGGGGCTTGATGGTTTTCAGCTCAAAATAATATGCATGTCACAATGGCACATCTTGGGGATGCCTGCCTTTGGTCCCTCAACTCTTCACAAGCAGAAAATTGATTTATTCAAAAATACAATGGAATAAAGTAAAAAATAAAATATTAGGGATGCATTTTCATGTTTATTATCTGCAAAAAATATATATATACAATGAATGAGATAATATATTGTGGAGAAAATGGAAATTTCTAACCAGGATTCCTGCCTGCCCTTAATGGTGGCCATTGTGTGTATATAAGAGCTTGCTTTGCATGCTTATGAGAGTGACAGGATGTTTACCAGCAATGCAGCCACTGGTCAGTCACAGGAGTACCCCTGTGTTCCTGGTTGTAACTCCAGGGGGAAAATCCCAGGGCAAAATACCTTTGAAACAGAAATCAGTCAAAGGGAGAAATAAAGTTTAAGAAATCCATTTATTTCTTAAAAGCAGTTGTCCCATCTCCCTCTTGACCAGGCTGCAGTGGAAGAGAGCTCCATCCAACTTCACCAATCCAGATAAACACTTGCTCACCCATGTAATTATCTATTGATATGGAGATGGACTACTTCACTCCATCCCTCGGAAACACCTATTGATATGCAGATGAACTAAAGCCAGGCAAGAGATTCTGGAATGCAATTTTACCCAGAGCCCACCCCTCCAGAAATATCACTTCGCAATCTTCCACCTTGGCCCCTGTGCAAGAAAACTGGAGCATTGTAACCAAGCTAATAACATAAAAATAGCAACAGGAATAAAATCATAATCCTCAAACTGGAGGCTTCAGCTACGTTCAAAGTCCTAGGCAGATTGAGTCCATAGCTCACCCATTCCACAGGCAGTCAGTAGCTGAACAGGTAGGGAGTTCAGAGCAATTATCATGCAGCAGCTGCAGCTAGGAGGCGCATCCAGGCCACAAGGACTATAGAAGAAAATAACCTTAAGGGTGATAAGATACATGTTTTAATGACACCAGCATAGGCACATCTTGTCCATCAGATAGGATACATGCAAGATACTGGTCCTGTGATAGAACAGTGGCAGGAATAGGATCTCATCCTGGTATAGTATACCACACTTTCAGCCCTTTCCCTGTGGGGGTTAATAATTGGTCTATATGTAGGGCTACGGAAGGCACATGCACTGGCCACAATGATAAGACAAAACTTGTGGAGAAAATGGAAATTTCTAACCAGGATTCCTGCCTGGCCTTTTGGGTTACAGTACAATCATCTTTGGGGGACACTCTGCTGTTACTCCAGGAACACACAGGAGGCCAGCTTCCAGGCCTTGTCCCCAAGTTTCCAGAAGGGCCAGCCATCACTGGTCCATTGACCCGACCCGCAGGTCTGCGAATGTAAAACCCCCGGCCGCAGGGTTCGCCAACTGGGACCTAAGGAGGGGGTGCGCGAATGAGGGACAGAAGACAGAGAGATGGAGACAAGACAGGCTTTCTGATCAAGTCTCGTATATTGCAGGTTAGAGCAGAGAATATATAGCCAGTACAGGGTGTGGTCTCTTCTGATTGGTTGCCCATTATACTAATGAAGCAACCTACAAAGTCCAATCATGCACCGAGTTGTGCGCACGCGCAGTTGTCTCTGACGTAAGCGGCGGACCGGAGTGGGAACACTTGGCGGGAAATTGTGGCGCGAAAGTGATCAAGAAGTAAACAAGATGGAGTCTTAACAAAATGGAGTCTTGTTGTTTTTGTGCCCTATGGCTCCCAACAGTCCATGTGTCAAAATGTCCAAGGCCACGTAGTCTCCAGGTTTCTGTGGGACTCAGTTACACAGTGCACTTCTCACAGGGGTCTGCTGACCTCTTCAAAGGTCCAGTCAGGCCCTACTGACAGGCTACAGCCTACATTGTCTTCTGCCCATGGCAGGCTGTGCTTCTAGCCAGTGCACCTGGGCCAAAGCTGCCAAGGCTCCAGCCACAGCTGTCTTCACTTACAGGGATGTCCAGCTCACAGGGCCCTGATGGATCTGTCTCACTCAAGACCTTCATGGCCTTGACTATTTTAAGGTAAATGCACAGGTTTCATGTCAGCCCCACCTTTTGTACCAATGATATAAGGGATTCAGAATTTATGCCAAGTGTGGAATAAACACTCTCCAGTAGCCTACAAAACCCAAACCTCTTGCAAAAATGCCACATTTATCTTTAAGGTACTCACACATGAGCGTAACATCACACACAGTATTAGACTGTATATGCCCAAGCGAATTTGGGCTTGTTCCACTCAGCCCCACCCTGCAAACAATAGGGGGGATCCCTGGAAAACCCTCTGGGTCACAGTAAATCATGGATCATTCAGCTCCTGGGTCCACCAGGGACAGGACACACTGCACATTAACTGAGGACTAACAAATCACATGGCTTCTGGTCCCCACCATATCCCCGAATGTGGGGGCTTTGACCCACCCCTCAGTTGAACTGCAATGCCAAATAATCATCCTGTGGGGATGAGAGCCAGGCGGAGCCTGAATACCGTCTCCCAGGAAGTCTTGTAGGGTCTCAGGCCGGACATGGGGCTTTGCCTCTGGCTTCTCTGTCCTGGACCTCAGGAGCTGGAACTTCTCCTTTGGCTTTAATTGGTGCCACAATTTTAACAAGATCCTACTGGGCTACCGATCAAGTTTTTATTTCACTATCCAGGTTTTTATCAAATCAACCCACATCTGGATTCTTGAGACCTTCATGGGACCTTTTGCACCTCTCCATTCAGTTATAGCCTGTACTTCCTTCTGGGCTCTTACTGTTTCAACCTCCCCCAGATCTGCTAAAGTATAAGTAGCCTCACTTATGGGTTGCCTTATGTTGGGGGCAAGAATAGTCAGTAGGGACCTAAACAGAGATGTGGTAGCTGTATGGAGCATCAGATTTCTCATTCCTATGGTGAACAACTCCTCATTGGAGCCCTGGGGGTCGAAATTATAGATGATATTTTTTGTGCCCAATTCCCATAACACCTGTTTGAGCTCTGCATACGTTTTCCAGTTAGTGAGTAAGTATGGTAAATCACCCTGATTAGGCCAAACTGCCCTGATGGCTTCTGTCAGCCAATCCAGGAGGTTCTGATTCCCTGAGGTGTGATGGGCACTTTGCAATAGCTGCCAGAGGGAAGAGTGACTCATCAGGGAAGCCAGTCTACTCATTTCAGAACCTGACATAACAATGTTTTCCTCCCCCATATGCCATAAATGCAAAAGCCATGTAGGCAGAGGTTCTGATGGCTTCTGCCGATACCGGATGCTCATGTCCAACAGCTCATCCTGGGTGTAGCAGCGGAGCACTGAGTGATCCACAACCTGGGGAGGGGGTAGCTCCTACCCCTCAGGAGCCCATGGTGGTTGTGTTTTCACTTTCTTAATTACAACCGGGTGGAACTTTAATACAGGAGAGGCTGGTGTCTCAGGCAGTGGCCTCATCAACATATCAGCCCTTGGCCACACCCCCTCACCCTCTCCCAACATCTCCTCCACCATCTCTGGAGCTGAAGGCTCCTTGCTTTCCTCCCTCTCCCCACGACATTCTGCAATGCAGACTCTCCTGATGCCTCCCCCATCACTGCTGCTAAGGAATTTTCCAGGAGCATGACCCATCCTCTCAATAACTCTCTTCCTTAAAGATATCCCATAGGTTATCTCCCAGCTCCTCCAACAGATGCTGAAGTGTGTCTCTCTCCTGCCAAAGTCTCTCTCTATCCTCAATAACACTCTCTCTCTCCTCAGTAGCCCTCTCTCTCTTCTTAATAATGCCCTCTCTCTCCTCAATAACACTTTCCACTATCTGAATGAAAAGAGATCCTACAATGCCAGCTGCTACACTGCCACTCAGGACCTCTAAGCAGTCTTCTATCTGACAGAGGGCTAGTTATGAAGCTTCCAATGTCTCCACTTTTCCCCAGTTCTGGGGAAGGCCCCACCCCTCTAGGAGGTGCTTTACTCTAGACCAATGCCCCACTAGGGATTCCCTGATGGAAGTCCCACATATAGGGGGTTCTCGTGTGAACCTGCACCCTCTACCACTGCAGCCATTGGGTCCTCCCCATCATCCCTAGAGGCAGCCCACCCAAGGGTCACAACATTTAGAAAGATTTCAGGTTCAGAGGCCCTGCTGACTATTGCCAGATATAAGACTCTGGGGGAAAATTCCCAGGGCAAAATACCTTTGAAACAGAAATCAGTCAAAGGGAGAAATAACATTTAAGAAACATTTTATTTCTTACAAGCAGTCATCCTGTCTCTCTCTTGATCAGGCTGCAGCAGAAGAGACCTCCACCCAACCTCTCTGGTCCGGATAAACCCTCGCTCACTTGTAATTACCTATTGATATGGAGATGGACTACATTTCTCCATCCCTTGGAAACACCTGTTGGTATGCAGATGCACTAAAGCCAGGTGAGAGATTCTGGAAATACTGCAGGTTTACCCACACTGGTACATAATTGTTGGGAGTCCACCAGTCACTAGAGATCTGTCCACAGTGTTCCTCCTGGTGCTGGTTGCAGGGAAGTAGAGTGAGCTATGAGAGTGGGAAGCAAGTGTTGCAAGCATGGGAGCAGGGAGCTTGAAGAGCAGAGGATGGAAGCCTGGTGTGAGAACTAGGAGAGAATGGATGCTGGTGGAGGGAAGCCAAAGCAGACAAGAGACTGAGACCTACTGCCATGAGGATAAATCCCCCTTTAACCCCCCAGCTTCTTGCCCTTGCCTTTTTTTTGTCTCACTGAATTCATAGGAAATTTTCCCCAAGTGGGGAACCCCTCCTACTGGAGCAACATATATGGATAATATCACTGCAAATAAATAAGATCATTCATCCATTAGAACAATTTTTATATCTACCTAACTTTTAAAAAAAATCACTTACCTATGTGAGTTTATTACTAAAAAAGTAACTGTAGAGGATATTTAAATTGGTCTGAACAGTATTCTTTGTAGTTGTAGGGACATAAGTTAGATCTCCCCAAGATGTTCATTGTGACCTGCAGATTATTTTGAGCTGAAAATCAAGGCCCAAAAGACTCAGGAAGATACTTTGACCTCCCACACAAATACACGAAAAGAATGTAGATGGGGGAACTACTCCTGGAGGAGAGGTATCGCCATAGATAGCTATATTATAATGTAAACTAAATGTGATAGAGAGGGAGGGATGTGGACTAACATCCCTAAGATGTTACTAACCGGATATTGACTAACAGGACTAAGTCTGTTAAAATTCCTCTCTATTCCCTCTCCTCCCAATTGCTTCTGTGTGGCCCATCAAACATTTATCAATCATTTACTCTTTTCATATTCCTGTGAACGAATTCCCTTTTCCTCTGAAGTCTCAGACCCCTACCCTTCCCCTTTGTTCTGAATGACATATACACCTCATTCTCCCTGACTCTCTTTGGAACCCATGTCTATGGCTTCCCTGCAAGAATGTAATTAAGCTTTGGTTTTTTTTTTCCTGTTAATCTGTCTTATGTCAGTTTGATTCTCAGACCAGCTAGAAGAATCTTAAGGGGTAGAGGAAATTTCTTCCTCTCCAACATAGTCTAATGTCCTTTTTTTTATTCTCAAGTTTAGAATCTACATAAACCTGAAACATTTCATCAACTTGCATAGAATTCTCAAGGGATCATCTCAGCATTCTTTTGAAAAGTGAGGTTCCATATAAAAGTTTTGCCTAATGTCAATTTTCCTATTCATCTTTTCTCATTTTGACCTTAATTAGATTGCTTATTTTTAATTATATCCTCTAAGTCAAACACAAAAATTTACATATTTTTATTGGCTTTATGATGCATATTTTGATACCTTTCCATGCTTGTCTGAAACTTGTCCTGAAGAACCATACTTGTAACAAATATTCAATAAAAATTGCATGCACCAAATTTACTTCTCAAAATAAACCTTACAAATTTATCTTCTAGGAGTCTAAATCTCCTTAATAATAATATAAGGCCTAAATCATATTTAGGGTCTCTGTCAACTTGATTAGCCTTAGTTCTCATTGCAGAGAAAATGGAACTTACCATGACCAGGATTCTCACCTGATCCTAATCTACTCACCCATTGTGTACATGCAATGGTGTAATACTAAGCCTACTATACAGGTACATACTTGTGTACCCATTGGCAATAAGCCATTATTGCTAATGTTGATATATGAAGAGCTACACCAAGAGGAAGCAGGAGAGCAAGAAAACAAGAGAGCAGAGAATGGGAGCAGAGGCAGAGCCTGGAGCAGAGGCAGTGCCTGGGGCAGAGGCTGAGACAGAGGCAGAGACAGAGATTTGCTACTTGCAGACTGATGGGTACAGGCATGATTCTAACACTCAACCAACTGCCATGAGAAGGGAGCTTTGTATGAACCACTTTTTACCCACAACATTCTATTTTCATTATTCAGTCTCAGCGAATCCAGAGCGAACTTGCCAAAAGCTGAAACTTCCTTTGCTCTGGAGCTACACTCATGTAGAACTTATCCAGGCATTCAAAAGTATTTATACTTGTTGGGGAGGAAGACTTTTCCTCTACCCTTCAAGGTTCTTCTAACTGGCCTAATAATCTGATTGACAAGGACAGATTCATAGGAGAAAAGTTTATATACATATGGAGAAGCCATAGATGTAAGACTCCAAATCCAGTCAGGGAAAATGAAGTATATTTGTCATCTTGAATTAAGGAGAGGGGGAAGTGAAAGAAGGCAATTCACAAGAATATGAAAGAGTAAATATTTGGTAAATAAATATGTTTGGTGGGCCACATACAGTGTTGCATAGGGAGAAATTTTAACAGAGTTTGCCACATTCCTCCCAGTCTACCACACCTAGTTCATATAATGTATTTATGGTGATAGCTCTTTTACTGGAGCAGTTCCTCCATCTAAATTCTTTTATACAGTTGGGGGTGGAAGGAAGGTCAAAGTTTCTTTCTGAGTCTTTTGGGTCTGGATTGTTTCAGTTCTGAAATAATCTGCATGCCACAATGGCCCATCTTGGGGTGGCCTCTCCTTAGCTCCTATACACTTTTTGCTATCACAACAACTCTTTCATACTGTTCCACTCTTTTCTCTTCCTAAGAAGTATTCTATTTTCCAGTTCCCTTCTACCTTATCAAATTCCTATTCACCCTTCAAACCACAAATCTAATGTTATATTCAGTTCTATGAAGCTATCCTTGACCAGGCCCTCACTGCCCACAAATCAGAGTTGGGTTGCATCACTGTGATACTTCCACATTTCATAGCACTAATCAATCCATATTTTAAATGGCAATGATGTCTAATACTTACTTACTACCAATGTATCAGGCACTACTATAAATAATTTATACATACTATCTCATTTATCTTCATGAATCCACAGTGAGCTAGGTACTTTTTATTATAGCCATTTTTTTTTTAGATAAGACTGTAGCACAGACAGCTTAAGTAACTTTCCCAAGATAAGATAACTAATTAGTGACAGAGCTGCAATTGGACCCAAGGAGACTGCAGTCAGCGTCCATGTTTTTAATAACTTTTCTATATTGCTGTACTTGACTATCTTCCCCTCTAAAATATTGGTTTTGTCACTTTTATCACCAGCACACTACAGAAAATGGTACATAATAGACTGCCAATAAATGTTTTTTGAATTAACCAATGAGTGAATGGGTAATTGTGAGGTTAAGGGCATATGTCTTTAATCTTATATTATTATTTATAGGGAAAAAATCACACCTGCTAAAAATAAGTTAAAATTTGACATTTTCTGCAAGACTCACAGGTAGGCCTCAGTTGTTTCTAATTTGAGCAAACAAATGAAGAGAGCCTTTACAGATAATGTTTTTCAATCTTGTGAGAGTGAAATTTAAAATTATATTTTTCTTAAGATATCACTAATAAATCTTAAACCTAATATATCAGCATAATAATCTCAGGAGCTTTGTAAAAACATAGATTCCTAAGTCATAACATTGAATTTAGTAATGACTTCTTGGACATGTTACCAAAAGTTCAGGGAACCAAAGAGAAATATAGCACATAGGCATATTAGACTTCATAGGGGCCAAGAGCAGGCTGCCCCAAGATATGCTGTTGTGACATGCAGACTATTTCAAAGAGCTGAAAACAATCAACCAGACACATAAGACAAATATTATATGATTCGGATTTTACAGGGTATTTAGAATATTCAAATTCATAGTGTTGGGAATGCCAGACCAGGAAGGTCTCCCTGCTGTCTAGGTGAGGCCTCATCCTGGGAAAGTTCTTGACCCTGATCAAGAAAGAATTCATGTGCAGGTTGAGAAGGTGGAAGCAAAGAGTAATTTAATATATCAAAACTACACAATCAAGGAAGGAGTGTGGGCATGCTTGAGAGATGAGCAGCATGGTGAGGTATAGGTTGGGTGTTTACAGCTGAGTTTAAGTACAGGGTGGAATATTTTTTGCGGTGGGTGGGGTTTTCTTGGCATTGGGAGCGGTTTTACAGGAAATAGGGTGATGCCCTCTTTTTGTCTGCCTCAAAACAGTCATGGCATCAGGGGGTATGATTTTTAGTATGCTAATGATCAAATAATGAGCTTTGGGGTAACTATAGGATATTTTTATTCCCCATCCAGAATTAGTTCGTTTGAACTAGTTAGAAACTGCATTCTGTTTTGCCATCAATTATTTTCCTAAAGTATAGCTGGTTTGTTTTCAATTAACCTGTTCTGCCAGCTGGCTATATGAATAGGCCTAAAGCTTTTCTTGACTCACCCAGGGCCTGGCTCTTTTCCTGAACTATACTACATATGTCAATGGAGATAGAAAATAGAATGATGGCATGAGGCCAAGCACTGCCCACTTGTAATCTTTCATCCCCAAATTATCATGCATGCACATGACCCCCTCTTTTGGGCAGTGTAGGTAAAATTGCAATATATCCAGAATCTCTTGCCTGGTTTTAGGGCATCACCATATCAATAGGTGTTTCCAAGGGGTGGAGATAAGTAGTCCACCTCCATACAAAAGGTGATTACAAGGGGGAGTGAGGGCATATCTGCCCCGAAGGGGTTGGGTGGGTTTTGCAGCTGATTGTCTGGTCCGGAGAAACTTAAGTTATCCTAGAAGCAGTCATAGACAACGTCCTGGATTTCCCTACTGCTACCACTGTGGCAGTATTACAAGAGTTTTTGGGTCTTTTGGGTTACTGGATAGTGTTTATCCCACACTTGGCACAAAATCTGAAGTCCTTATACCAGTTGGCATGAAAGGGTATCTAGTGGGACTGGAATGAAATATGTGCAGCTGCTTTTACTGTTGCTAAGAGAGCAGTCAAGGCCATACAAGCCTTGAGTGTAACGGACTCATCAAGACCCTGTGAGCCAGATGTTCATTTAATGGAAGATCATTATGGATGGGGCATTTGGCAGCAGCTTGAATGAATGCATCAAACTATTGGATTCTGGTCACAACTATGGAAAGTAGCAGAGGTACAGTACATCCTGATAGAGAATCAACTGGCTGCTGGGTACCACGTCTTGCTAACTATGAAGCCCATCACTAGTACAGCTCCAACTGTGTAATAACCAGCTATCCCATCGTGGGGTGGGTGCAAGACTGGATCCAAAAGCCATGGAGTGGCGTGGCACAGACACCTACACTGGCCAAATCAGGCACATATTTACAGCAGCATAGCACCCTTTCCTCTAGTTCCTTAAGTGGAGAACTCCAATGCTTACTAGGGCCAGTGATGTATACCAGTGGGAAGCAGGAAGAACTTGCTTTTGAGCCATTGGAAAGTAAGAGTCCTATAAGGAGGGAAAAGCCCCTATACCTGAAGATGCTTGGTATACAGATGGCTCCAGCCATGGGCAGTCCCCCAAAGTGGAGGGCTGTGCCTTTCCATCTTAAGACTGAGATAATATGGATGGAGGATGGAGATGGTAAGAGCAGTCAATGTGCTGAGTTTCAGGCAGTATGGCTCATGATCACCCAGGAGCCCTCCCCTATAGTTGTCTGCACTGACAACTGGGCCATCTATTGGGGTTTGGCCTTCTGGCTACGAACATGGTCACTGGTGCCACTGGGGGCAAGGGTTGTAGCAAGACCTATGCGCCTCTAATCATACTAAGGCAATTAACATATGCCATGTAACTGGCCATTTGCATTTGGCATTCCCAGGGAATGATGAAGCAGACACATTGGCCCAGGTGCATTGGCTAGAAGGAAAGCCTGCTTCTGACATTGTCCAATGGTTACATCAGCATTTGTTGCTCATGGACAAAGACAATGTGGGCTGTAGCCAGTCAGTGGGGCTTTGCTGTTGACCTTTGAAGGAGTGAGCAGTGCCTGAAAGGAGTGCTTTATGTGCTCTAAGAGGGACTTGCACTGAGGCCTGCAGCAACATGGTGACAGACTATATTGGGTCTCTGTACATATCAGAAGGGTATCATTATGCCATGACATGTGTGGACACAGCTACTGGAATGTTGGTTGCATTTCATGCACATCACACAGATCAGCAAATGACCGAAAGGTACTTAGAGTGTCTCTTTGCAGCTTATGGTTACCCACAGGTGACTGAGAGTCATCAAGGCACCCACTTTATTGAACATGTGTTATAAGAATGGGTGCAGAAGTTAGGGATAAAGTGGAAGTTTCATGCACCATATAACCCTACTGGGGCAGGCATGATATAGCACTACAATTGTTTGTTGAAATCTGGGCTGAAGTTGGACACCAATAGTCTATGGGGCTGGTCAGTTTGCTTATGGACAGTGCTACAGCATTTGAATGAGGATCCCTGGACAGAAGCCTTGAGCCCTGTGAAAATGCTAACACACATTGCTGCCTCTCCTATACAACCGTGTGTGCAACTCAAAGAGTTGTTATTGAAGCCAGGATATGACCAGCAGAGCAACATCCTGCTCCCAGCCCCAACTGCATTAAACCCTGGGGACTCTGTTGAGTGGATATGGCCCTGGACATTTCAAAGCATTGACCAGTGATGGCTGGCCTTTCTGGCACCTTGGGGAAAAGGCCTGGAAGCTGGCCTCCTGTGTGTTCCTGGAGTAACAGCAGAGTGACCCCCAAAGATCATGGTAGTGTGCCTAAAATGTACAGGAGGTAAAAGCATCTTACAGAGAAATTTTATTTTATCTTTATGGCCAGTGCATATACCTCCTGTAACCCTATATTTGACCCATCTGTAACTCCCACAGGATGGTGGGTGAAGGTCTAGTATAGTAGACCAGGATGAGATCACATTCCTGCCACTGTCCTATCACAGGACCACTCCCTTGCATGTAACCTACCAGATGGACAGGATTTGCCTATGCTGGTGTCATTAAAACATGTATCTTATCGCTCTTAAAGTTATTTTCTTCTACAGTCCCTGTGGCTTGGACCCAACCCCTGGATCAGCTGCCATGTAATTATTACTCTGAACTCTCTACCCGTTCAGCTACTGGCACCTATGGAATGGTCAAGATATGGACTTAATCTGCATAGGATTTTGAACCTAGCTGAATCCTCCAGCTTGAGGATTATTATGATTTTATTGCTGTTGTTATTGTATGTTATTAATCTGGTTACAGTACTCCAGTTTTCTGGCACAGGGGCCATTGTGGAAGGTGGGGAGTGAGTATATTTTGAAGAGAGATTTCTGGAGGATGGGCTGTGGGTAAAATTGCAATATTTCCAGAATCTCTTGCCTGGTCTTTGGGCATTTCCATATCAATAGGTGTTTCCAAGGGGTAGAGAGAAGTAGTCTGTCTCCATATCAATGGGTGATTACAAAGGGGAGTGAGGGCATATTAAGACCATAGAGTTTTGGTGTGTTCCCTTTTTGCAGCCTGGTCACGAAAGACACAGGCAAGCAGAAGTGAATGACTGCTTGTAGGTAATAAATGGGTTTCTCCCACTTTATTTTTCCCTTTGCCTGATTTTGGCTTCAAAGGTAATTTGCCCCGGCTGGGAACATATTCTGCCCCTTGAGTTACAGGCACTATGCAAAGTATATGGTATGGTGACGGCCTGGGGCTGGACAACCTCTGGCCTGCCTTATCTATGGAAACATCTGATTGGTACGCAGACCCCACTGACAAAGTTTTTGTTCCTTGGGGTACTGTTCAAACAAGTATGATCCATTCTAACAAAGCATGTAGTCTTTGTCCCCTTGCCCCTGGCACACATATAACCTATGTCTCTTTATCCCATGTCAGCACTTCCCTCCCTGTCTATGATAGTGGTGTACAAACTCATCTAGCCAGCCCTTCCTGGATTCCCTATATCTAAGGCCCAGTAAACTCTCATGTCTTGTACTCTGTCCCTGGTCTTTCTTTCAGTCTCTCAAGTGCTTTCCCATTGCAACTCAGCCAGTTGGGTGTGTGATCGTACTTGTGATCACACAGGTGGTTGCTAGGGACTGGATGGAGAGGAAAGGGAAATTTTTTTTAATGGGTATAGAGTTTCATTTCTGGAGATAGATAGTAGTGATTGCTGCACAACAGTGGGAATGTACTTAATGCTACTGAACTTTACACATAAAAATGTTAAATTTTATGTTACGTATCTTTTAACAAAACAAAAAGAAAAGGTGAGAATATAAGAAATGTGTAAATATGTCCTTTTGTCCAGATGAAAGGTTCCAGAGATAAAATTTGAGAACAATTGGAATTGTCTGATGGATGGATGAGATTTAATAACTATGCATTTGTTTATTCACTATTTCCTGATCAACACAGTGCCACAGAAAATATGAAAACAATATTCTGCACATTATATTACACTCATGGATAATGTTTTACTTCAGGTCATAAACTTAAAGTATTAAATACTTATTATGGTCCATGATCTGATCATATTGTCTAGGATAACATTTATTTTACAAGTCAGGGAAAAGATCTATTTTATAGGCTCATATTGAAGGAGAATGACTAGAACTCATTGACAAAAAAAAATTTTTGAATGTCTGTCTTCATATGATCTTAAATTGAAGTAGAAGTAGTAAAGTAAAATAAAATATAGAATTGTATAGACAGAACAAAATGCTTCTTTGGTGGCAATTTGGTTATAATTGCTCTTTTTTCCATTACCTTTCCAATATTCTTTAGAAGAGATCATAGTATTTTTGAGCTTTCTCCATGTTGCCAATAATCTTGGGAATGTGAAAGTCCAATGCCACAACATTAATAATGATTATAGTTCATTTTTCTTCACCATGGCATGCATAAAGCCAACCTCAAAAATTTATAAACTGGAAGTAATACAGTAGTTCCCCTTAGCCACAGGGGTATATTTAAAGACTCCCAGTGAATGCCTGAAATGACAGATAGTATCAAACCCTATATATAACTTTTTTTCCTATATACACATAGCTATGATAATAATATATCAATTAAGCACAGTAAGAGATTAACAACAGCCAATAATAATAAAATAGAAAAATTATAACAATATAATAAGAGGTTTGTAAATGTAGTCTCTCTCTCTTAAAGCATCATATTGTACTGTACTCATCCTTCTTCTTCTAATGATGTGAGATAAAATGCCTACAGGATGAGGTGCAGTGAGGTAAAAGACATAGGCATTATGGTGTAGTGTTAGGCTACTACTGACCTTCTGATACATCAGAATGAAGATCATCTGCTTTTAGAGTGTGCTTGACTACAGGTAACTGAAACTGCAGATAATGGGTACTACTGCACTTTTATTTCTATTGTAATGTACATAGATATGGATTAGTGATTATTTATTTGGTTTACACTTACAATTGGAATTTGAAGTTCCAGTGTATTTTGTTGAACTATAGATCTCATATCATCCACTAGGGCCCAATATACTGAATATGCATGTAAGGTAATTGAAAGATATCAAAGTATTTCTACTCTACCACCGAAAAGAAGCAAAATGCACATATACTGTATATATATGATACATGTGTATATATTTCTATATACCTTTTATAAGTGTACTCACTGAACTAATTTTTATTTACTTCTAATTTTTGAATGATGGCTTTGGGAAGTCTTTTCTTCTAAAATTATTATGTACTATGTGGTCAAAGCTTTAGCACTTTCATACCAAGATTAATTAGATAAATTACATTGGAAGTAATAAGCAAACATGAAAAATTAATTTTCCACTTGTCCAAACCTAGCAGTATACAAACAGATTTGAGTAATACAATTTATCAGATGCCTGGAGTATAGCATATTAATTTTCATCACAGGGTCTAATATCTATCAGGTTCAAAATAGAAATACCTGCTTCATTCTTACCAATAATGTGAGAAAATGTTTCAGGATATAAAAACCCCACTATTAAGATGTTAGACTTAGTCAATCCAGTAAATGATTTTTATCTTCATTTCACTAGATGTATGTCATAAAATTTTCAGTTGCTCATGTTGGAGTCCTAAGCAGATATTTCCCTAGATCTTCTTACCTTAAAAGGTTAAAATACACAAATTATCCTAGAGAAGTAATTGTAAAACTAATATAAAGTAATGCATATACTGACATTTTAAATATTAAACATCTAATGGCCCATAAATATTTGAGGTAATTTTATTGTTATTTTGTTAAAAACTAAAATGAGTTTTTCAACCAACTCTTTGTCCATTTGACAAAAGCAATGAACCAATCTTATGAAACATACTTTTTAAAGTTGGAGATTCTAAACATAAAATTTCAGCCTTAAAAATTTCTACGGTGTTTATACTGACCCTTTCTTGAAAAAAAGAAACAAAGCCAAATAATTGCATCATTAAGACCTTGTAAAGCTGAAAGTGAGACTATGAAAATGGAGCATTATTGCCAAAAATAATAATCAGTTAAAATTAATTCTAATGGTAGATTATTTTTCAAGTAAATATAGATAATCTAGAAAAATATTCTGGGCAGTTTTGCATGGAAATTATTACTAGAGAAGGGGGAAACTTTTGCTGAGTCCAACTGAATTTTTATTTTTGATGGTTTCTGAAGGGTTTTATCATCTCCCAAGTGAGTTGGCATAATAAATGGACTGACTACATTAGCATAAGGCATTTCAATTGTAAATTCTATAATGTGTTGCTCTAATTAGCAAATTGCAAGAAATTGCACAAGACATTGATATTCTATCACATTTAAATGTGTATCCTATCACATTTAAAGATTCCCTTATTGTGAGTTTAAAATCTCTTCTTTACTGTGTTATCAAACAATGAGTCTGTGTTAAGTACATAACTACTGGCTCTTTCCTTCATTTTGGGGATTTACTGCCTACCCAAATTACCTACCTGAAAATTTGGTAATACTGTATGTCTCCTAAATTTATTTAAAAGACCTTGGTGTCTGAAAAGTGTCCAATTCAGTCTAAGCTCTTTAATTAACTTAAAGATTGGAAGAGATATTGCAGTAGTTCTGAGGAGCCCAGTACCATAAACTCCAGTTCCTATGCAAAGTCCTTAACACTGGGGAACAGAGCAACTTTTGACTTGGGCACAGTCAGCAGTACATGAAGTTGAGGGACAAAAGCAAATTCATATAAACTGTAAACCTCAATAGTCAAACAAAAGAATTTAGGCAGAGAGGAAATAGGTAAAAGGCAATGAAGACTTTAAAATTATTTAACTCTGATCACCATTGCCATTCAGATTAGATTATTCTTAAAGTATCTGCAATCTATTTTATTTATAACTACTCTACCAGATTAGTATTTTTTATTTTATTCAGTATATTGTTATTTAAATTAGCCACATATTTACTTTGTGTGTGTGTGGGGTCAACATTCTCTTTCACCTCCATTCTTCTTTCTGAGTTCAACTTACCTTTTCCTGAGGTTTTTTTCTCAGTTGGTCATTTACTGAGGGTCTATGAGTAGTAAACTGTCTTAGTTTTTGTTACTTTCTTTAGAATTCAAAGTTAAATTTATTTTCTCTGTTGATATTATTTTATTGTTATCTGACCTCTACTATTGCAGTTGAAGAGTTTCTTCTCATTTTGTTTTTACTATGTAGTGAATTTGCCTTTTATCTGTGTTTGATTTTAAGATTTCATTTTTTCCTTGATTTTTACAGTTTCGATGTGGCATTGTAAGACCCAGAAAACAGGCCCTGCTCAGCCCAGGGATGGACGGCGACCCAAATACTCACAAGAGACCGGTCTTGATGCAAACAGCAAGAGGTTTATTAATTCCACCAGCGCGCTGGGGTCAAGACTCATGACTCACGCAGGAGCAGAGTCCGACCCCGAGCAGAAATCACAGGAGGTTTTAAAGGAAAAGGGACCACAACCAGGGGGAGGCAAGGGGGAGGTCTGCTGATGATTCAATAGCAAAAATATTTAAATTAGGGTCTCACAGGGCTTTATCTTCACAATCTATCAGTTTTGGGGAGGATTACCTAGGCACGGGTTTGCAAGCTATTGTGTCATTGTGTTCAGGCCGTTTTTTATGACTCAGGCCAAGGGTCAGAGCCTACTTAAAATTTTCCTATTCTTTCAGGTGGTTTCGGGGAAACTGAAACTCAGGCCCTCTGATTTCTGAGGCTTTCTGGGGCCTGTCATGGCATTAGTTTGGTCCTTTCAGCATCACATGATATAGATTATTAAATATTTCTCTTGCTTGGATATTTTATGCCTTTTTAACCACAAGATTTATTTCCATCAAATCTTGAAAAATTCTCAGCCACTTATATCTTTATTTTTCTTAGTCTCTCTTTCTCAAACAATTATTATATAAATATTAGATCTGTTTATTCTATTCCCTTTTATTAACTCGTGTTTTAATTTCTTTGCCCTACATGAGGGATAATTTCTGCAAAACTATCTTTCAGCTTACTAATTTCTCTTTGCTGTGGCTGATATGTTCTCTAAAATACTATTATTTTTCCCATTTCAATAGTTCTCCTTCTTTTTAAAAAGTAATGTTTGATTTTAACCCCTATTTTAGTTTTATTTGTATTTCATTTTACATACAGTAAAATGCAACTTTTTTATTTTTAATTATCTTTTAAAAAATGCATGCACTCATGTAACTGATGCCGGGGTTCTTTTTCACGAAGCAGAAGAATGAGCTTAGCAAACACCCAAGGTAGGAGAGCAACTTACAGGTTTTTATTTAGAAATTAAGTGAAAGGACAGAGCTCCTGGCTCATACCAGGAGGGGACAAGAGAGTCCGGTGTGGTGCATTTTCTAGGGGGTTTTTATAGGCAGATGAGGATTTTTTGAGAACATGGAAAAAGGCTTAGGGGTGTGGACCTGCTACGTGGCATCTGAACACCCCAAATTAACTTAACACAAGGAATTCTCTGCCCCGATCTCTCCCTGGGATACCAGCATCTCTCTCTGGGTTACGTGCATCTTGATCTAGGAGCATATCAAAAGGTGGCCTGCCCAGCCCCCAAGGTGGGTGAGGTATTGTCTGTTTGCTAAAGAGTAAGTTAAGAATTCTGCTTCCCAAACTTTCTGGGTGTTAAAATGCAATCTTATCTTTAAGGTGGAATCTTTCCTGCCTTTTACTATGTTGTTTACAGCTGGGTCTGCATGCTAAATTAGTTTGCCCAGTTTGTAAAATCACTCCATCAGATCTGAAAGAGGAAAGACAGCACATAGGCCTGGGCCTTTTAGCATGCTAAAGTGAATCTTACAAATGATTAGCATAATAAAAACATGGGCTACTCTTCTTTATCTGGGGAACATTAAATGATCTTACTGAAGAATGATCCTAGAGCTTAATGTTTAACACAGAGTTTTGGGAGGCAGTTTCCTTGCATATAGTTACATTGCTCTGGCTGCAAATATTCTGCCTTGCTTTTTCCGGAGGCCCTCCCCGTACTCTGACTACACCCACTGTAGAGCCTACTAACCTAAGAAATAGCCCTTAAATGCATTGCCAAGATGGCGCTCGCTGGATGAGCATGGGGTGGTGCCCAGGCATTTTTGGCAGGCTACAACGTTAGTCTACCTGTGTTCCGGGTATCTCCCTATTGCTGGCGTGAGTCTTCCATGAACATGATAAGCTCATGGACACTGTTTGCTTGCATTATGTGCCTTCCTGCGTGAAGAGCTTATGATTGCTTGACCTTTATGCTGATTGGCCCATCAATGTTATATATACTCTGCTGTTTCTGCAATAAACAAGTTCCTGCTTTGACTGAGTTCCCTGTCACGTCTGTTTGTCTCCAGTTCAGACCTAGGGGCCGGAGGCTGGTGATCGGGCTGACAGTTGGCACTCACCCTTCCTGGTCCTGCCTTGCCAGGGCATGTCTCCCCCTTCCCATTCCCTCCACAGGTTCGGAGGGGGCTCGGGGAAGGCTAAAAACCCCGATATTTGGCACCCAACATGGGGCACGAGAGGACGGACGAAAACCAAAAGTACCGGCGGATCGGGCCAAGCGTGTCTCTGGGTGAGTACCCCCCCCAAAAAGATGGGGCAGGCAACTTCTAAGGATGATGAGTCTGCTCTTAAAGTGCTGAGACTTATGCTTAAGAGCCGAGGGTTAAAACTATTACACCCTCAAGCTGAGAGAGTTTGGACCACCCTTGTAAGGGTGGCACCCTGGTTCCCTGCTGGTGACCTTTTTAATTGGTCCACTTGGGACCATGTGGAGCAACTGGTCCAAAAAGCGGAAATAAATCAAGGGGAAGATCCCCCTTTGGGAGTCTACCCCACCTTGTCAGCCCTTAAGACATGCTTTGGGGGTCCCCGGCCCTCGCCGTCCTGCCTAGTGGCCCCACCCGGTTGGGGAACTGAAAAACGACCCCCAGAGATGAGTCATAAGTTACCTTTAAAGGAGGCCCCACCCCCATCTCCAGAAAGGGAATGGGAATGCTTTGTGGAAGAACGTTTTAAGCAACCTAAGAAAATTTATCCCTCATTGCTTAGACCTGACTCTGACCCTTGGGCTAGCGTAGACCCACCCAAGCCACCAGTGGGGGGGCCTTTAGATCCTGACCCTCCACCTTCCCATTACCAGGCTTTTCCTGTAAATGTTAACCCCGGTGGAAATCGGCCCGCTGTGTGGTATCCCTGGGAGCACCAAGACCTCAAGGAACTTAAAAAAGCAGTCTCTGAGGATGGGCCTAATTCTCCTTGGGCCGAAGCCATCCTCCAGGGACTAGCACACCAACCCTGTACCACTCAAGATTGGAAGAGTTTAACCAAGGCAGTTCTCCCCAGTCCCATGTTTCTCAAGTGGTGCGCCTTCTTTAAGGAAGAATGCCATGTTCAGGCAGAGAGAAACCAATCTGCCAATCCTCCCATCCCTATAACATTTGAGATGCTCTCTGGGACTAATGGTCAGTTTGCTACTGGGCTCCAGCAAGGGGCTATCCCCGCTCCTTACCAGGAGCAAGTAAGGGCCCTGGAGCTAGCGGCTTGGATAAAGCTAGAGGAAGGCCCTTGGGAGCCACCAATCTCTGGAATTACCCAGAGGGCTAATGAGGATCTCCCCTCCTTTGTAGACAGGGTTGAAAAATGTTTACAGCACAAATTCCCCCCAGGCCCCTTGCGGGACCAATTTGTCAAGATGCTAGTCTGGGAAGTGATAATTTCAGATCATAAATTAGCCTGTGCTGGATTAAAAGAGTGATCCATAGAGAAATGTATTGTTGCTACTAAAGATGTGGGGCCCCAAGCCCACCAGTCAGAGGCCCTGGTGACTGCCTTGCAGGCACAAACCACCTCCCTGACAGAGGCTTTGATGTCTGCCCTCTCCCACCACCCTTTTGGGGGCATGATCTCTGATCCAAGAGTCAGATATAAAGCATGCTCCAGGTGGGGCTCGAACTCACAACCTCAGCATTCCTCTGCATGTACTGCTGTGTAGGTGCCACACGCTAACCGATTGTGTCATTGCAGCTCCTACAACAAGCACAAGATCTTTATGATCTTACTCATCTTAATTGGAAAGGTTTACATCACCGGTTACCTTCCATCCCTACCAAGGATTTTAAAAGGATTGTCAGAACCTGCAAATCTTGCCTGCTGTTTTTGCAATTCCCACCCCTCCAATCCCCTGGAGTCAACCCGAGAGGCCTCAAACCAAATTGCCTTTGGCAAACTGATGTTACTCACTATGCTGCCTTTGGAAAGTTAAAATTCATTTTTGTCTCTGTCGACACCTTTTCCCATGCCTGTTGGGATACAGCCCACTCAGGAGAAAGAGCCAAACATGCACAAAGCCACTTCTTGCAATGCTTTGCTATTTTAGGGATTCCTCACCAAGTCAAGACTGATAATGGTCCATGCTTCACTAATAAGGCTCTACAGAACTTCTTTCTCAGATGGCACATAAGCCACACCACAGGGATCCCTTACAATCCCCAAGACCAAGCAATTGTCAAGAGGCATAATAAGACCCTTAAAACCATGTTACAAAAACAAAAAGGGGGAACAAGCCCCCATGACCAATTAAGAATGGCACTACTCACTCTAAATATTTTAAATTTTTCAAAAAATCAGCCCCTAACAGCTTTTCAAAGACATTGGACTAATCAAACGCCTTATACTAAGATTGAGGTGTGCTGGAAAGATCCATTAATGGGGCAATGGCATGGACCAGATAGCCTCATAAGTTTAGGCAGAGGGTTTGGATGCATATTCCCTATAGGGAACCCAAACCCAATCTGGGACCCTGCATGCAATTTGAAATTTTGCCCACAGATGGACAATGACCAAGACACCAGAACAAGCCAAACCTCTATCTAATAATAAAAGGAAGGAGATATGGTGGCTATGCAACCGCCTTAGCCATGTGCTCACGCATCCTCGACGTAGAGACAAAGGCAAACATAAGAGAAAAAGACAACCCAAGAGTACCATCCACTCTTGAGGGGTTCCCTGTGTTTTCTCTCCCCTAGGGAATGTGCCCACTGCACCGCTGCTGGTGGACATTCTTCTTGCTGGTGACCAGCCTCCTCATCATTACCCTGCTTGCTACTGTTATTGAGTTGATTCTCCAGAACCTCCTGGAAGACTTGAAACATGACAACCTCACAAAAGACTGAAGGGTTACCCATAGACTTCTCCTGCTGATCCATCCAGCTCGAGTCGCACATCTACAAGGACTAAGGACTATCTGACACTCCGAGATCCTCAGAAGGCCAAAAGGATACTGAGATAAGATGCAAAATGCCCCCTTTTGTTCTTGTTACCCTGTTGCTTATGGGAGTACCTATAGCCCAGGCTTGGGGTAATTAGTGTTAATCTTGTGGGGTGACCCTTGGATTTGTCCAAGCTACCTGTTATATCACCAAGTATAGCTGTACTTCAGGAGACAATTATTATTATGCAGCAGTCTTAATTAAGAGTAACACTCAAGGATGTCCCGGATATGTTGGGCAAACTGTATGTTGGAGCAGGCCCATACCCTGGCCTCCCATGTAGGGTGATCCACCCTGCTCCTGCAATCAGCAGCATGCCTCAATTGTTATTCATAGCTTTGTCCAAGTCTATTGCTATGAGAGTGCCACTAAATTGGACTGGGATATCCCTTGGAAACCATGGAGGTTATATATGTCCTGGGACCCGAGGAGAAAATATTTGCTGGAATTTGAGACCACCCATTTAGACTCATCAAACTGTCCTGCTCTAGAGCCCCATTCGGAGATTGTGGTCTCTACTCCCTATAGGAAAGTAGGCTGCCTTGAGGGCAATGGTACAGAAACTTTAGGAACTATTAATCCAGATTAGTGCCATAAGAATTATACATTTCACCCTCCCCAAAGTAAGAGGAATTAGAAAGGAGGCAAAAATAGAATAATTACAACTTCCTCTGGACATGCTTAGGAGGATGGTTCCCCTACCTCCTCCCCTTAGTAGGGCCACTTCTTACTATCTTTCTGGCAATTTCTTTCGGGCCTTGCATTATTAATAAGCTGATTAATTTTATCAAGAACAGAATGAATGCTGTACACCTTATGGTACTTAAGCAACAATATCAATCCCTATGCAATCCAGCTGGGGAACCATATGAAAAGAGTCACAAAGATTATCAAGATGCTGTGACCATGATCCCATGACAGGAATATGGGCTTATATAGAGGACTAGTTGTGGTGACCCCTGCCTTGCTTAAAGATTAACTAATTAATTTGGCCTACTAGAAGTTTCGAGACCTATTTGACGCTGACACCCAGGACCATTAGATGTCCAACCTCCAATAGAGGTGACTCTGGTGGGGTTCGCTCTTCTCTGGTCAGTGACTAAACTCCACTTAAAACAAAAAAGGGGGAAATGTAGAGCCTTCTAATCTAAGAAATAGCCCTTAAATGCATTGCCAAGATGGTACTTGCTGGATGAGCATGGGGTGGTGCCCAGGCATTTTGGCGGGCTATGACATTAGTCTACCTGTGTTCCAGGTATCTCCCTATTGGTGGCATGAGTCTTTCATGAACATGATTAGCTCGTGGACACCGTTTGCTTGCATTATGTGCCTTCCTGCGTGAAGAGCTTGTGACTTCTTGACCTTTATGCTGATTGGCCCATGAATGTTATATACACTCTGCTGTTTCCACAATAAATGAGTTCCTGCTTTGGCTGAGCTCCCTGTCACATCTGTTTGTCTCTGGTTCAGGCTTAGGGGCCGGAGGCTGGTGATTGGGCGGACAGTTGGCACTCACCCTTCCCGATCCTGCTTTGCCGGGGTGTGTCTCCCCCTTCCCGTTCTCTCCGCAGGTTCGGAGGGGGCTCAGGGAAGGCTAAAAACCCCGACAACCCACACTCCCTGTCTCATAACCACCATCACAGTCAAAGTATGGAGCAGTTCCTTCACTCCAAAAAAATACCTTTAACTGCTATTTTGTCATCAAACACTGCCCTCTCTCACCCCTAAACCATTATAACCATTAACCCATTCTCTATCTCTAGCATTGCCTTTTCCAAATGAAATCAAACCATAGGTAGCCTTTTGAGACTGGCTTCCTTCTCTTTGCATAAGGCTTTAAGACTTATCCATGTTGTTCTGTGAATCATTAATTCACAATTGTAGAATGTTGAGTTGCTTCCAGCTTTTGATAGTTATATATAAAGCTGCTACAAAATTGTTGTACCACTTTCTTATGTGAATGTATTTTCATTTCCCTTGTGTAAATATGCTAAGAGTTGGATTGCTGAATCATAATGCAAGTGTATGTTTGCTTTTATAAAAAAAATGACACTTTTCTGGAGTGGCTGTATTATTTTGCCTTCCCACTAGAAGTATATGACAGTTACAGTTTCTCTTCATCTTTGGCAGCAGTGGGTGTTGCCAAGTTTTTCCATTCTATTTGGTATGTAGTGGTACTTCATTATGATTTTAATCTGACTTTCCTTAATGAACTACTTTCAAACATTTGTTATTCATTATGTAATATCTGGTACATACAAATGAACAAGTATAAGTGTAATTTATAAAATACTCAATTTAGGACCCAAAACATTCTCAATATCATTGCATGTTTCTGTGCCTTTCCTCCATCCATGTATATTCCTTCCTTCCAAAGAAATTCACTCTACTGAATTTGGTGTTTATCATTATCTTCATTTTTAAAAACAATGTTTTATTATAATTTTTCAGTCTTGCAAAATATAGTTTTAACATGTTTTTATGTAAATATTTGCTCATGCTTGTTTTTTGTGTTTTTATTTTTAAATTTGGTGAAAACACATAATGTAAGTTTAACCATCTAAATCATTTTTAAGTGAAGAATTCAATAATTTTAAGTATCTTCACATTGTGTGTAACCATCACCACCATCTATTTCCAGAACTCTTTTCATCTTGCAAAATTGAAACTCTGTACCCATTAAACATGAATTCTGCCTTACTCTCATTCCTAGCCCTTGGCAACCACCACTCTACATTGTGTCTCTGTAAATGTGACTACTTTAAGTACCTCATGTAAGTGGAAGCATCCAGTATTTGTCCTTCTGTGATTGGCTTATTATACTTAGCATAATGTCCTCAAGGTTTGGCCACATTGTAGCATGTGTCAGAATTTCTTTCTTTTTAAGGCTGAATAATAAGTAGATTTGCTCATCTAAAATCTTACCAACAGATTATGGGACTTTGCATGATCTACATCTTTGCTAACCCTTCTTAATGTTTGCCAAATTAATGGGTATAAAATGGCATCACATTATAACCTTAATATAAAATCTTTGATTAGCAATGATATTCAACACTTTCATCATATTTGCTTTGTGGTACTTACTCTGCATGGTCATGTTGTTTTATCCTAAATATACCATTGATTATTTTTTTGGCAAAAATGTTATCCTTGTTAATATTAGTGAACTATTCTTGCAAGCTGGATGTTCTATGTGAAAATGTTAACTTGGAAACATTCTTTAAAATCAAAATTTTACAGTGCTTTACAAATCTATCCAAAAACATACTAAATATAGTGAAATATCTATTTAAGATTAAAAATATTCCATATTAAAATTTAAAATGCTTTAAATATCACTTCCTTTTAATTTAGTTTTTCATTGAAATATAGTTGTTTCAGGTATACAACATAGTGATTTGACAATTGTATACATTGCTAAATGCTCACCACGATAAGTGTTGTTAACCATCTGTCATTACCAAACAAGTAATAAGGTTTTTAGCAATAGTTCCTTTGTTTGTAATAACATAGCCCCTCAGTGCCAAAAAAGCCCTCTGGCATTCTGCCAACTCTATTTAGAATATAATTCGAGATTTTTCTCGTGTCATTATTCTGTTTAAAATATTGTATTGTAATTGAGAAATATTAATGTAACTTTTCTGCATATGCATTGGCCAAATGGTATTATATAGATACATATATTCTAACTGTCCAAAAAGTTTTACTATTAAAAAACTCCATATAATCCATTAGAGAACATTAACCAGGGAGATATTTTTCAGTCCATTTACTATTTTTAAAATGTTTCTTAAGATTTTTATAAGAATATGGTTGTCTCACCTGGATTTCACCTGTATTCAAACCAGTTCTACTCAGATGAGTTCACGACTCATATTTTCCAAAGGTGACCAGTAGCAGAACTAATAGAGAGCATTGTGCACATACAACAAGCAGCAGTTTTTGCTGGGGTGTGTGCTCAATCCATGAAAGACATTGGAGGATATTAAACTTAAGGACAATAAGATACATGTTTTAATGATGGCAACATAGGCAAATCTTGTAGATCAGGTAGGATGCATGGCACAGAGTGTTCCTGTGATAGCACCATGACAGGAAGGGGGTCCTCTTCAGGTTTAGTATACCATATGTTTACCCCTCTCTTTGTGGGAGTTATTGAGGGGTCTATATATAGTGCTACTTGAGGTGCATATACTGGCCCTAATGACAAAACAAAACTCCCTGGTAAGATGCTCCTATCTTCTGGCCATTTAGGGTACACTACTGTGATCTGTGGGGGCCACTCTACAATTACTCCAAGAATACACAAGAGGCCAGCCTCCAGACATTGCCCCCGAGGTGCTAGGAGGGCATCCATCACTGGTCCATGTGTTGAAACATCCAACGCCACATCCACTGAATGGAGGCTTAGGAGGTTATTGCAGTAGGTGCTGGCAGCAAAATTTATCCTTGTGGCCAAACCCCAGTTTCACTGATTTCTCTTTACTTAGTACTTTCAGTTGTAAAGGGAAGGCACCATTGTGTGTTAGCATGCCTACAGGGCCCAGCTCTCAGTGCAGACAACTAGTGGGGAGGGCTCTTGGGTGATCACAAGCCATGCTGTTCACAAATATGCCCTTTGACTGCCCTTCCCCTCACCAACTTCTGTCCATATTGTCTCAGTGTTAAGATGGAAAGCTACAGCCCTCCATTTTGGAGGCTTCCCATGGCTAGAACCATCTGTATACTATGCATCTTCCGATATATGTGTACTTCCCTCCTGCTAAGGGCTCTCTGCAACTAGAGGCTCTAAAGCAAATTCTTCCTGCCATTCACTGATTTTTGTCATTGGCTCCAGTAAGTGTTGGAGTGCTTCCATTCAAGGGGAATAGTAGAGAGGGAGCTATGCTGCTGTATGTATGCACCCCACTTTTCTGCTGTGCCATGCCACTTCACTCCTTTTGGGTTCAGTCTCATACCCACCCCACAATGGGATAGGTGGTTATTACCTTTATTGGGCTGTTCTGATGGTGGTCTCCATAGCCAGTAAGGTGTGGTACACAGCAGCTGATTTTTTCTCTATTAAGGTGTACTGTACCTCTACCTCTGCTCATTTCCAGGATTGTGACCAGAATTCAATAGGCTGGTGAGTTCATTCAAGCCACTGCCAGAGACCCCAGCCATAACAATCTTCCATCACATGGCTATCCATCTCATAGAGCCTTGATGGGTCTATCACACTCAAGGTCTTCACAGTCTTAACTGTCTGTTTTACAGGAGCCAAGGCAAATGCACATGTTTCATCCCAGTCCCAGCTGATGCTCTTTCATACCAAACAGTTAAGAGCTTTAGAATTAGTGCCAAGTGCATGATAAACACTGTCCCATAGTCTAGAAGACCCAAAAACTCTTGCAGTAGTACCACAATTGTAGGGTTAGGGAAGGCCTGGACTTTACGCCTGCTTCTGGGATAACTTTAGTCTTACCTGAACAGATAACCCCCATGAACTTGACTGACAAATCAGTTCCTTGAACCACAGGTGCTGTTCACAGCCTATCCTTTCTCTTGTAGATGTTGCAGCAGTCCAGGAATTTCCCCTTCTAAATCTGCAAGACAATCAGATGTGAGCATAATATCATCAATGTAGTGATACATCTGTACCATTGGTGGTTTCTCCCATGCTGCCAAGTCCTGGGCTACAAAGTCCATGACAGATGTTGAGACTGTGCTGGTATCCCTGTGGAAGGACAGTGAAAGTCGATTGCCATCCTTCCCACGTGAAGGCAAACTGTTCCTGACTTTCCTGTACTATGTAAATAGAGAAGAAAGCATTAGCAAGATCCACAAAATAATATGCCCCTAGTTCATGACTGAGGGTGTCCATAATGCCTGCAATAGAGTGCATGGCAGCATGCAGAGGGGTATGACTTTATTCAGTTCTCCTTAATTCATGGTCACACAGCAGGAACCGCCTGGATTTTTTACTGGCCACACCAGGGAATTAAAAGAGGTATGGGTGGGCTTTATAATACACACCTTCTCCAATTCCTGGAGGATTTCTTCAGTTTCTTTATACCCTCCAGGTAAATTGTATTGCTTGGTATTTGTCACCCATTTAGGTGCAGGCAAAGCTATGGGCATATCCTTAGCATGATGCCACAGAAGTGCCTTCACCATATGTATCTCAGTCTGAACTCACTGCAATAGTCTGTAACCATAGGCCCTGTAGGATATCTATCCCCAAAATATATTCAGGGATCAGAGATGTATACAGTATACTCCTCTGGGGTTAGACACCCATCCCTAACAGGATTTGGGCTTGTTTCACTCTGATAGCCTTACCCCTGTATCCATCTATAATAGTGGGGTTCCTGAGAAATCACTCAGGGTTGCCATTAGTATTCAGCTCGTGTGTTTACCAGAGCCAGAGCATATTGTACATTTAATGAGGACCAATGAATTGATATTTTATTATATTGTCTCTGATCCCCACCTCGTCCCCCAAGGCAGGTTCCTTGACTTTCCCCTCAGTCAAACCATATCACCCAATCATCTTTCTGTGAGGGTACAGGCAGGGTCAGCTTACTCTCCAGCAGGAAGTCCTGCAGACACATGGGTAAGACTTGCATTTCTTGGTGTTCACTTCAGCCAACTGCTGAAACTGCTGCTCTGGCTTCAGTTGTTGCCACAGCTCTAGTAAGATTTTATTTGACTTCAATCCAGTTTCTCTTGTCTGTTCTTGCCTTTGTCAAATCAACCAACATCTAGGTCCTCATGACCTTCACTGGATCCTTTAAACTCTTCCTCTCAGTAGCAGATCACACTCCCTTCCATGCCTCCATTGCTTCCACCTCACCCAAATCTGCCACAGTATGGGTAACCTCATTTATGGGTTGCCCTTAGTAAGGGGCAAGAATGGTCATTAGGAGCCCAAAGAGTGATGGGGGAGCCATTTGTAGCACCATTGCCCTCATCCCTGAAGTAAATGACTCCTTATCCAGGCCATGATTTCCTGGGTTATAAATGGCATTTTTCATGCCCAAAGCCCATAACACCTGTTGGAACTTGGCATATGTCTTCATATAGCGGGAAAAGATGGTAAATCACCCTGTTGGGCTATACAGTGGGAAATATGGCGATCAGTCAATCAAGGAGGGAGTGGTTCCCTGGGGTCTTGTATTCATTTTGTAATCACTGCCACAGGGTAGGATGAGTTGTGAGGGAAGCCAGCTTTCCTGTTTCTAACTCATACAGAATAGTCACTTGCACCCATACACCCTAAGATACAGGAGCCAGGATAACATGGACTCTGAGGGTTTCTGCTGAAAATGGGAGCCCACATCCATCAGCTCAGCCTGTGTATAGTGGTGGAGCATGGAGTGTTCCATGACCTGGGGAGGGTGCTGCATCTCTCCCACAGGAGCCCAACGTTGCTACATCTTTATTTTCTTAATTACAACGGTTCGATTTCAGTAGAGGAGTGGTCGGTACCTCCTGCACTACTTCTACCTCCTCTTCTTCATCTGATGTATCTTTCACCAATTCTGGAACTGAAAGCACCACTACATCCTTTACCTCCCCCACAGCACCTCACAGCCTGTGTTCTCATGCCGCTGTTTCTCATGCTACCATTACATCCTTTTCCCCCTCCATAGCACCTTTCATGCCATCTCGGTCATCAACAAACTTTTTTACCTACTCCATGGCACCTCACAGCCTCTGCACTAAACACTTGGCAGAGCTCTTTATATAGCAACACAGGCAATAATGGCTTACTGCCAAAACGTGTGCAATCAAGCACCTGCACAGTAGGCCAAGTATTATATATCATTGCATGTGCACAGTGGGCAAGTAGATTAGGATCAGGTGAGGATCCTGGCCATGGAACTTCCATTTTCTCTACAATGATACAATCATATTTCACTTTCTAGTTGATTTCTCTTTTCACAATCACTGCTTTTAATGTCTTATCTTTATATTTTCACTTCTATTGTTTCACTACAATGATGTCAGAAGTACATTTATTTTAATTTTTTCTTTGAACATTGTTTCTCTTATTTCTGAAGATTCAGTCATTTACTTAAGAAACATTTGTTAACATTTACTATATACCTAACTCTTGTCAGGCTGAGTTCTACACACTGATGATAATAACAGTAATAACAAAAAAAGACAAAAGCACACTTCCTTTGGAGTTTCAATTTTTCATGTGTTTGGTTATTTCTGGAAAATTATTAATGGTAATAGTTTCAAATATTCGCTCTCATCCATTACATCAGATCTCTCTTTTTGAGAGTCTGATTAAATATATTTTAGACTTTATTCTTCTATCTTCCACGTATATTAACCTCTCTTTTATATTTTCCGATTCCTTGACACTGTATTGCATTCTGACACTGCCTTTAGATCTGTCTTATAGTTTACCAATATTCCATTCAATTGTGTTTAATCCACGTTTTAACAGATCCTTTGAGTTTGACATGTTTATTTTTGTTTTTTATTATTTTACTTATTACTTTATTGAAATAAAATTTACATACAAAAATGCATAAATCTTAATTGTTCATTTGTATAAGCATTGACTATTGTATACATCCATGTAACCCCTCCCAAGATAAGCTGTAGAACATTCCTATGCCTAAGAAGTTTCTTTACTCCCCCTTCTGTTCACAATAGATCCCTGAGAGGCATCACCATAGATTAATCTTGTATGTTATACTGAAAATTTAGATGTATATATAATACCTACCAGTTCTGCTTCTCTGGTTGATGTATACACATGATAACATAGTGTGTATTTCAGAGAGAGTAGTTTGGGAGGGGTAAATGTACTTTAGTTGTGGGTGGGATATAAACAATTTATAACCTGAGGGCAGAATATGGTAATTAAAAATGTCCACAGATACTTTTTTACTACTTCCATCATAAGATGAAATTAGTATACCTCCACTTCAATACAGTCTGGCACTTCAACTTACTTGGTAAACACATTGCAGCAGAAATGGCATATCTTTGGAGATGAAATAAGGAGCCCTACTAGATTTTGATGTATCAACTTAACTAGGCTGAACTAGTTCCAGTAATCCTTGTTCTAATTTGATTTCATTCAGGGAACAATACAAAGGATATTCTCTTTTGAGATTTGGAGGACTGAAGGGAGGATAGTGACCATTTATTTCCATACACACACATTCTCCCAGTTATTCCATCAGACATTAATCTAAGTGTTGCCATGAAGGGGTTTCTTCAGATGTGATTCAAACCCCTAATCCCTTGACTTTAAGTTAATCAAAAGGGAAACTATCCTGGATAGAAATGACTTAATTGGTTGGAAATCCTATAAAAGTGATTATAGGCCTTCAATGTGAAAGTGATTCTAGATACTGAGTCTACAGTTGCTCTCTCTTCCTTTTAGACCATCCTTTCTGACTGCCAGCTGTGGACAAAAAGTTAAACTTCCATCCTGAGCATGATGTTCCCTGCTTGACTGCCTCTCCAGTGAACTTTAGACTTGCTTAGACAGTCTCCACAGTTGTATGAGATTCACTGCAGCAAATAAATTTACATGTATATATAATAACCTACCAGTTCTGCTTACCTGGTTGAAACCCAACTAATATAGAATTTAGGCAGCAATAGATAGCCAATACAGATTTTGTTTTCTGTAGTGGGGTGCTGCTGTAACAAGTACTTAAAATGTGAGAATAGCTTTGAACAGTGCAATAAGCAGAGGCTGAAAAGCATTTTAAGAGCATGTTAGAGAAAGTCTAAATCATCTTGAACAGTTAGAATTCTGAGCTTGGATGACACTGCTGGTGAGGGCTCAGAAAGAAGAGAGGAACATATTGGAAAGTAGAGGAAGAGGGATCATTGTTTTATAGTAACAGAGAGCTTAACAGAACTATGACTTGCAGGTATATGGAATAAAATTTTAAGTAATAGACTTAGATATTTAGTTGAGATTTCCAAACAAAGTGTTGAAGCTACAGCATGTTTTTTCTTGCTGCTTACAGTAAAATGTAAGAGAAAAAAGTTAAATTGAGAGAAAAACTTACACCAAAAGGAAGCAGGACTTGATGGTTTTGGAAATGCTCAGCCTATTGAGATGGCAAAAGGCACTAAATTAAGAGACTCACAGGAAAGTGTGCTCCAGGGGAAAGGCTGAGGGTTGTAACTCTGCAACCCTTTCCTGAAACCTCAGAAAGATCAAACATCAGAGTATTTAATCCCACAAAAGGCTCTTTGAAGAGATTAAGGGTGTGCCTCACAGATATTTTGAAATAAATCAGAGAACCACTTGGAAATTTAAGAGAATTGTCCTTCATCCATATCAGCAGGAACCAGAATTTGAGAAGGGATTATCTTGAAAGGATCTGTGGGCTTGTCTTTTGTCTAATAGAATGAATTCCTATGAAAAACATTGAATGCTCACAAAGTTTCTAAGAAATTTATTTTAGAAGAAACAATGCCAGCATAGGCTGAAAGAGGCAAAAAGAATTGCAAATAAAAAGTGTCTCTTGTACCCCCAGAATTCTACTGGCAGGAAGCAGGCTGCAAACAAGTGCTACTTCACATGGAAAAGAAAGGATGATACAGAAGGCAGAAATAAAAAGCCAAGAGGACAGAGCCAAGAGCCACAAAGCATTATCCCTAGTCTTTGAACCTGATTAAGGAATTTTGGCTGGAGTTTGTCTGTCTGGATTACATAACTGCCACTGAGCAGTGATTATTTTCACCTTCCATTTCCCCCTCATTTGAATTTGGAAATCTATAGCTTTTCTTGTTTTACCTACCATTGTATGTTTGGTGTTGTATTAGTGTGGATTCTCTAGAGAAAAAACAGAACCAGTATGATATGGTATATCTATAGAATATAGTATATCAGCATCTACATATATAAGAATATATAGATATGTACCATATGTAGACATAGTGTATATATCATAAATATAAATTTACATACTGTATCTATACCTATAGTATATATGGGTAAAATTGTAACATTTCCAGAATATCTCACCTGGCTTTAGTGCATTTGCACATTCTCAGGGGTGGAGAGTTTATCTCCATGTCAATGGGTAATTACCTGGGCAACCGAGGGTGTGTCTGAACCTGAGAGTTTAAAGGGAGGGACTGGCTTGCTTGCTTACTTCCTCAGGAGGAGAGGAGAGAGATGGCCCTTGGACTGCAGTTTGTGAGCAATAAACGGGTTTTAAACTTTATTTCTCCCTTTGACTGATTTCAGTTTTTAGAGGTATTTTACCCCAGGATTTCCTCTCCCTGGACCTACATCTGGCGGTAGTTGGCAGGATTTGTCTGAACCCAAAATCTGTCAAAAGGGGTGCAAGCTTTGGGAGGGCCACCCCTAGAAATGATGGGGAGAAGTGGCACTCATGATGAGGGATGTGTGTCTACACTCGTGTGATCGTGGAGGTGCCACGACCGATGCTGACCCCAGCACATGGCCCAAGCCTAAGGCTACTGCTTCTGCCACTGCTGCTGCTCCTGCTGCTGGCTGGAGCCTGGTCACAACTATGGAAAGGAGCAGAGGTCTGGTACATCTTGATAGAGAACCAACTGGCTGCTGTGTACCATGCCTTGTTGGCTTCGGAGCCCATCACCCTAAAAGCTCAGACCGAGGTAATAACCACCTATCCCATCACGGGGTGGGTGAGAGACTGGACCCAAAGGCCATGGAGTGGTGTGGCACAGACATCTACCATATATCATGTGACTGACCATTTGCCTTTGGCATCCCCAGGGAATGGTGAAACAGACATATTGGCCCAGGTGCAAGCTTGCCTCTGATGTGGCCCAATAGCTACACCAAGATTTTTTGCACATAAGGCAAAAGACAATGTGGGCTGTAGCCCATAGTTAAGGCTCGCGATTGACCTTTGAAGAAGTCAGAAAAGCCCAGAAGGAGTTTCTTGTGTGCTCTAAGAGGGACTTACACTGCGTCCCACAGCAACATGGGACAATAGTAAGGGGGCCAATACCCTTTGTCATGTGGCAAATAGAGTATAATGGGGCTTTGCCCATATCAGAAGGATATCAGTATGCCTTGACTTGTGCGGACACGGCTATTGGACTACTGGTTGCTTTACCTGCATGTTGTGCAGATCAGCAAACCACCAAGAGGGGCATGGAGCATGTCTTTGCAGCCTATGGCCAGCTGCATTTGATTGAGAGTGACCAAGGCACCCACTTTATTGGACATGCATTATAAGAATGGGTGCAGCAATTAGAAATAAAGTGGAAATTTCATGTACCACATAATCCTACTGGGGCAGGCATGACAGAGAGGTACAATGGTTTGTTGAAATCTAGCCTGAAGTCGACACTGATAGTCTATGGGGTTGGTCAGTTCTGCAGCATTTGAATGAGAAGCCACGAAAAGGAGCTTTGAGCCCTGTGGATATGCTTACACACTTTGCTGCCTCTCCTATACAATTGTATGTCCAAACCAAAGAATAGCTATTAAAGCCAGGATATGGCCAGCAGAGCAACATCCTGGCCATATGTGGCCAGCCCCTACAACTTAAGTCCTGGAGACACCGTTGAATGGACCTGACCCTGGACATTTAAACACATGGATCAGCTAAGACTAGCCCTTCTGGTGCTTTGGGGGAAAGGCATGGAAGCTGGCCTCATGTGTATTCCTGGAGTAACAGCTGAATGGCCACCAAAGGTCATAGTAGTGTACCAAAAACGTCCAGGAAGTAAGAGCATCTTGTGGGGAAGTTTTGTTTTATCTTTATGGCCAGTGCATGTATCTCCCATAGCCCTCTATATCGACCGATATGTAACTCCCACGGGGTGGGTGTGAAAATCTGGTATACTAGATCAAGATGATATCCCATTCCTGCCACTGTTTTATCCCAAGGCCACTCTCTTGCATGTATCCTACATGATGGACAAGATTTACCTATGCTTGTGTCATTAAAACATGTATCTTATCACCCTTAAAGTTACTTTCTCTTACAGTCCTTGTGGCCTGAATGTGCCCCTTGGCTGCAGTTGCCACGTGATGATTGCTCTGAACCCTCAGCTACTGCCTGCCTATGGAATGGACAAGCTATGGACTTAATCTGCATAAGACTTTGAACCTAGCTGAATTCTCTGGCTTGAGGACTGTCATAATTTTATTGCTTGTTGCTATTGTATGTCATTAGTCTGGTCACAATGCTCCAGTTTTCTCACCCAGGGACCATTGCAGAAGAAGGGGAACAAGTAGATTGTAAGGCGAGATTTCTGGAGAGGTGGCCTTGGGTAAAATTGTAAAATTTCCAGAATATCTCAGCTGGCTTTAGTGCATTTGCATATCCTCAGGGGTGGAGAGAAGTTCATTTCCATATCAATGGGTAATTACCTGGGCAACTGAGGGTGTCTGTGAACCTGAGAGTTTAAAGGGAGGGGCTGGCTTGCTTCTTGGCTTGCTTCATCAGAAACAGAGGAGAGAGCCAGGCCTTAGACTGCAGTTTTTAAGCAATAAATAGGTTTTAAACTTTATTTCTCCCTTTCACTGATTTCCATTTTTAGAGGTATTTTGCCCTGGGATTTCCTCTCCCTGGACCTACATTATATCTATACATATGACATATATCTATACATGGATGTATGTGTGTGTGTGTGTGTATATATATATAAATACATTCTCAAGAAGGGTAGAGAGAGGGCTATATGGTAACTACAAGCAGCATTGCTCTTAGGGTTCGTTTGGCTTTTATTTTTTCTTCAGATGGCAGGAAGTCCTGCCCAGCATCTTATGTCATCTGACTGACAGGTTGACTAATAGCTCTAGGTTATATAACTTTTTTCTCAGTGCACAAGCACCTTACTCATAAGTACCTAAGCAAAACCCACAGAGGGGCCAAAATCACAGTGATAATTAGATTTAGATGTTATTTTAATGAGGTGGGGTTACTGTCAGACAAGATCTTTGGACCCTGTGCATGTCCTGTAATCAGGGAAGTCCCTCTGGTTTTGGACCTCTTGATGATATAGGTGTCCTTGACTGTCCAGGACTCCTGATAAGTTAGGCATCCTTGACTGTGGAACTGGGATCTAAGGAGGGCTTAGAGATTGGCCAGGGATGAATCTTCTTGGTGATGGGCTGGCCCTTTTCTCCTTATGTCTAACTAACTGCCTACTCTAACAATATGTATGGATATATGTACTATATATAAAATACAGAGATATACTATATAGATATACAATAGATTTCAATAGACTATATATTATATCTACACTATAAGGAATTGACTCATTTGATTATGAAGACTGAGAAGTATAGGACATACAGTCAGCAAGATAGAAACCAGAAGTACTGATGGCATATATCTATTCAGAGTCTAAAGTCCTGAGAAGCAGGAGTATCAATGGTGTAAATTCTAATCCAAGTCCAAAGGCAGGAGAACACTTATGTCCCAGCTTGAAGACAGTCAGGCAAAGAGAAAGAATTCTTAGTCAGCCTTGTATTCTATTCAAATCTTCAGTATACTGAATAAAGACCTCCCTTATTGGGGAAGGGAATCTGCTTTATTCAGTCTACCAACTCAAATAATAATCTCATCCAGAAACATCCTCACAGATACATTAAAAAATAATGTTTAACTTTCTGGGAATCTCATGGCCAAGTCAAGCTGACACATAAAATTAACCACCACAGGTGTCTGGGGGCAGATACTTTGCCTCTTCACTTCAGAAGTCCACAAGATAGAGAGGAATTTTACCTCAGGAACAAAATGGATTAAATCTGAGGCTAATCCACACCTGGACTAGATTTAGAGTTTGAACTTTGACTTGACACTACAATAGTATGAGACTTTTGGAGATCTTGGAATGGGAAAAATATATTTTACATGTGAGAGACATCAGTCATTGAGGACCAGAAGGTGGACTTTGGCAAGAACATCCTAAATTGACTCCCAATGATTCATGCCTTATGTAATCCCTTCCCATCAAATGTAGTGAAACTTCTGACTTGCTTCTAGACAATAGAATATGGCAAAGGTTATGGGGCAGTCATTGCCATGATTAGATCATATGAAAGTCTGCATTAGCTGAGTGGAAAGAGATTCTCTTTCTGGCTTTGAAGTACAATAGTAGTTTGGTAAACAGTAACAAATTACTGATACTTAGACATAGATATAGATAAAGATATAGATAAAGGCACTTTTAGAAAAGTCTTCTGTATTTATCCAGATAGTATAATTTCATACAATGAAATGCATTGTTTAATTTACAGTTCAATGATTTTGACATAAATGTGCAACTATGTAATATATCACCATAAACAAAGAATAATAATTCCCATCGATCCGGAACGTTTCCCATATGCCCCTTCCCAGTAAATCTCTGTTCCCCATCCTAGGAAGCAGGCAACACTGATATACTTTCTATCATTAGATTAGAATCATTTATCCTACAGTTTTATATAAATGAAACCTTACAGTGTATTCTCTTATGCTTGATACATGGTGATCCTGAGGGTCATACATGTTGTATATATCAGAAGTTTGTTCACTTTTATTACTGGGTAGAGTTCCTTTGTGTGGATAAGTTATAATTAAGTTATCTATTCTCTCATTGATGGATGTTTAGGTAGTTTCAAGTTTTTCTCTATTAAGACTAAAATTACTATTAATATTTATGAATAAGTATTTGTGGACCTATGTTTTATACATCTTGGGTAAGTACCTAAGAATGGAGTCTCTGAGACATAGGTAAGTGTATATTTAAACTAAGAGATAAGCAGACACCAAGTGGAGAAAGACAAGTACCAAATGATTTCCCTCATTTGTGGAGTAAAACAACGAAGCCAAACCAAAGAAACAAAACAAAATCAGAGTCACAGACTCCAAGAAGGAACTAGTGGTTACCAAAAGGAAGGAGGTGAGAAGGGTGGATAGGCAGGGAGGGAGAAGGGGATTAAGGGGCATTATGATCAGCACACATAATATGGGGGGTCACAGGGAAGGCAGTATAGCACAGAGAAGACAAGTAGTGATGCTATAGCATCTTACTACACTGATGGACAATGAATGCAATGGGTTGGGGGAGGGACTTGATAATATAGTTGAATATAATAACCAGAATGTTGGTCTTGTGAAACCTTTATAAGATATATGGGTATGGTATATATCCTGTATGGGTAAGGTATATCAATGATACCTTAAAAAAAAAAGACAGAGAGACCCCTCTATGACCACAAACCCTTAAGTTCTTTCCATCAACATAATTAGAATGAATTAGGACACCTGCAGGCCCTCTAGACCAATAATCATTGCCAAGAAAGGATGTAGGGAAAATGAAAGATCCTATGGCTGTATCCTCACCTGATCCTAAACTACTCGATGATATAACTGGCCTACTGATAGGATGATGCTTACCCACCCATTGGCAATGAGCCATTACTGTTGGTGTTACTATATAAAGAGCTCTGCCCAGTGCTCTGCCTAGAGACAGAGACAAGGTTGGTGCATGCAGACTGCCTCAGAGGCAGATGTCACTCCAGCATTCGATCAGCCACTGTGAGAATAAAGCTTGGTATAAATCCTTTCCCCCACACACATAAAAAGAGAGATAAGCACACACTTTTCTAAAATATTTGTACTATTTTTTATTCCCATCAGCATTATTATGAGAGACTCAGTTGCTCCATTCCACATCTTTGCTAACACATGGTATTGTCTAGTATTTTTAATTTTAGCTTTTCTGGTGGGTGCACTGTGTCATGTCATTTAGTTTTAATTTACATTTCCCTGATGGTTAGTAATGTTGAGTACTGTGTTAGGCAGAATAATGATCTACAACCTAACCCGCAGAACCTATGAATATGTTACTGTAAATGGCAAAAGAGACTGTACAGGTGTGATTAAGGTTTAAAGACTTGATATTTTCTTATTAATAAGTGGGTCCAACCTAATTACACAAATCCTTAAAAGTGGAGAATCTTTCTCAGCTGAAGTCAGTGTCAGAGATATATGTGACTAAGTAGGATGGCCAAAGAGATGTAAGACTGCTGAATTTGAAGATGGAGAGAGAGGGCTTTTAGTCAAGGAATGTGGGATTCTTTAGAAACTAGAAAAGGAAAATAACAGTATTTCCTATAGCATCTAGAAAAGAATCAGCCCTGGGTATATATATTATATGTTGCCTAGGGAAACCGATGTGAGAACAGTAAGGTAATAAATTTGTGTTGCTTTAAACCACTAAATTTGTAGTCATTTGGTATAGGAGCAATAAGAAATTAATATAAGCAAAAGATGGCAGCGTGAGAGGTGAGACAGAGGCTTCCTCCTAAAACTGCATATAATACAAAAATATAACTAATAAACCAATCCTGAAAAAGCAACAGGAAAGAAGACTGCACCAGACTGCATACACCTGGAGAAAAGAATAAACCTCACCGAACAGGGTAACGTACCAAAGCCGTGGCCCAGCAAGACCCAAGCCCTTCCCCCAACCAATCTGTCTGGGGAAAGGAAGAGAAACAGAGCAGGGAGTGAGTGAAAGCCTGGGACTGCTGAATACCTAACTCCAGAGATCTGATCTGGGATCACAAACCTACATTTCATGGTGTTTTCATTGTACTCTCATGATTAGGGGGTTGGAAAGCTAAGACAGGCAGAATACCTGGAGAGACTGAGATTCCAGCTGCTTGTGGAAAGTAGGGATCCATATCTGGCTGCTCTGGGACAAAAGAAAGGTGGGCAGTCTGAGAGACTTCCTAACACCAACAGGGCTGCTGAAGGGGCAAGGATTGCAGAGAGCTTATTGCTCAGGAGAAAGGACAGGCAGACAAAATTGTCCAGGTGCACTCTGCCCAGCAGGTTGGGAGTTTCACGATCTTCAGGAGCTCCAGTTCCCTGGCTGGCTACACAGCTCCAAGGACACCCTGAATGATAAGTGGCCTGCTGCACCTTTCCCACAGCCAGCCCCACCTGGGTGCAAACCAGAAAATCCTACCCTAGCATTAGACTGGCCAGAGGGAAGCCCTGTGTACAGCAACTACAAACATAAAGCATAGAGGGTTATAAATGTGTGCTTGGCCCACTGGTTCTGGCAGTAAAGACAGGCGTAGCAGCCGGAAAGCAAGAAGCAGCTCTTTCCTCCCCCAGGCACCAATACCACTCCCCTACAACCCCTGACATTGCTTCAGGGGCTGAGCAGCTCCAGAGAGTAGAGCTTCTAGGCACTAGATGGCACCATATACAAATAAAAAACGCCAAAAGAACCTGGTTTAAAGTAAAATTATGAATATGAATATAACCCATGAGAAAGATTCAAATGAAATTGACCTCATGAATCTGCCTGAAAGGGATTTCAAAATAAACATCATTAACATGCTCATGGAGGTACAGAAAAATATTCAAGAATTCAGGGAGGAATTCCGGTCAGAGATCCAATCATTATGGAACACAGTATCAGAAATGAAACATACAATGAAAAGTTTTAAAAGCAGATTAGAAAGGGGGGAGGAGACAACAAATGAAATAGAAACTAGAGAAGAGGAATCCAAAGAAGCTTAGGCACAAAGACAAAAAAGGATCTCTAAGAATGAAAGAATATTGAGAGGACTGTGTGACGAATCCAAATGGAACAATATTCTCATTATAGGGGTACCAGAAGAAGAAGAGAGAGAGAAAGGGATAGAAAGTGTCTTTGAGGAAGTAATTGCTGAAAAAGTCCCCAATTTGGGGGAGGAGATAGTCTCTCAGGCCATGGAGGTGCACAGATCTCCCAATACAAGGGACCCAAGGAAGACAACACCAAGACATATAGTAATTAAAATGGCAAAGATCAAGGATAAGGACAGACTATTAAAAGCATCCAGAGAGAGAAATAAGATCACATACAAAGGAAAGCCCATCAGGCTATCATCAGACTTCTCAGCAGAAACCTCATAGGCCAGAAGGGCGTGGCATGATGTATTTAATGCAATGAAGCAGAAGGAACTCGAACCAAGAATAATTTATCGACCAAGGTTATCATTTAAATTTGAAGGCGAGATTAAACAATTTCCAGATAAGCAAAAGCTGAAAGAATTTACTTCCCACAAACCATCTCTACAGTGTATGTGGTACGACTGCTATAGATGGAAGTGTTCCTAAGGTTCAATAGCTGTCACAAGAGGTAATAAAACCAGAGTAAAGAAAGTAGAACAGCTAATTACTAAGGAAATGCAAAAATTAAAATAACTATCTCCAAAGTCAGTCAAGAGATAGACAAACAATGCAGAATATGATACCTAATATATAAAGAATTGAGAAGGAAGAAAAAGGAGGAGAAAAAAAAGAACCTTTAGACTGTATTTGTAATAGCATATTAAGTGAGTTAAGTTAGATTCTTAGGTAGTAAGGAAGTTAACCTTGAACCTTGGGTAACCACAAATATAAAGCCAGCAATGGCAATAAGTACATACCTATCGATAATCACCCTAAATGTAAATGGTCTGAATGCACAAATCAAAATACATAGAGTCACTGAATGGATAAAAAAACAAGACCCATCTATATGCTGCCTACAAGAGACTCACTTTAAACCCAAAGACATACACAGACTAAAAGTGAAGGTATGGAAAAAGATATTTCATGCAAACAACAAGGAGAAAAAAGCAGGTGTTGCAGTACTTGTATCAGACAAAATAGACTTCAAAACAAAGTCACAAGAGACAAAAAAGGACATTACATAATGATAAAAGGGTCAATCCAACTAGAAGATATAACCATTATAAATAGCTATGCACCCAACACAGGAGCACCTACATATGTGGAAGAAATATTAACAGAATTAAAAGGGGAAATAAAATGAAATGCATTCATTTTAGGAGATTTCAGCACTCCACTCACTGCAAAGGGTAGAACAACCAGTGAAAAAATAAAGAGACAGAAGTACTGAACAACATATTAGAACAGATGGACCTAACAGACATCTACAGAACTCTACAGCCACAAGGAGCAGAATACACATTCTTCTCAAGTGCACATGGAACATTTTCAAGAATAGATCATATCCTAGGCCAAAAAAGAGCCTTGGTATATTCAAAAGAATTGAAATTGAACCAACTGGTTTCTCAGACCACAAAGGTATGAAACTAGAAATAAATTATGCAAAGAAAATGAAAAATTCCACAAACACATGGAGGCTTCACAACATGCTCCTAAATAACCAATGGATCAATGACCAAATAAAAACAGAGATCAAGCAATACATGGAGACAAATGACAATAATTCAACACAGCAAAATCTGTGGAATGCAACGAAGGCCATGCTAAGAGGAAAGTATATTGCAATACAGGCGTACCTCAGGAAAGAGGAACAATCCCATATGAACAATCTACACTCACAATTAATGAAACTAGAAAAAGAAGAACAAATGAGGGCCCAAGTCAGCAGAAGGAGTGACATAATAAAGATTAGAGCAGAAATAAATAAAATCAAGAAGAATAAAACAATAGAAAGGATCAATGAAAGCAGAAGCTGGTCCTTTGAGAAAATAAAGAAAATAGATAAACCCCCAGCAAGACTTATCAAGAAGAAAAGGGCGTCTACACACATAAACAGAATCAGAAATGAGAAAGGAAAAATCACTGTGGACACCAAAGAAATACAAAGAATTATGAGAGAATACTATGAAAAATTATATGGTAACAAACTGGATAACCTAGAAGAAATGGACAGCTTTCCAGAAAAATATAACCTTCCAAGGCTGACCCAGAAAATCTGAACAGACCAATTGCCAGCAGCAAAATTGAACTGGTACTCAAAAATTACCTAAAAACAAAACTCCTGGACCAGATAGCTTTACCACTGAATTTTACCAAACATTTAGTAAAGACCTAATACCCATCTTCCTTAAAGTTTTCCAAAGAGTAGAAGAAGAGGGAATACTTCCAAACTCATTCTATGAGGCCAGCATCACTCTAAAACCAAAACCAGGCAAAGACACCACAAAAAAAGAAAATTACAGACCAATATGTCTGATGAACATAGATACAAAAACATTCAAGAAAATATTAGAAAACAAAATTTAAAAATACATCAAAAAGATCATCCATCATGATCAAGTAGGATTTAATTGAGGGATGCAAGAATGGTACAACATTTGAAAATCCATCAACATTATCAACCACATCAACAAAAAGGACAAAACCACAAGATCTCCATAGATGCTGAAAAAGCATTTGACAAAATTCAACACCCATTCATGATAAAAACTTTCAGCAAAAGGTGTATAGAGGACAAGTACCTCAACATAATAAAGGCCATATATGAGAAACCCACAGCCAACATTATACTTAAAAGTGAGAAGTTGAAAGCTTTTCCTTTAAGATCAGGAAAAAGACAAGGATGCTCACTCTCCCCACTTCTATTCAACATAGTACTGGAGGTCCTAGCCACAGCATTCAGACAACACAAAGAAATAAAAGGCATCCAGATTGGGAAGGAAGACGTTAAACTGTCCCTGTTTGCAGATGACATGATATTGTACATAAAAAACCCTAAAGAATCCACTCTAAAACTACTGGGTCTAATATCTGAATTCAGCAAAGTTGCGGGATGTAAAATTAATAAGCAGAAATCTTTGGCATTCCTACATACTAACAATGAACTATCAGAAAGAGAAATCAGGAAAAAAATTCCATTCACGAATGCATCAAAAAGAATAAAATACATAGGAATAAACCTAACCAAGGAAGTGAAAGACATTCTCTGAAAACTACAAGACACTCAAGAGAGAAATAAAAGATACCAATAAATGGAAACACACCGTGCTCATGGATAGGAAGAATTAATACTGTCAAAATGTCCATCCTGCCTGAGGCAATCTACAGATTTAATGCAATTCCTATCAAAATACCAACAGCATTCTTCAATGAGCTAGAGCAAATCATTCTAAAATTCATATGGAACCACAAAAGACCCCGAATAGCCAAAGCAATCCTGAGAAGGTAGAAAAAGCTTGTGGTATTATGCTCTCCAATTTCAAGCTCTACTACAAAGCCACAGTAATCAAGACAATTTGGTACTGCCACAAGAACAGACCCATAGACCAATGGAACTGAGTAGAGAGCCCTGATATAAACCCAACCATTTATGGTCAATTAATGTATGATAAAGGAGCCATGGATGTGCAATGGGGAAATGACAGCCTCTTCAACAACTGGTGTTGGCAAATCTGGACAGCTACATGCAAGAGAATGAAACTGAATTATTGTTTTACCCCATACACAAAAGTAAACTCAAAATGGATCAAAGACCTGAATGTAAGTCATGAAACCATAAAACTCTTAGAAGACAACATAGGCAAAAATCTCCTGAATATAAGCATGAGCAACTTCTTCATGAACGCATCTCCTTGAGCCAGGGACACAAAAGCAGAAATGAACGCATGGGACTCCATCAAACTAAAAAGCTTCTGTATGGCAAAGGACACCATCAACAGAACAAAAAGGCATCCTACAGTATGGGAGAATATATTTGTAAGTGACATCTGACAAGGAGTTAACATCCAAAATATATAAAAACTCACATGCCTCAACACCCAAAAAGCAAATAACCCGATTAAAAATGGTCAGAGGATGTGAAGAGACAATTCTCCAAAGAAGAAATTCAGATGGCCAACAGACACATGAAAAGATACTCCACATCATTAATCATCAGGGAAATGCAAATTACAACCACAATGAGATATCACCTTACACCAGTAAGGATGGCCAGCACCGAAAAGTCTAAGAACAAATGCTGGTGAGGATGCGGAGAAAGGGGATCCCTCCTACACTGCTGGTGGGAATGTAAACTAGTTCAACCATTGTGGAAAGCAATATGGAGGCTCCTCAAAAAACTAAAAATAGAAATACCATTTGACCTTGGAAGCCCACTCCTTGGAATTTACCCAAAGAATATAACTTCTGTGATTCAAAAAGACATATGCACCCCTATGTTTATCACAGCACTATTTACAATAGCCAAGATATGGAAACAACCTAAGTGTCCATCAGTTGAATGGATAAAGAAGAAGTGGTACATATACACAACGGAATACTATTCAGCCATAAGAAAGAAACAAATCCTAGCATTTGCAACAACATGGATGGAGCTGGAGGATATTATGCTCAGTGAAATGAGCCAGGCGGAAAAAGACAAGTGCCAAATGATTTCTGTCATTTGTCGAGTATAACAACCCAGCAAAACTGAAGGAACAAAATAGCAGCAGACTCACAGTCTCCAAGAAGGGACTAGTTGTTACCAAAAGGGAAGGGTGTGGGTAGGCGGATGGGGAGGGAGGGAGAAGGGGATTGAGGGGTATTATGTTTAGCACTCATGGTGTAGGGGGTCATGGGGAAAACAATGTAGCACAGAGAAGGCAAACAGTGAATCTGTGCCATCTTACTACTCTGATGGACAGTGACTGCATTGGAGTATGGGTGTGGATTTGATAATATGGGTAAAAGTAGTCACCACATTGTTTTTTCATGTGAAACCTTCATAAGAGTGTATATCAATAATACCTTAATAAAAGACAAAAAAGAAATTAATATAAGCATATTTTATTGTTCTTATTTCCCATACATATATCTTCTTTAGTCCAGTGTCTGTTCATTTTATCCAAATATTGGGTTGTTTGAATTTTTATAATTGAGTTTTAGAAATTATTTATAATTGCTAGGCACAACTCTTTTGTCAAACATATTGCATTTGTTTCCTATTGCTGCATAAGTTATCACAAAGTTACCAACTTAAATTGACACAAATTTATTATCTTACAATGTTCATGGGCCAGGAATTTGTGAATAGTTTACCTGGGTCCACTTTTCAGGCTATAATCAAGGTGATCGTTGGGGCTATGATTCTCATCTGAGGCTCAATGTTATCTTCCATCCTCTGGTGGTTGGAAGAATTCATTTCCTTGTGGTTGTATGGCTGAGGCACCTGTTCTGTTACTAGGTGTAGCAGGGACAATGCTCCGTGCCTAGAGGCCATCTGTACTTCCTTGCCACGTGGCCTCCATAAGTGGTTTGAAACACATATGTTTGCTTTCTTCCAGACCAGCAGGAGCACACCTGCTATTGCTTCTTATTTCTTTTAAAGAGACCCACTTTATTAGGTTAAACCCCCCAGGGCAGCATTGCTTTTGTTTAACTCAAAATCAACAGATTAGTAATCTAAATATGGGAATTATTCCATATTGTATTCACTTATCTTCCCCACAGGTTATGGAAATGAGATAATACAAGCTGTTTACACCAGGGGATGCAGACAGGGAGGCAGCATCTTAGAATTCTGCCTATTACACATATGTACGGCAAAGCCTCCCTCGCAATCTGTGGCTTATCTTTTTATTTTAAAATGGTGTCTTTCAAAGATCAGGCTTTTCTAATTTTTGTAGAGTCCATCTTTTTTACACTTATGGTTTTGCTTTTGTGTCTAATTTATAAAATATTTACCTATCCAGTCATAAATATTTTTCTTATGTTGTCTTCTAAAAATCTTAGAATTTTAACATTTTTTTGGATTTATGTATTATTTCCAGTTCATTTTTACCATAATGTTTTTTTTAGAGGGCTGTTGCTTATTTTCCTTGGTTCTTGTCCCTGCTGAAACAAAGAATTGAAGGACAGAGACACAGTAGTGAAGCAGAGTAAAAGTTTTATTTAAAGTTACTTAAAGAGAGAAAAAGTACAGGTGACCTCACGGAGGAGAGGCACCCTGAAAAGTTGAGAAAAGTTTTAAGGCTATGCACTTAGAAAGTACATGTGACCTCAGAGAGAGGTGCACACTGAAAGGTCGGGGGTTCCCCATTTTAAGGATTTTTCAGGAATGTGACAAGGGGCTAGGGGTGTGGACTTGCTAAGTGGTCTCAAGATATTTATCTTTGATGAGACATTAAGTTTTTTCTTATCAGTCCTCTGAGTAATTCTGCAAAATTAGCTAACACAAGAAATTTACTGCTCTGGTTCCCTCCCAGGATAGTAGCTTCCTGGTCTGGGAGCATATCAATTAATATTGCCTGTCCTGCCTCCAAGGTGGGCTGAGTTATTGTCTGTTTGCTAAAGAGTATGTTAAGAATATCCTCAACTTCTTGGGTTTTAAAATGCAATTTTAGCTTTAAGATGGAATTTTTCCTCTCTTTGTTATGCTGTTTGTAAGTGGACCTTTTAGCAGGCCAAAGTAAATCTTACAATGGCATGATCTAATTGACACAATGAAGGCATGGGTTATGCTCAGATGCTTCTCTTTGTCTGGGGAATATTGAAACATTCTAGGCCAAGTTGCTCCTGGCTTTTTGAGCTTTAACTGATTAAGTCATTAACTCTGAGTCTTTTCTGGCTTTCTAGTTTTAACTGGTTAACTCTGAGTCCCTTGTAGTGGAGTTTACTGGCCTTAATTCTCTCTCCACCCTGCTCATATCTATTTTCCTGCCTAACAGTTTGAGTTAAAAGTTGAGCTAAATTTTTATAAATATGGATAACCAGTTATTCCTGTGCCGTTTGTTGAAAAGACCATTATTTCTACATTGAATTTCCTTTACTTCTGTGTAAAAAATCAGTTGATTTTATATGAATACTAAGTGAAAGAAGCCATTCTGAAAAGTCTGCATAATGTATGATTTCAATTACATGACATTCTGGAAAAGGCAAAACTTGGGAGATAGTAAAAAACATGGAGTTGCCAGGGGTTCAGGAGGAGTGAAGAAAGGAGGAAAAAATAAGTGTTGGTTGACAGGGGATATTTTGAAACCATTCTGTATGACACTATAATGGTGAATACATAAGTATTAACAATGTGTTTCTGATGCCTTGACATCTGGGGCCTGGCTGATGCTGCAAAATTAGCCCTTGCCAGAGCTAGCCAATTCCCAGAGATAGTAGGTGGTTCTCCTATGAGCACAACTTTCATATGCAAAAGATTCAACCCACAGCTCTTTTTTTTTCTTTTATCCCTCTCCTCTGTCACACTCATGTAGGGCTCTCATATGCTGAGCCACTATCTGCCATTATCATCTCTGAACCAAGGACCAGACAATTAGTAACAGCCCCTATGCTCCAGAGCTGGCTGGAATTATTCAAACTAGTCAATTATAAATCTGCTTACTTTGCCTTGCCTGCTCCTTCCCATGGAAGCTACAATAAAGGCTCTTGCCCATGTTTCCTCCTCAACTCCTACTGCCTTCTAACTGATCCCAGTGCTTTCCTATGTGGCCCCTTGGGAATGGCATTCTCCCTCTGCTTGGGAAATAAAAGTAACATTTCACATTTACTTTTGTGTATGGAGTTAGACAATAATCCAGTTTTGCTCTCTAACATGTAGCTGTCCAGTGTTGCCAACTTTGTCAGTTGTTGAGAAGGCTGTCATTTCCCCATTGGATATCTATGGCTCCTTTATCGTATATTAATTGGCCATATATGTGCAGGTTTATATCTATGCTTTCTATTCTGTTCCATTTATCTATGGGTCTGTTCTTGTGCCAGTACCAAATTGTCTTATTTACTGTGGCTTCGTAGTAGAGCTTGAAGTCAGGGAGTGTAATGCCCCCACCTTTATTCTTCCTTCTCAGGATTGCTTTGGCTATTTGGGGTCTTTTGTAGTTCCATATGAATTTTAAAACTATTTGTTCTAGTTCGTTGAAGAATGCTGTTTATATTTTGATAGAGATTGCATTAAAACTGTAGATTGCTTTAGGCAGGATGGCAATTTTGACAGTATTAAATCTTCCTATCCAGGAGCATGGGATGTATTTTCATTTATTGGTATCTTCTTTAATTTCTCTCATGAGTGTCTTATAGTTTTCATGTTATGCATATTCACCTCCTTGGTTAGGTTTATTCCTAGGTATTTTATTCTTTTGGATGCAATTGTAAATGGAGTTGTTTTCCTGATTTCTCTTTCTTCTAGTTCATCATTAGTATATTGGAATGCAACAGATTTCTGTGTATATTAATTTTGTATCATGCAACTTTGCTGAATTCAGTTATTATTTCTAATAGATTTCTGGTGGAGTATTTAGGGTTCTCTATGTATAATATATCATCTGCAAACAGTGACAGTTTAACTTCCTCCTTACCAATATGGATGCATTTTATTTCTTTGTGTTGTCCGATTGCCATGTTTAGGACCTCAAGAACTATGTTAAATAAAAGTGGGGATAGTGGGCATCCTTGTCTTGTTTCTGATCTTAGAGGAAAAGCTTTCAGCTTCTTGCTGTTAAGTATGATGTTGGCTGTGCGTTTGTCATATATGGCCTTTACTATGTTGAGGTACTTGCCCTCTACACCCATTTTGTTGAGAGTTTTTATCATGAATGGATGTTGAATTTTGTCAAATGCTTTTTCTGCATCTATGAATATGATTATCATGTGATTTTTGTCCTTTATGTTGACGCGGTATATGATGTTGATGGATTTTCGAATATTGTACCATCCTTGCATTCCTGGAATAAATCCAGTTTGATCATGATGTATGATCTTTCAGATGTATTTTTGAATTCAGTTTGCTAATATTTTGTTGAGTATTTCTGCAACTATATTCATCAGGGACATTTCTCTGTAATTTTCTTTTTTTGTGTGGTGTCATTGCCTGGTTTTGGTATTAGAATGATTCTTGCCTCATAGAATGAGTTTGGAACTGTTCCCTCCTCTTCCACTTTTTGGAAAACTTTAAGGAGGATGGGTATTAGGTCTTCTCTAAATATTTGATAAAATTCAGTGGTGAAGCCATCTGGTCCAGGAGTTTTGTTCTTGGGTAGATTTTTGAGCACCAATTCAATTTTGTTGCTGGTAATTGGTCTGTTCAGATTTTCTGTTTCTTCCTGGATCATCTTGGAATGTACTTTTCTAGAAAGTTGTCCATTTCTTCTAGGTTGCCCAAATTGTTAGCATATAATTTTTCATAGTATTCTCTAATAATTGTTTGTATTACTGTGGTACCATTGTGATTATTCCAATTTCATTTCGGATTCTGTTTATGTGTGCACACCCTCTTTTTTTCTTGATAAATGTGGCTAGGGGTTTATATATTTTACTTATCTTCTCGATGAACCTGCTTCTGGTTTCATTGATTCTTCCTTGTTTTATTCTTCTCAATTTTACTTATTTATGCTCTGATTTTTATTATGTCCCTCCTTATACTGACTTTGGGCTTTATTTGCTCATCTTTTGTTAGTTTCTTTAATTGTGAATTTAGACTATTGATTGGGGATTATTCTTGTTTCTTGAGGTAATCCTGGATTGCTATGTACTTTCCTCTAAGAACTGCCTTCACTGCATCCCACAGTTTTCATACTGTTGTGCTTTTATTTTCACTTGCCTCCATTTATTGTTTGATTTCTGTTTTAATTTGGTCATTGATCCACTGATTATTTAGAAGCATATTGTTTAGCCTCCATGTCTTTGTAGGCTTTTTTGTTTTCTTTGTGTAATATATTACTAGTTTCATACCATGTATTCTGAGAAGCTGCTTGATAAAATTTTAATCTTTTTTAATTTATTGAGGCTCTTTTTTTGGCCTAGTATGTGATCTATTCTGTAAAATGTTCCATGTACACTTGAGAAGAATGTGTACCCTGCTGCTTTTGGGTGGAGTGTTCTGGAGGTATCTGTTAAGTCCATCTGATATAATGTATGGTTCAGTGCCTGTTTCCTTATTTTCTGTTTGGTTGATCTGTCTTATGGTGTGAGTGGTGTGTTGAAGTTTCCTAAAATGAATTCATTTTGTTCTATTACTCCCCTTAACCTGTTAGTATTTGTTTCACATATTTAGGTGCTCCAATATTCAGTGCATAGATATTTATAATGGTTATAACTTGATGGACTGACCCCTTTAACATTATGTAATGTCCTTCTTTGTCTCTTGTTACTTTTTTTTGAAGTCTATTTTGTCTGATAGAAGAACTTCTACTCCTGACTTTTTCTCATTATTTGCGTGAAATATCTTTTTCCATGCCTTCATTTGTAGTCTGTGTATGTCCGTGGGTCTGAAATGAGTCTCTTCTAGGTAGATGAATCTTGTTTTTTTATCCATTCTACCACTCTATGTCTTTTGATTGGTGTATTCAGTCCATTTACATTTAAGGTGATTGCTTATAGATATGTACTTATCGCCATTTTATTAATTGTTTCTGGTTTTTATATCTCCTCTCTGTTCCTTTTTTCCTCTCTTACACTCTTTCTTACAGATTTCTTTAGTGTTGTGATTAGATTTTCTTCCTTCCTTCCCTCCTTCCTTCCTTCCTCTTTCTTTCTTTCTTTCTTTCTTTCTTTCTTTCTTTCTTTCTTTCTTTTTTCTTTCTCTTTCTTTCTTTCTCCCTTTCTTTTTTCTTTCTCTTTCTTTCTTTCTTTCTCTTTCTTTCTTTCTTTCTTTCTTTCTTTCTTTCTTTCTTTCTTTCTTTCTTTCTTTCTTTCTTTCTTCTTTTCTTTCCTTTTGTGTATCTATTTTAGGCTTTATTTTTGTGGTTACCAAAGTTTCATGGATAGCTATATATAACAGACTATCTTAAATTACTGATTACCCTATTTCAAACACAATCCAAAGGTACTTATTTTTTCCTTCTTCTTCTTCCTCCTCCACACTTTATGTATTAGGTGTCATATTCTACACTTTTTGTTTATTGCTTGACTGATTTTGTGAGTAGTTGATTTAATTTCATACTTGCTTGGTAATTAATTGTTCTACTACCTATACTGTGGTTTATTTTCACTGGTGAAAGCTTTTTAGCTTTAGGAACATTTCCATCTAGAGCATTTCCTTTAACATATCCTAAAGGGCTGGCTTAATGGTGGTGAATTCCCTCAACTTTTGTTTATCTGAAAACTGTTTAATCCCTGTTTCTAATTTAAGTGATAATTATGCTGGGTAGAGCATTCTTGGTTGGAGGTCCTTCTGTTTCATTACATTAAATATATAACGCTACTTCCTTTTGGCCCGTAAAGTTTCTGCTGAGAAGTCTGCTGATCGCCTGATGGGGTTTCCTTTATAAGTAATCTTTCTTCTCTCCGTGGTGACTTTCAATAATCTCTCCTTGTCCTTGTTCTTTGCCATTTTAATTATATGTCTTCGTGTTGTCTTGTTACCTTTTTTAGGGGTTCTCCGTGCCTCCATGACCTGAATGTCTACTTCCTTCCTCAGATTGGGGAAGTTTTCAACAACTATTTTCTCAAAGAGACTTTGTGCTCCTTTATCTTTCTCTTCTTCTGGTACCCCTATTATGTGAATAGTTTTCCATTTGGAGTAGTCACACATCTCTCTTAGTATTCTTTCATTCCTAGAGATCCTTTATTCTCTCTGTTTTTCAGCTTCATTGTTTTCTTGTTCCCTAATTTACATATCATTTACAACTTCTTTAACCTGTGAAAGTCTGCCATTAAATCTCTCCCTTGCATACTTCATTTTGGATACTGTATTCTTCATCTCTGAGTGGCTCTTCTGCAAGTCTTCTATATTTTTGTTGGGGCCCTCTCTGAGCTCTTGAATATTTTTCTATAGATCCATGAGCATGTTTATGACTTTTACTTTGAAGTATTTATCAAGAAGATTGGTAATTTCAGTTTAACTCAGCCCTCTTTCTGGTGTTTTGTCTTGTAGTTTTGTTTGGAACATATTTCTCTGCCTCATCACTTTTTGTGTTTCCTATGGAGTAATAGCTTTATCAAGGAGGCATCCTCTAGCGCTCAGAAACTCAAGACACTTTACTTTCCCATGTGGGAGCCCCAGCTTTTAGCATGCAGTGGTCAGAGTCCCTTTATGTCTTGCCTGCAGCAATGGCAGGGGCCACAGATGGGCAAGACAAGTGCCTGCTGGGAGGAAGGAACTCCTGGGTCTGGATCTTACAGGAACTTCCAAGGCTGGGCCAATATGGGGCCAAGAAACCTGGGAGGGTCTCCCTCTGCTTACCTGGCAGCAAAGTCTGACACTGCTTCTTGGGCTAGTGGGCCATCTGCAGGCCACAGACCGCAGGTACCTCAGGGCTGCATTGTCAGAAAGGGACATGGAGTGTCTGGGGCTCCCAAGAGCTCTCAACCTGTTGGGCCAGGGGTGGGCTGGGGACATATCATCCACCTGCTCTTTTTCCTGAGCAGTGAGCTCTGTGTAACCCTCACCCCTCCTGCTGTTGGGAAATTTTTCAAACTTCTGGCTTTGCTTTTGTCTCAGGGGGTTGGTAGAGCATGCCTGTTCTCCATAAGCATCTGGAATCTCAGACTCCATGAATGTTCCACCTGTCTTTGATGTCCAGCCCCACTAATCACCAGAGTACCCTATAATGTGGTCTCATGCTCCCTGAGCAGATCTCCAGGGCCAGGTGTTCAGTGATACTGGGCTCCTATTCCCTCCCTGCTTCATTCCTCTTCCTCCCACCTGTAGGCTGGGGTTGGGGGAGGGCTTGGGTCCTGTTGGATCTTGACTTTGCCACTTTACCCTTTTCTGTGAGGTCTTCTCTTCTTCCCCAGATGTAGGTGGTCAGTTCTGCAGTCTTCAGATCTTTTTCATGTTTAGTTGTATTTGCTGTATTTTCTTGTTTTATGTGTTTTGGGGAGAAGTTTCTGCCTTGCTTTCTTACTTCACCATCTTCTTCCCAGAATCCTCCAAATGTCAGATTATTTTTAATGGTCTTGTATTGCTTCTTCATTTTTTGGAGTCCATGACTTATTTTATTTTAACATTTAATAAGTAATTATAGTCTTTTTATAACAATTTTAATTTATGTCTTAACTATGTAAATCCCTTGTGGTGATTTTTTCCTTAATTTCCTGCTGACTCTCACCTATGTCAATTTGTTTCCTTCATTATTTACTGATATTTATTAGTGAGTTCATATGTCTTTGATCTTTTTTCATGGTAATATGCAGGCCTATATAGGGCATGCTTTGATTTTCAGTTTCCTTTGCCTGAGGTCTGGAGACACTAATGGCCTGGGACCACAAACTCTTCCCAGTGTTCTTGATAAAATGCAATGGTCTTAGGTTCATCTCCCTCCTCTAATACTTTGTCTTAATCTCCAGACTGTGGTGCTAATTTGGCAGTTGCTTTTAAAGTGACTCTGCTTTTTTGTTTTCTATTGCTATTCAGAACCCCCTGATTCTGGTTTCATTTGTTGTTGCTGGTGGTCAGGGGTGGTGTTTGGAGACTGATTTTTTCTTCTATTAAACTAGAAATGCATTAAAATTTATATTTTATAAACATTTCTGCAGCTTTACAGTGGAAGATCCTTTGACGTATCTGTTCTGTTTTACTCCTCAATAATATACTCTTTGCTACCTCTCCAGAAGACTTCAAAATTTTCTCTCATATAATCATGATTGGGATCTCTCTATATATATAATACTGAATTTTATTAGATTTTAGTTTTAAATCACGATTTTCCACATCAATAACAACTCCTAAAGTAAAAATACCATAGAAACAGACTCTAGATTTTTTTCCCAATTTTATGTCAGTATGAACTAAATGATAAAATGAAAGCAGAAAGAGCCATGAACTAGTTGTATTTTATTTGTAAATGTGCTGAATTTGGCCCACCTGGGATAATGGATGGAAAATTGGAATGGTTCTTCCTATATATTTGTATGTCTTATTGAAAAGAAACAAAATGCAATTATGCTAGTATGTATGTCTCTGTAGTGTTATATGATTAACATGCATCCCTATTACACCAGAAAATCCATCCTTATAAGTACCTCTGTTAGATCAATCTGGTGCATGCAAAGATATAGAAAACAAACATAACTTGGGTTTTAAAAGATTTTAAACACCAGAAGTAACATATTCCTTCACCCATGCTCTCTGTTGATTTCTGTTTTCTGTCTACTTTCTGGAGCCTTCTTCCACAAGAATTGTTATTTCCTCACATTGCTTTCTTTTTCAGAGAGAGAGAATTCATATCAGAATTTATAGAAACCAATGATTTCTGCCATGGTTCTTTCTTCTCACATCCAAGAAAATGGGACTGAGGAAGAATATGAAGAAAAATAGACTTATTGCTTGCTATTAGGTGTGACCACTTCATAAGTCTCCTTTTTCTGGCAATACAACTTCATATTAAACTGATTTCCATTTACATATGATTATACTTTTTTGGAAAGTCCTCAGGACACTTCTAAGATATTACATATTCTATATACCTGGTACAAGTTCTAGGAAAAGGTTAACTAAAATTTTACTAATATGGTGTGTTCAGTGAAACTGAATACCTAGAAATTAAATTATTGCTAGTGGTTGAGACATAGCCCTTATACAATGAGGATAGATAAATGGGTTATATTGCCCATGTAGAAATATTTCAGAACCATGAAATGATAAAATTTATGACTTTGTGAAGAAGGTTATTCAATTCTTTGAGTAACGAGAAATGTGAACAAATATAAATTACTGGTAAATAAAATTGTGTTTTCTGGAAGTATGTAAATATCCTCGATGAAACACTGAAATAAAAAATATATTACATGACATATGTTTAAACCTATTTTAAGTACATAGAGTGCTATGCAAAATATATACTTACAAATAAATTGAAAAGTGAGAACGATTTTTAGGAATGTGGGCAGTTTGGACATACAGTATGATGAATCTGTTTTTCCATAGACTTCTGAACATAGCACTAATACTCACTATGTGGATAGGAGTCTTCTCTTTACAAACCCAGTTCCTGTCCTAGGGTAAAACTGAGGTCTGGGACAGAAACCTTGATGTAAGAGCCAGCAGTATGTCTCAAAGACATACTGGAAGAACATAATGTAACATTACATTAGGAACTATTGCTTTGCCCCAAGAGGGAAGCACTACTCATGCCAAATTGTAGGAAATGAAGCTAGAGAAGGTGTAAGGAGTAGACAAATTCATCCTATCCCTATATTAGATGCATAGGGGATGCCTTCAACAACTTGCTCAATCTCATTCATGCTTGTTGCCATGCACTTTATTCCAGAAATGCAAAGTTAAATAAAGATAAAGGTAAAGATTTACTCCAATTCAAATAAAAATCTAAAAATAACCATTAAATTAAAATGAATAAAGGATTGCTAAAAAACTGACTTTTTATTTCTAATTTTCACAAAACATTACTTATGACCTTTCTCTCATATTCATGTATACAGCCTCATAGTAACCTTATGTAATTTGACCTTTATCAATACCTCTTTCACTCTGACTTCTGGCTATTTTCTTTATACTTGTTTCATTTTCCACTTTTTTGGTCACTCTCCTGTTTCAGCCTGGTCTCCAGGACCCTATAGTTTCTGTGCAGGCTCTAAGGATGGCCTCTCTCCAAAGTTCCTACTGGTGTTATATTTTAAAAGAAGTATAAGGATTGCCTTCCAAGTTTGGAAAGAAGGTTATGTGAACAAAGATCTTAACTCATTCTGCTTGGCTGTAGGCTAGTTTTTGAATATGTTTTCCAAACTAGTATCCACTACTGGTGGTTATAGCACAGCAGCCTTTGATGTTAGCTATAACTAATGAGACTGCTTCAAGAATTAGTAAATAATATTTGATGATGATAATATATGACTGTGACTAAAGTATCAGGTAGATGTCAGACTATAAAATATTTAAGGCTTCTTCCAACCCTGAGATTCTTTAATATGCTTTAAGGTAAATTTTCACAAGACAATATTAGTATGCATATGCTATCTGAATCTTTTCCTTGTAGGATATTAGGCAGGTTGGCCAGAAGGTTAGAGATAAGTCTGGAAGAGCAGGCTGGAAAGGGACTTAAGTCCTGAGCAAAAAGAAAGCAAGTAGGTCTTAGTAATGTCAATTCAGCCAAAGCACATACACAGAAGACAGTGAGGAGCAGAAATGAACAGGTACAAACAACAAGCCGAAAGGGCAGCAGCAGAATCAGTGTAAATGAGAGATTATTCCCAACAGCAAACAACCAGAATGGAACTGAATCAAGAGGAAGAGTTCAGAAAATAATATAATCATTTTTAGATAATCGGTGCAAACATTATGTGACTTCTCTTGCTTATATTTATGAAGAGTGATTGCATGAGACTTGCATAAATGCCCAGGACTACAAAGGGCTGTATTCTCATATTTTGTACTATGTTTTTTTAGTAATAGTATTACAGAGAAAATTTAGTCCATTCTTATAGCAGAGAAAACTGGTTGTTCACCAATATCCATTCTTTTCTTCCTTTACCAAACAGAGCTCTCAAGTTTTATCTCCACACATGATCACTCAGTTAAAAATGCATTTCTTAGCTTCCTTTGTTGTTTGATGTTTTCATGTGACAAATATGTGTCATTTCTGAGTCATGCCCTTAGAAAGGGATTTGAATACACTCACACACAGACACACACATACACATATAAAATAACTTTCACCATGCTAGCATGCATTGTGATTCTCTAACAGAAGGGTACAGTATGCTGTGAATTTACAATTTCATGAAATACTAAGCCCCATTTTTGGAAAATTTTTAAATTTTTTCTGTGGAGCAAACTAGCAAAGCTGCTCCAAAACAATGTATGTAGGAGGACCACTCCATTTGGCAGGCACATTCTGGCTGTCCATTGCAGAACTGAGAGAATTTCTCTGATATGCCAAGGAAAAAAGAGAACAAGATAGTTATTTACAGAGTAGCTGCAATAAGTGCTTTACTAAAAAATTAAATATTCAGTTTATTGGCCGAAGAGAGAATAATATTTACAGTTCACTGGACACTGTACAAAGGCATTATACATATATATTCACACGTTGTATACATGTATATTTGTTATGCATACACACATGAATATACATATAGATACATAGTTTCTTCTCATTCTTACAAAAATTCTTCAAAGTAGGCCTTATTGAGCCCATTTTATAGCTGAGAAAACCAATTCTAATTTAATGACATGCTAAAATAATACTGGGTAAAGTCACTAGTAGGAGTAATATTATGTATCTCCTTATCAAGGTCCTTCTAGAAAGTTCTTAAATGTGTATGATCTGCTGTCCACTGAATGAATTATATAAAATTGTGAGCTCCTGGAATCCAGCAATAGATAACCTCTTGGATGACAATTCCTAAAGATAAAAACAGGGAATAAAGGAATTGAAAAAGAGGTGGGGCAATTCTGACAGACCACTATAGGAAGTGGAGGTGGTGGTAAGGTCTTGGTAAACAAGACTGTGGGGATAGGCATGGGGTCCTGGAAAACAAGGAAGTAGACAGTGAGTGATGGGAGAATATTGGTGCTCTCAAAGGACTAATGTTTTCACAATTTTGCTTTGGGTCTGTCTAAACAGTTGCCAGTCCTATGTACAAACAAAATGCCAGCCAACTGTTAATCCCATTTTTATAGTGTTTTCCTACTGGCCTCTTTTAACAATATGGATTTAGTTAAATAATAGACTGTGTGGTGTCTGTAATAAACTGATTTGTTAATTAAGCACATTGATCTGTTTCCTGAGTTTGTAGGTTTGAAAAAATTGATTTTTGTGATAAATACATGGGCCTTCATGGCAGTTTAATTATTTTCTGTATGAAACCTATTGATTTATGATTAGGGAGTATTTCTTGGACTATGCTTTAAGCAATGATTATACTTTGTAGGTAATGTCTTCTAATTTGCCTTATGCACTGGTAGGAGGTACATGGATATTCACATAACAACACACATATATCCACACACGTTTCAGTTTAAATTAAGACATCCATTCAAAAAGAATTCACTACATTATTATGCACTAAGAATACAATAATCCAGTCCTTGTCTTCAAAGTATAGCTGGGTAATAAATATATATACACATAACTATAGAATGAGTCAAACCTGCTATTACAGAAGTATATTCCATGCGGTGTGAAAGAGGGAAAAATTGTTTCTCACTAGGGAGGATTTAGGAAAGAAGTAATATTTGAACTGGACCTTAAAATGATTAGCATTTCACCAAACTTTAAAGGTCATTTAGGTGAAAGAAACACTTAATGTTGTTGTATGCCTATCAGTGTAAAGCCACAACAAATTAGTTGAAACTAATGCATAATGAAACTGCATTCTTAAACATACTCTTTGACCCCAAGAGTCTTTCAGTCGTGATTGTGCATGCTGATTTTTCTTCAAAGTATTCTGACTCTCTTCCTAAAATATAGCATCATACAATGAAAAAGTAGACATTTTATCCATAGTTAATATACTGAGTTGTCCATTCATTATATTATACTATTTCATGCAAACATGAGATCTGGAAGTAATGACTTAATTGTTTGTGATTCAGTCTAATCAATACAAATATTTATTGTACTTCAGCTGTGTGCCCAGAACTGGTATGACTGATGGAGAATTTATAAAGAAAGAATTTAACGTGTGATTCCAGCATTGATTATCTTAGAGTCTATTTGTTGGAAGCAAAGTTGACACATATGTAATAATTAGACTATAAAAGTCCTAATCTAGTAAGGATTCACAGCTATTACCACCAAGACAGATTACATTTCAAGACATGCTGAAGAAAAAAATACCGTAATAAAATGGAAAGAACACTGGATCCCACATCAGGAAGTTTGGATCTGGCCTCAGTGCATTCACTAATTTATTATACAACCTTGTTAAATCATTAAGGAGTTTCTTTGGATGATCTTTAATTCTCTTCCAGATATAATATTCTAATACAGACAAAATTTTAGATCAACTGTTCTATGAATCTATAATGACAAAATGTTGATTGCTTTTAAAGTCAGTACTAAATAGTATTAAACTGTGAGGGTTGTTAGCCAACTGAGGAAACGAACTTAACAATGGGAGATAGGGAAATCCAATATTTGTGTGATATGAAATGGAGTTTGTGTTAGGATGAAAAATAAGATCAGGTGGGTTGGACCCAGAAAATGGAAGACCATGCTAATCAAACAGGGCAGTATTTAAGTTAGATTTAGGGCAGAGAACAAGACAGAGGCTAGCTAGAATGATACTGTGTTAACCTAAAAAAGAGCTATTGAGAGCCTGGACTACACCACTATCAGTGGAAGCAGAGAAAAAAGGGTGACTTTGAGACATTTCTGGGGAAAAATGAACAAGGCAGGACATAAAGGTAAGTAAAAAATCAAGGTCATCCTGAGGTTTCTAGGTTGAGATGCTAAGGGAACAAAGGCACTGCTGACATAAATAGGATAATTAACCAAAAAGAAAGGGGAGATAAAGTCTGCTTTCATACTTATGGAGTTTATGGTAATAATGACAAAAAACAAAAAGACAAGTCCTATAGGCAATTGAAAACATAAGCATGGTACACAGATGAAAGAGAAATTAGAACTAGATGTATAGATTGGAGAGTTGTAAAATCATCAGAATAAAAGTCATCGTAGAAGTCATAAATTTTTAAGTTCACCAATAATAATAATAGTAGCTAACATTTATTGAGGATAGTAGTTTAAGCTTTTTATATGTATTAATTCATTTAAACCTCACAATGAACCTGTAAGTTAGGCAAAGAGGGGTTGAGTAACTTACCCCAAGTCATAGCTAGGTCATCTGATCTAGACTTTACATGATGAAGTATACGGGAGTAAATAAAATTAGAAAAAAGAAGGAAGCTGCAGAGCTATGATAATTAAAGAACAGAGGAAGAAAATGAAAAAGTAAAAAAAAAAAAGAATAGTCAAGGGAGTAGGAAGAAATATAGGAAACGTGCCAAATCACAAAATCCTAGATAAGCCATTAAGAACTTAGTATTTGTATGGCCCCATGAATATAAATAAAAATAATATAAATATAAATATAAAAGTCCTTAGTTTCAAGAATGCTGCTATTGAGTTGTATGAGTTCCTTTTATATATATGTATTTGGATGAAAGATCCAAATTGATAGTTCTCAAAAACAAAGACATACAAAGGGCCAACAGATATATGAATGGGTGCTCAATGTCACTAATTATTAGGGAAATTCAAATCAGAATGACAATAGATATCATCTCATACCTGTTAGAATGACTAATATGAAAAAGACAAAAAGGAAAAGATAAATAGTGGTGAGGATGTGGAGAAAAGGGAACCTTTGTTGGTGGGGATGTAAATTGGTGGAGTCATTATGGAAAAGAATATGATGCTCCTCAAAAAATAAAAAATATGAAATATGATCCAGCCATCCCACTTCTCGGTTTGTATCCAAAGGAAATGAAATCTGGGTCTTAAAAAAATATATGCATTGCCATGTTCATTCATGTTCATTGAAACATTATTCACAGTAGCCAGGATATGGCAATGATCTAAGTGTCTGTCAGTAGATAAATGGATAAAGAAAATGTCATATATATACATATACACAAGCACACACACAAACACATATATATACATACATACAATGGGATATTAGTCAGCCTTAGAAAAGAAGGAATTCATGCCATTTGTAACAACATGGATGAACATGGAATATATTATACTAAGTGAAATAAGACACAGAAAGATAAATGCTGCATGATCTCACTTACATGTGGGATCTAAAATAGTCAAAACTTATCAAAGCAGAGAGTAAGAATAGTGGTTGCCAGGGACAGTGGGGAGGAAGAAATGGGAAAGTCTTTGTCAAAAGGTATAAAGTTGCAGTTATACAAGATAAGATATAGATATCTAATGTGTAGCAGGTGACTACAGTTAACAATATTATGTCATATACATTTGCTAAGAGGGTGTATCTAAGAGAATTACATTTGCTAAGAGGAAAACAAAGGAAAAATTCTTTATGAACTAATTTAATAGTGGAAAAATTCCTAGAAGAGAGGAATCTGTAGACTGAGCCTTGTAAAATGAGTGTATATCTAAAAGATGACTAAATGATTGATGAGAGATGAAAAGAAGCCTATGAACAAAAGTACAGATGTCATAGTATATTAGTTAACTTTTGACACAATAATGGTGTGTAACAAAGCACCTCAAAATCCAGTGACCTAAAACAGCATTTATTTTTGCTCATGCACTTGTGGGTCATCTGGAAGTTGGCTTCTCAGCTGAGCTTGGTTGGCCTTGGCCTGAGACCAGCAGGAAAATCAGAATAACATGGTGTTAGTAGAAACACAAGAGGGAAAGTCTAATTTTTCAAACACATTTCATGCCTCTATTCATGTGATGTCTGCCTGTGACACATCTTCTGACATGTACTGGATGAAGCAAATTATATGGCCAAGTACAAAGTCAACTGGTAGGCAAGTACACCCTGAATGTGGTGTGAGGAACTAACTGCAATACTACATGTTAAAGAGTATGGATTCAGGCACGTAAAGATTAGAGACAATTATTCAATCTACCACAGGTAAGAATTAACCAGCCATTTGGAGGTTTGTGATTTTCACGCCACTTTGATACAAAAGCTTCTTACAGGGATGTAGTGGGAAAACCATTTTGAATATAAGTTGGGGCCACACGGTGGATATCCGTGGATGGCAGGCCTAAGGAATTTGTACCTTATAAGTAACAGAGAATCAGTAAAGATTAATGAGCGTTGTAAGGGCATTATAAAAGTGATGTTCTATGAAGATTGCTTTGGAAATGTTATTCAGACATGATTAGAATGGAGAGATACTATGACATGGGAAACCATATAGGAATCAGAAACCTTAATCATAAGAAAGAGTGAATATATTGATATCTGAGAAAGCAGATTTCAGGGTAATGTATATTAAAATAGAGAAAGGAATATTTCACAATGTAAAAGGGACAATTCATCAATAAGACATCCTAAATGTGTACTGAACAAATAAGAATTTCAAAATACATGAAACAAAATATAATTGATATACAGATAGAAAAAGACAAACCCATAATTACATCAGAAAATTCCCACATTTCTTTCCCAGGAACTGACTAAACAAGTACACTGAAAAGGACAACCCTATCAACCTCTCAAACTAATTTCCACTGATAGAATAATAAACCAAACAAAGAAAATACACATTTTTTTCAAGAACACATGGAATAGTCACTAAGGTAGATCATATAATTTTCTATAAACAAGTCTCATTTTAAAGGATTAAAATCATGAAGACTACATTCTCTGACCAAAATGAAACTAAGTTAGAAATCACAACAATAAGCATGTGGGAAATATGAATATTTTGAAAATAACCCATGTATGAAAAGGTGAATTATTTAATATGAAAATGACCCATGTATCAAATAACCTATGTATCAAAGATAAAATTACAAGAGAAGTTACAACAATTTTTGACTTAAATGATATCGAAAACACTACATATCAAAGTGTGTAGGATGCAACTGGATGAATAATTAGAGGGAAATGTATAACTCTATGTGCTTATATTAGAAACAGTACTTTAAAAAATGATTTGTAGATTTTTGCTTATGAACAAGATGCAGTAAAAGTTACCAGATTTACTCTCTCAACTGAAAGAAGAACAAAATAAGCCAAAAATATATGATTACTGCCTGTTCCAATCTGTTTGTTCCAATCTCAATGTTTATAGGGAATTGGGTAAAATTTCATCTCAGTAGTGGCAAATAACTAGTTCAAGACCAAGCACTGTTCTGATTCTGCCTACCTGGATACTAATGGAAAGTAAGTGCAGGAAAAATATTCAATGTCACTGATCACCAAGGGTAAATTAAAACCACAGTGATATTTAGAATGCTTAAAATAAAAGAGAATAGCAACATTAAATGTTGGCAAATATGTAGAACAACTGGAACTATATCATACATCGATGGTAGGAGTATAAATTGTTAACTACTTTGGAAATTCAGCTGTAAGTTTCTTCTAATGTTGAACATATATCTATCTAATGACAAAGCAATTCTTCTTCTAGGTATTTACCCAAGAAAAATGAGGAAAAAACATGCACACACAAAGAATTATAAAAGAATGTTTATAGCAGCTTTATTTATAATAGCTCCAAACAAGAAACAACTAAAGTAGCTTACCAGCAGGGAGACAGATTTAAAAATTGCAGTACATCCATACAATGAAATCTACTCAACAAAAAAGGATAAGCTACTATTACATGCAAATCACAGGTGAACTCAGAATATCAGGCTGAACGTAAAACACTGGACAAAGAAAAGTGCAAGTGTATGATTCCATTTCTCAAAACTTAAAACAAGAAAACTTTATCTCTGGTCAAAAAAAATCAAAACAATGGTTTCCTAGGAGTAGTACTGGGATTGAATGGGAAGGGGCAAAAATGATCTTCCTTGGGTGATAAAAATATTCAGTAACTTGTTAGGGATAACTATCCAGTTATAAAAACTCATCATACTATACTTGTAAGATCTATCCTTTTCTCACATATGTAAATAATACCTCGATTTAAAAAAAATACTCAAAAGGAGTTTACAAAATCCCTTTTCAAAAGATGATATTTGAAAAAAATGACAGTGAGTCACAGAAATAAAGTCAGGAGTGAGTATAGCAAAGTTGGGTTATTCAAGACTGTCAAATACCCCAGTGCCATCAACAAATACACACAGTAGAATAACTCTATGATGGCAGAAATTTTATCAGTTTTGTTTTTTTATTTAACTTTGATACAGGGTTTTACGTATAGTCACTGCTCAATAAATACCTGTTGAATGAATAAATGTCATCAGAGCTGAGGCAGATAAGATATGAGGAAAGGTCACTGGATTTTCAAGAATGGTCAGCAATGAATTTTGAAATAATATTTTAAATAGAATAATAAGCTTGAAATAAATCTGTTCTTTATTAAACAAATCTTGGATTTCAATCTACACGGAGAGAAAGATTCATAACATGGATTTCAAGTAACATTGAATGAAATACTCCATATTTTATTAAGGTATTTAATTAGTAAAACAAATGAAACTCAGGTGTTGGGTAAGAAGATTTTTTGTCTCCTATATGAAGTTACAGAATAAGTGAAGAAAATTATATGTTCATACATATAATTACTATAGTAGATTGTGAATAAAGTTTGAGCTGCAGTTATGACAGCTAAAAACCTATGGTTACAAAATTGGTCTCACTGAAGAGACCTTGTAGAGATCCTTTTATTTAATGCTAAACTGATTCTGAAAGAAGAATGCAAAGTACCAAATTTAGGGACAGTCTTATCTAAAGGAAGAGACAGTTGTGAGTTATGCTGATGTCCATTTTATAAGTATAGAGAGAACTTTGCTTAAACAAAAATAGCATTTGTTAAGATTTTACAATTCCAGCTGACTACTTACATTTAAAGAAAGAAAAAGATGATATATAAATAACAAATGAGGCAGTTCAAGTACGTGGTGCTTGCAGATCTAAAAAGTAAAAATATTGGGAAAGATAATTAAAATCAAGGTTTTGAATCAACTGCAGATTTCAATTATCTATGTTATCATTGGAACATAGTGTGTTATCAACAAATGTTTCTTTAAGTTAAGAATAAATGAATCAATCTCTGTACTATCATGGGAAGAAAAAACATCAAATTGGCTGTTGTGAAAAAGGAAGAAATGTTCCTGTCACCATTGTTTTGCAATCAACATTTCTGACCAACAAAAAAGTGATGGCTTTGGGAAATTACCAAGGGCTTAAAATTGCAGTATCCAGAAAACCAATCATAAACCATTAGACATCCCTCATTTGTCAAAGTCTGAGTTACAATGAGAATGGTGAAAGGGATGGTACGGTGGTAGGGATTGAGCAAATTGGTTCTGAAGACTTAATTCAATTTTGTGGGACTGGATTGACAAATCATGAAAAAGTGAGTATTTACATATTATCACAAAGAAAGGGGGAATATGATTATTGCTATGAGTCCAACACACTAAAATTTATTTACATTTTAAAATAATACAGACAGTGTTGTTAAGATACAAGTAGACTGATTTCCCAGAGGAATGAATAAGAATATGGCAATGTCTACAATGATTTTTTTTTAACACAGGAAAGAGTTCCTTATGTGTAAAAGGCCTTTTTCTTGGTTTGAAACATAATTTGTTCATTATCATTTGCATTTTATGAACACTAGTCATAATTAGTAAGATAGGTACTCTACACACAAAGTTCTTGACATACCCTTGTCATATGACAAGGTAGTGTTTATTCACAAACTTCGGAGGTCCACTATAAAGGTTATTTTTGATGGAGTGGGATGAAACTTGAAATAATTGCTTTCATTTCTTTCACAAATGGCTGGAAAATTACAGGTTCACCTCGCCATTTACTGTTTTAAAGCAACAACAAGAAAAATGGTACGTTCCTGGAGAGAAATATATCATCAGTGATAAACAACTGCAAACTCAGTCAAGCAAGTAATGCATTGCAGGTCAAAAACTACACCCCTGACAATACTGCACATGCAGGTAATATACCACATGTCATGTTTGAAGGAGGGAATGCTTTTGCTACTACTCCATCCTCAACAAATCGTAGTACTTGCTGACATAGAGATATGAGCATTTGCGGAGGTAGAGGAATGCATTTACAAGTAATATGAAATGTAGCACAACAAAGACGGAATGCAATTAGCACCCCAAACTCATCAGGAATGTTAGCAATACAATACGTCATGGTAGAATTTAATTATAAATGAAATAAATGTTCTCTATAACTGACGATTAGGTCCTATGCACAGAAAAAACTCCAAATTCAATGTCTATAAAATTGCACTTGATATTGGTTGAAAGGACAGGGAGAGGAGATTCTTCATTCTTAATTTAAGTTCATTCTATTTCCCATCTATCTATTCAACTGTAGATGAATTAATCATGAATATAATAATATACTCATACTCCCACCCCATTCAACTAATACAGCTGCAAAAGCAGTGGGGAGGATATTACCTTCAGTGTTTAATTAAGTATTTAAACAAATAGAGCCAAAGCACTTGAATAAAAAAATCTAGATGTAAAGGTTATCTATAGCTATCCTCTTTCCAAGCAAAACCTCATGGCATTTCACTGAATAGATTGGTGAACAAGGTGACTCTATTTTTTTTTTCCATGCAAAGGCCAGGATACAGCCATATAGAATAATTTCCCAGTTGGGGGGCACACCAAGTGTTTCTGCTTAGCATACATTGGCAGAATCACAAATTCCTACATTTTTAGAAGCCATGGTATTGGTATGTTTTACCACCCAATATTTGTAAATAAATGGGAAAGGTGACTTCTGCAGAATTTATGCACTTTTCTTCCAGGAAATTCCTAGCATCATCTGCAAGGCTGAGAGCAGCTTAGAATTAAGTATTAAATTATGTTTGTGTATTATTACTTAATAAAGCAAAATGTAGAAGCAACAGATCAGAACTTTTATAATAATCACACATATGCAGTTTTTACTGTATGCTAAAAACCACTTTAAATGTGCTACAAACCTAATTTTATCCTAAAATCAAGGTTATGAAATAAAAACTCTGACCATCTCTAAGTTACAAATAAGGGATTAAACATAGAAAGGTTAAATATCTTGGTTAAGGTCAAAAGCTAGTTAATAATGGAGTCATGATTAGAAGCCAGGAAGCCTGTTTCCGGAGTCTGCATTCTTAACTATTGTGAAGTACAATTACGGGTTAAAATACTGAGGGATGACAGGAGATGGCAACAGAGAAACATCAGCAGGAACTGACTCACCACTTTAAGAACAGTTGACTCCACACAGCACAAAGGACTCTAAGGGTTTCACTGTGTTACTTGATGGAATTAATGAAAGGCAATGACAGCAGCAGTTTGCTAAGCACCAACTACACCATAGATGCTTTCACAGTGTCATTTACTTCATTTAGTCCTTGCATTCCCCGCAAAGTGGCTTAAGACCTTGCCAGGAAGTAAAAGAATTAAACTCGAATCTAGGACTGTCTGACCTCAAAAGATATTATGACATCTAATAGACTGTGCTGGCCAGTGAAATAAATGCTTTTCACTGCCCTCAGATGGCCATGGGTTTTCAAAAGAAAATAAAATTCTGTTAATAAAGAAAGGATATGCATAAATGCAGTTTATAGGTTGTTTTTCCTAAAACACTTAAAACCTAATTTAACCTAATTTAATTCAAAAACTATTTGCTGATGCAGCAGGATACACAGCTTTCTCAAGTGAACTGTTGTTGGGAATGTAAATTGGTGCAGCCATTATGGAACACAGTATGGAGATTCTCCCAAAATTAGAAATAGAAATACATTAAGATCTATCAATCCCACTTTTGGATTGAAGCTATATTGAATAAATGTGTCATTTTTAAAATAAATATGTTTAGAACATTTTTTAAAGGTTTCAAATATAAAATAAGGTATATAGACTTTCAAGTCATCAACACATATATTCTTTCTCAACCATAATCTCCTGTTTTATCTGTAAGATACATAAGGTTTATCTAAAACTGGAGGGATAATGAGTGCTTTGGGAGGAAAAGATGACAGATCCATTTACAATAATGAACTTGTATTTGAAAATTTAAGTATGTCCTTATTATGTTTGAAGCCAGAGGAAAACCTGGAGGTGTTGTGAAACCTCATTTGTCATACTTAGGAGGTAATTCTATTAGTGACTCTAAGTCCAAGGTTTATGAATTGTGTTTCAAGTGTGTTTTAAGGATCACTTGGTCAGACAATTTCCTAAGGACAACAGAGAAAAGGAAATGGCTGAGTACAACTGAAAATGACATTCAGTTTACACCAACTCTCCTCCACAGTGGATCTGGCAATATAATTTCCTGGTGTACTATCTATTTGTTTTGTGAGCATGGAATGATCAATGGCTATCTCAAAAAAAATAGTCTTGCCTGGTTAGTACCAAATCTTAGCCTACAAAAAGGAAAAAGGTCTAAAAGTACCAACTGGAGGACTTCTTGCTTATTGTCTTTGCGATGTACCATTTGGGTTCCTTCAGTGTCTAACCTGAAAAGTTTTCATTACATAGGGAGGATAAGAAAACTTGGATTATTCCTTACAGGTCTGTATCTATGGCAGAAACCCAGAAGAATCTTAAGCAAGTATGAGGCAGATGTTGCTTTTAAAATAAAAGGCCATAATCCCATTTATATGAAAACCATAATTATGGTTCCAATGATCAAATACTGATTGTTTTACTTCACAGATGTATTATGTATTCTGCATTGAAGACACAGTTCCATCTAGTTGCTAAATCTGTCCCCCAGTGCACATAGAAGAAGGAAATACACGTCTTTGGGAATACTCTTTGCTACTAGCATTATCAATGTGGGAGAGGCTAGTCAACAAATGACCATCAAGAATCTCCACACCTAGCAGAGAACTAATTAATAGAGTGATGCTTCAATACAGAGCAATGTTATTTGTTAGAAACAGCTGTTCAGTACGGCATTTCTCTTTGCCAAATAGGTTCTCTATTGCAAGCCAAAAAATTGACTTTGGATAACACACACACACACACACACAAACACACACAAACACATTAGATAATGCACAGCTTTCAAATCAAAAGAATTCTGAATAAAATAGCTGAATGACTAGCTACAACCAGAATGATTCTAGTGATCCATAGAGCAGCTTTGGATAGCCACAGACAGAAAGTTCCTATGAATTTTATTCTAGAATTCAAAGGAGTTCTTTTGTGTTTTCACCTTTAAGGAGTATGGAGAGGTGTTGAACAAAAGATGACTCAGTAGATGATGTGGAAGTCCAGGCTAGTCTGCAGCACTGATGTGTGAGAATCCACTGTGAGAGATTTCTCTTGGGAATTTACATTCTGAAATTCCTGGTAAATTTCTCTAACATTTCCTCAATTTGCCTTTAGATTGCATACATAGAGCTACGCTGCTATAGACTCCTCACAATACCTTAGAGCCTGTGCAAATAGAAATCTTGATAGGACTGATTTTTTATGGAGATTATGGATGGGGTTTCTTACGCTTCAAAACATTAATTCCCCTGCTGATTTCAAAAGGAATTTAATTGTTCTTATGACTAATCATGAACCTAACATAAAAAGCCATCAAATTACTGTCGATTTCCTGAACTACCTCCCCAAATCGCTAGTGATAGTACCAGTAATAGAAATTGTCCAAATATACAAACACCTAATAATATGTTTCTAATCCTTACTGAAGGTATCCATTGGTAAATATCAAAATATTACACATAAAATGACCTATGTGGGAAAGTAGAAAGTAAAATTCCTCTGGGGAATTTAAGTTATTGTTTTTATCTAGCAAGTAAAGAACATCTTATTAAACATTTGTTTTCAGGTTTCCTAATTTGTTCGAAATACTACCCACTCACTTTTACAGTAGAAAAAGACTAGGCAACTGAACTATAAAATATTCATAACGTAACAAGAGCTTCAGTAGGAACTGGTTTTGAACATTTTTTTCCTATTCCTTTTTTTTCTTTACTGGTAAGGTAATTGAAGCAAGTTTTCTTCCTAAGCGGTATTCTTTGGCTGTTGAAATACTCTGAAGTATCAATTTTGATTCTAGGGTTTGGTTATTGCTTGGCATTTCATTCCCCCTTTTAGAGTGTGTTGCAGTACCTATTTTAACTTTATGACCCCTCTAGTGTAATATGAAGTCTTATGACAAAATTTAGTCCCCTCAAACTCAAAGACTGCTATAACTGTATCTTTTGCACCTGCTTGGAGAGAAATGGAAGGTATCTTATTCAGCTCTGAGGAAGAGAGAGGTTCCTCTAAAGGAAAGTTTCATCTATTTCAATAGTACTTACTCTAAATAGTCATAAAGGAGGAATGATTTTACAGTTACATAATGTAGTATCGCTTTAAGCTAGACACAGATGTTTCAAATTAAAGTGGTCCATTTATAGAAGCACAAATCCAAAGAAAGTTTCTAAATGGTAGGATGACAGACGGCCTACTTATCAATGAGCTTGCTTCCAAAGCCGTAGGTGCTCTCATATTATAAAAGACAAAACCTTTTAAAATGAATACACATCGCATTTCTAAAAATGTGGGGTTCAAAACTCCTGGCACTTAGGACCAGTTGCTTCCAGAAATAAAGCTTTGGCTATGCAATAAGACGCCTCTGAACATTACATTTCAATGCTGCACATAATTAGGATTTTAAAAATTCTAAGTGGCAAAAATCATCAAGCAGCACATTATCAGGGCACTAATTGTGCAGTAAGAAAAGATACACTTACAGTTGTATTAATTGAAGTGGTCAGGCAACCTCTATAGCCAATAATACTTATCAAGTTGGCCCTGCCAGGAATTTCCACCATTAGCCAATTCTTTGTGTCAAAGCATTATTACTCCTCCTCCATCAGATAACATACATTATGTGAGAGGGAGTAGAACATTCAGCCATTAAACGTAAACTTCAGATTGGTTAGATTTAAGGAAATTTGACACAGTTCAGTTAGGTATTTTTATTGAGGTGGTATTAACATAAAATAAAATCGACCATTTTAAAATGAATAATTTAGTGCCATTTAGTGCATTGATAATGTTATGCAACAACCAGCTGCCCAGTTCTAAACATTTAACATACTTATTTGGCACATCTAGTAACTGCCTGAAATAGAAAACTAGCTTCTTGCTGGACACCTTTCTCTTAAGTCTTCACCTTCATCTAATCTTTCAGCCAGTCGTGCAATTTCTATTTCTAAAATATATCCCACAAGTCCATCTTTCTCCCTACCCACTTCTATCAGCTTAGGACAGGCCACCCTCATCTTGGCTGGATTTCTTATTTTTTCTTTTTTACATGGTGTATTTTTCAAAATTTCCCAGGTAGTTCCAATGCGAATGGAGGATTGAGATCATTGTGTGGAGTAAGCCCCTAAACTTTACATGAACAAACCTTACCTCAGGACAAACACCAGTCAGTAGAAAGAGACCTCCCCACCACACCCTCTTAGTAATTTTTATTGTTGCAGGACTGAAGTCATCATTCCTGTAACAAATATTGTGCAATACAACAAACACAGGCTTACATTCCACTTGTCCAGCTATGTGGTCCTCGGCAGGTTACTTAGCCCTCTGGCCTTCAGCTTCCTTTCCTACCTAGACAAGAATTTTCACTTCAATTTCTTAGGGTAATACCTAGCACATAGTAAAGTTTAATTAATCCCAGCTATCCTTATTATTGGAAAGCACTTAGAATGTTCAGAGCATGTCCATATTTACTGTTTCACTACATTTTAGGCAACATCCTTTGCCATAAGATAGTCTGGAATTCATTGCCCCATTTTATTTTATTTATTTATTTAAAAAATTTTATTTCTCCCATCCTCCAGAAACACCCATTCTATTATCTGTACCAATGATATTATTTTGTTGTCATTGTTTTTTTAGATTCCACATATAAAAGAAATCATATGGTATTTCTCTTTCTCCATCTGACTTATTTCACTTAGCATAAAATCCTCAAGGTATATCCATTTTGTCCCAAATGGCAAGATTTCATTCTTTTTTATGGCTGGATAATTATTCCATAGTATATATACATCTCCATCCATTCACCCACTGATGGATACTTAGGTTGCTTCCATATTTTGGTTATTGTAAATAGTGCTGCAATGAAAATATGGGTACATATATCTTTTCAAGTTAGTGTTTTCAGCTGAATTTTGAAATAGCCTCATATTTAGTCCCTGTATCCAATCCTTTCACCACCCAATTCTATTATCTACACATATTAGAGTAATCTTTTAAAAATGTCAATCAAATAACTTCAGTCCTGTTTGATCCTCCTGTGCCTTTCCCCTTCACACTTAAAATTTAACATCTAACTCTTTACTACAACCTATAAAACTCTGTATGATCTGAACCTCCATTGACTTTCTCATACCTTCTCTACCATTTTCTCCCTCACACAATATGCTCCAGCTCCATTGGTCTTCTGATTATTAATATCCCAAGCTGATTCAACCCATCCTTTAAAGTTTCAGCTCCAGTAAAACTTCCTAAAGCAGACCTTCCTTGACAACCTGATCTAAAGTGGTCCCCTAATTCATCCCTTCCCCCTTGTCGCTCTTTTTTTTTACAGCATCTTTTTCTTTTTCACTGGTCTTATCACAATATTTCTCCCTTATTAAATTGTACACTCCATGAAAGCAAAACTGTCTATTGATCACCACTGTATACTTTTCACATAGGCACATTCAAAAAATTATTCACTGTATAAATAATTTTTATCTTGTCAATGAAAAGGAAAGTGTCATCTTAACCTCATTTCTTCCCACTTAGTTCATTACTACCCTTTGTAAATTTTATCCTTTCTCTTCAATGTTTAATGTCTTTTACTCAACTATTCTTTTCCCTTCTGTCATAGGCTCAGGTTACCTTTAACAAAACAAAATTATATCCTTACCTCCTCTGTCAAGACATGCCTTTATTCTTCAGCTTCTGCCTTGCCTGCTGTTCCCAGCTAGATATCTCTGATCTGCCAGCTTGATCCTTAGCCAGTCACAATTGTTATAGTTATCATATTAATGGCCTTAGGTCTTCTGGTGATATGAGTAGTAATAGCTATATATAAATACATTGTTTCCTTTTCTCCAAGTCTTGTTGCCAAACAACCTCAGACTCATGGAATGTCCTGAATTTAGTTATACTGTCCATGCCATGTTCATTCAATAGAACCATGTTTCTGTCTTGGCCTATGGTTACTAATTCTCACAAATTATTTTTTTCTGTCAAATTCCTATCCTAATCCTGGAGTCCTACCATATCTTTAGCTCACTGACTAGTCTCCCTGCCATTTTGACTTACTTGTACCCTTTCTTTGCTAGAACTGGAGACTTATTCTTTCAGTCTAAGGCTGAGGGGAATGAGGATTTAGTTCTTTTCTTTTCATGGAAAAATGTCCTAGACAAGGACTGACTACTCCTTAAACATCCTACAGTTGAGATACTTCTCTCTGAGTGATCTCCTCAGGACCAATTGTTTCAAAAACTGTTATTGAGGCTTCAGTGGGTGACACAATTAACTTGACCACCAATCCACTAATCCTGCTCAGATGAAGCATATTTGAGCACCAAGTCCTGTTTATGTCTGGCATCCTATTTGCCCAAACGTCTTTAAAATAGTATTTAATCTTTCCCTCTATTTTGGTCACATCGATCCACTCTAATTTTTTGTAATATGATTACTTACTTTAACTCAATACTAAAATTTTTCCCTGGAATGATTTCCAAATAATAAAACCAATTTTTTTACTTCTCATTAAAATTGATTTCCATGCAGTACTTAAGTAACCTGTTTTTATTGAAATGTTCTTAAACCCTATTTGTAATCATACATTACTGTTTTTTACTCTCATCTTTTCAACTGAGCTTTTTGTTGCTTTTTTAAAATGCATTCTTCTCTTGCTCCTTAAATATCACTATCTCAATTATCACTTCTAAATGAAGTTTATGTACTTAGTTCAAACCTATCTGCAATATTCTTCTCATTTTTCTCTTTGAAAGCTAGCTATTCATATTTTGATGTTCCACCAAGACCTCATTCTTAACAGGTCAAAAATGTGAACCCATAATCCAATGTTCCAAACCCCATATCTGTTAATGGTTACCACTGTTTTCTTTCAGTTTTCAGTCTTGAAATCGGAGAATAATTTTTACATCTTTCCACGTACTCCCTGTATCCAACTACTTGATAAGCAATATAATTTTTCCATTAACTGTTTCTCACATAAGACTCTATATCCAGAGAATATTCCAGAAACCTAGTTCAATCTTTTATTAATATATACATAAGCTATACAAATATCTGCCTAATTGTTTCTTTTATTTTCAATAACATTTTCTCTAGAGCAGTCATTCTCCAAATTGAGGTGCAATAACCCAAAAGCACTCAAAATGTTTCATTAGAATTCAGGACAGAAAATTAGAGGTATTTTTATATTTATTTGAGATCTTAAAAATAAGAAAGAAATTTACTTTTAGCAGTGTTTAACACAAACAGTGATACTGGCCTCCAACCCATTTCATATGACGTATATTTATTTGACAATGCTGGGAGGCATGTTATCTGGAAGAAAAAGGAGTATCAAAAAATGGAGGGATTAGTGCCTTCACTCTTCATTTATCTTCAGCCTTTATTAGATATTGTGGTTTACCTGTTCCTGTTCAGTGGATTTAAATATTGCATTATAGATTTTTAACTAAATGAATAATCAAACAATTGCCAAGAGGCCCTAATATATTTCTAGGATGAAATTGAAGATTGGAAATTATACTCATATTGCAAATACATATGAATAATTGCCCCGACCTGCGGGACAGCAACATGGACCTGGAGAGGGGGAGTGGGAATTTGGAAGGAAACGAGACGTGAAGAATGGAGACCAGACAAATTCCTGATCAAGTCTCGTTTATTTGCAGAAGCAGCAGAATATATATAACATTCATGGGCCAATCAGCATAAAGGTCAAGCAGTCACAAGCTATCCACGCAGGGAGGCACACAATGCAAGTAAGCGGTGTCCACGAGCTGATCACGTTTGCAGAAGACTTACACCGCCAATAGGGAGGCCAATAGGGAGATACCCGGAATACAAGTAGCAAACTTGTTTCATTTTGAAAGCACGCTCAGGTGCCGCCCCACGCTTATCCAGTGAGTGCCATCTTAGCAAAACAGTTTGAATTGGGAAACAGGAACACAGAAAAAAACCCTAACCGCAAAGATCAAACTGCTGATATCTGGGCGCATAATCCTAAATTGGCCAATGGCTCCCCACATGTCCCCCTTTTTTATTTTAACAAAAGCTGAGCGAGTGAGATCTATAAGGCAAAGAAGTTGGTTGGAGCTAATGACATGATAAGAGGTTTATACAGCTGTTTGGGATGGACTGTGCCTGTCTTAGGTTGGTGGTCAAGGGATCTCTTCTTACTCGTCATCAAGGCTCTGGGCTCTAATTCCCAGGCCTCTGCCTTAGGTTAGAACCCTTGATTCACTCTTACCCGTCACTGGCTAATCAGCCCATCACGGCAAGCTGGTATGCTTTCATTACTTGCCGTGGCCATAAGCTGTGAACCTCGCGATTTGTCAACTGCTCCAAATCTTTTAGGGTGAGTAGACTGAATCTACGCTCGAGCTCCAAAATTTTTGGCTGTAGGATCACTATTTCCTAAGGCTTATAGCAAAACATTAAAAACATAATGGAACCAGACTCCTAAGACAGGGTAAAAGAAAGGGTAGGTAAAGCATATACTCTGTTGGCAAAGGTACAACGCATATTAGCTCAAGCAGTTTTAGCATCATAGTAAGTTTCTAAATCTTGAGCTTCTAGCTTATGGTAATGGACTTGTATTTGTTGAAGTTTTATTGAGTCTATCTGTTGTCTAATAAACTGGATTAGCTTATTAGCAACGCATGGTCCGATGGTGACGACAAGCAGGAGTATCAGCACCAGTCCGAGGAATGGGAGGAGATAGGGGAGAAGGCCATGTAGTCCATTCCAAAGAGGATTGTCTTGGAGCTCTTTTCGCCTTTTTTCTAGGTCATCTTGCAGCTTTTTGATCTTGTCTCGAACTATTCTGGACTTATTGGCGTAAAAGCAACATTTTTCCTGTAGGAATAAGCAAATGCCTCCCTTTTCTGCGGTTAATAAGTCTAGCCCTCTCCTATTCTGTAAAACTACTTCAGCAAGGGAATCAACCTGATCTTGTAAGTCATTAATGGTATCAGAAAGAATTTTTACATCATTAATGAGTTGCTTGGATAACTTGTGATAATAATGTTGAGGTAATCCCAATCCTGCAGTGCCTGTGGCGATGCCCACCAAAACTCCTAAACCAAGCAGTAATGGTAGCATCTGAATGGCTCTCTTTTGTTTTCTGGCTATATAGTCTAGCGTGGGTACTGGGACAGGGACTTCACCAGGAATAATATCTACATCAGGAAAAACAATAGCCAGAACGCAGGTACCTGTCCAATTTTGTGGTAAATATGTGTATGCTAAATTTCCACCACACACGAATACCAGTCCTGGGGGGGCACAATTGGGTGGATCCACAGTAACAGTGTTGCTGCAATTGGCAAAAGAAATTATCCCCAAGTCCATGCTTGAGGAGTTGTTATAATGAGAGGAATTAATGCAGTGACCAGCAGAGGAAACAATAGGTTGTACTGTTAGGGGGGGTATCATGGAGCAATTTATTTGAGTTGACAGAGAATGAAAGGTCAGTAGTTTTTGTATTGTTGGTCAGTAAAGCCAGTGGCCGAGGGACCCCTGACATTAAGCAAAGCCAACAGTCTTGTGCCAGGTCGGGATTAGAATGATTAAGCAGGAAAAAACTGGCATCTAAGATGTCTCTTGTATTGGTATCTAAACCTAAATCTTCACGAGACTCAGGATGCACGAGGAGATGGTAATAAAGTTTAGGAAACTGTGCTTCTACATCTAATTCTTCTTCTTCGGATGGAGATAACCCCTCTTCAGTTTCCCCCTTTAGGGTTAAATTGTCCAGAACCTGTTGTGGGCAGACTTGTAAGTCAGGATAGAATCTCTTAGCCACTTTTAAATCAGGATAGATTTTTTTTTTGCCCTTTTAGGTGTTTTAGGCTTAGCTCCCTTATCTGAGCATTCCTCGGGATCACTATCAAGGGAAATTAGATCTTCGTTATCATGTTTATCAGTAGCCTCCGTTTGATGGCAACTTTCTCGCTCTCCTCTAACAGGCTCAGGCATGCCACAACGAGAGGCTTCTTTTATTTCTTGTAAAACAGCTTTTCTTTTTTCTACTATAGCTGCTATTTCTGGATTAATGTGCCTATAGGAAATAATTTCATTAATCAGATTCCAGTAAGAAAATGCAGTCACCGGGACCTTTTCAGGTCCAAAAGTGGTGTAATAATCATTTAGAGCATCACCCACTCTTTTCCACTTTTTTTCATCTATTGTTCCCTCTTGAGAGAACCAGGGACAGGACTTTTGTAAAAACTGAAAAAATTCAATTAATTGTTTTCCTTTAACCTTTACTCCTCACACCTTTAAAGCATCTTTTAAACTGTTAACAAAAGTTTCTGTACTGCTTATTTCTTGTCCCATAATCACAGATCACTTACCGGACCTCTTCGTCTGGGCAGGTTCCCCCGATGTGGTCGCTAGTTTCGGTTTACTCTTTGGGCCCTCCTCCGATCTGTGTTCCTCACGGAGTCCCCCATTCTCGAGCCCCACATTGGGCATGAGAATGTCCCGACCTGTGGGACAGCAACGTGGACCTGGAGAGGGGGAGTGGGAATTTGGAAAGAAACAAGAGACGCAAAGAATGGAGACAAGACAAATTCCTGATCAAGTCTCATTTATTTGTGGAAGCAGCAGAGTATATATAACATTCATGGGCCAATCAGCATAAAGGTCAAGCAGTCACAAGCTCTCCACACAGGGAGGCACACAATGCAAGTAAGCGGTGTCCACGAGCTGATCACGTTTGCAGAAGACTTACACCGCCAATAGGGAGATACCCGGAACACAAGTAGCAAACTTGTTTCATTTTGAAAGCACGCTCAGGCGCTGCCCCACACTTATCCGGTGAGTGCCATCTTGGCAAAACAGTTTGTATTGGGAAACAGGAACACAGAAAAAACCCCTAACCGCAAAAATCAAACTGCTGATATCTGGGCGCATAATCCTAAATTGGCCAATGGCTCCCCACTAATAATGTGAAAATGCAGCCCTCACATTTCTAAAGGAAGTACTTCTTTGGTCTTGTTACAAGGTAAAAGTGAGAACAATTAGATCATATATAAGAAGTCAAGTCATCCAAATTTTGCTGTTAGCAATAACATTTGAAGTATATATTCATACCAACTACTGTTAATGATGAACTTTTCCCTAAATGTATATGTACTTTGAGATATTGGCTAATGATAGTGTAAAGCATCACACTTAGCAATAGGTTGTAAAATATTATTTATATCATTTAAGTCTCATCATTCTTAAAATTTTATTTTTGAGTATATTTTATAATGTACATATATAGGACAACGGAAAATATATTTCTTAATCAAATATCTATCAAAAAGTGCATAATCAAATAGTTTTTATTGATAGGAGTGCATGACTAAAAAAAATTACAGGCCATTGTTCTAGTATATCTTTCTTATAACAGGTTGATTATTCTTCATGAAGCACTAATTAAGTCTTGTCAGTTCCACTTTAAAAGTCTCCAAAATCTTCCCATTGTCTATTAAATAAAGTTTAACACTTTACTAAGGCTTATAGTATCTGGCTCCAGCTAATACTTCCAAACATTTTTTTTAAAATATTTTCCATCAACACAAACTTTGATGCACATCAGAAATCACTAACTATTAAGTCAAATCTGCCCCCACAGACCTGCATAATGGATTGTTTACAAAACTTAGTTGCATAACATTAGTTTAAAATTCTTTATTTCATTGTCAAAAGTCATATTTCTCAGAAACATCTGGATTTTTATTTTGTCTTAAATATCAAAAGATGTGCCAACCCTGAACTTTTACACTTTTTTCTCTCTCCTTTTTCTTTTTGACTGAAGTATAGTTGATATATAATGTTATATTGGTTTCAAGTATACAATACAGTAATTCAACAGTTATGCACACTATCACATCCTCACCCCAATAGTACAGTTACTGTCTGTCAACATAGAAAGATGTTACAGAACCATTGACTGTATCATCCACGCTGCACTTCCATCCCTGTGACCAACTTATATTGTAATTCAGATTTTGTGCCTCTTTGTCCCACTCACCTAGCCTACCCGCCCAGCCCATCTCTTCCCCCATAGTAACCACCAGTCATTTCTCAGTGTCTATGAGTCTACTGCTGTTTTTCCTGTTTGTTTTGTTTTCAGATTCCACATGTAAGTGAAAACTATATGTTTTTTGTGTTTCTTGGCCTGGATTATTTCACTTAGCATATTACCTTCTAGGTCCATCCATGTTGTTGCAAATTGCTTGTTTTTTTCTAAGTATTTTATGGTTGTGTGTCTTATATTTAGGTCTTTAACCAATTTTGAGTTCAATTTGTGTATGGAGATGGCAATAATCCAGTTTAATTCTCTTGCAGTTTTCCCAACACTTTTATTGAAGAGACCATCTTTTCCCCATTGTATGTTCATGTCTCTTTTACTTTGTATTAATTGACCTTATGTGCATGGGTTTATTTCTGGGCTCTCTATTCTGTTCCACTGATCTATAGATCTGTTCTTGTGCAAGTACCATACTCTGTTGATTACTGCAGCTTTGTAGTATAGTGTGAAGTCAAGGAGCCTAATACCCCCAGCTTTGTTCTTTCTCAAGATTGTTTTGGCTATTTGGAGTCTTATATAGTTCCATATAAACTTTAGGATTCTTTGCTCTAGTTCATCAAAAAATGTTATTGGTATTTAGATAGGGATTGCATTTAACCTGTAAATTGCTTTGGGCAGGATGGCCATTTTGACAATATTAATTCTTCCTATCCATGAGCATGAGATAGATTTCATATGGTTTTTATGATTCCTTTTGTTAATATGGTATATCACATTGATTTATAAATATTGTACCATCCTTGCTTCCTTGTAATAAATCCAACATGGTTGTGATGGATGATCCTTTTGATGTATTTTTGAATTCAGTTTGCTAATATTTTGTTGAGGATTTTCACATCTATGTTGATCAGGGATATGTGTGCAATTTTATTTTTTTTGCAGTGTCCTTGTCTAATTTTGGTATTAGAGTGATGTTGGCCTCATAGAATGAGTTTGGAAGTATTCCCTCTACTATTTTTTTGAATATTTTAAGCAGGGTGGGTACTGGCTTTTCTTTACATGTTTAGTAGAATTCAGCTGTGAAGCCATCTGGTCCTGGAATTTTGTTTGTTGGGAGTTTTTTGATTACCCATTCAATTTTGTTACTGATGATTTGTCTGTCCAGATTTTCTGTTTCTTCCTTTTTCAGACTTGGAAGGTTGTACATTTCTAGAATTTGTCCATTTCTTCTAGGTTGTACAATTTCTTGACATACAATTTTTCATAGAACTCTCTTTTACTTTGAATTCCTGTGGTGTCAGTTATAACCTCTTCTTTTCCATTTCTGATTTTGTTTACTTGTGTCCTCTCTTTTATTCTTGCTAAGTCTGGATAAAATTTTGTCTGTCTTCTTGAAGGACCATCTATTGGTTTCATTGATTTTTTCTGTTGTTTTATTCTTTATTTTATTTATTTCTGCTCTGATTTTTATTATATCCTTCCTTCTACTAGCCTTGGCTTTCATTTTTTCTTCTTTTTCTAGGCTCTTTAGTTGTGAGTTATATTATTTATTTGGGATCGTTCTTGTTTCTTGAGGTAGGCCTGTATTGTATGTATTCCCTCTTAGAACCACTTGCATGAAATCCCACATATTTTCAATTATATTTCTGTTTTCATTTGTCTCCATTATTGCCTGATTTCCCCTTTGATTTGTTCATTGATCTATTGATTATATAGAATCATATTGTTCAGCTTCCACGTGTATTTTTTTTAATTCATGTAATCGATTTCTAGTTTCATTGTTATTTGAAAAGATGCTTGATACAATTTTAATCTTTTTGAATTTTTTGAGGCTCTTTTGTGTTCTAGTATGTGATGTATTCTGGAGAACATCCCATGTGCACTTGAGAAAAATGTGTATCCTGCTGCTTTTGGGTGGCACATTCTGTATATATCTGTTATGTCCAGCTGGTCTTATGTGTCATTCAATGCCTCTGTTTCCTTATTTATTTTCTGTCTGGATGATCAGTCCTTTGAGGTAGGTGGGGTGTTAAAATACCCTAAAATGTTTGTGCTATTGCATATTTCTCCCTTTAAGTTTGTATTTGTTTTATATACTTAGAAGCTCCTATGTTGGGTGCCTACATATTTACAACTGTTATATCCTCTTGTTGAACTAATTGATTTATCATTATGGAATGTCCTTCTTTGTCTCTTATTACCTTCTTTGTTTTGTCTTCCTATTATGTCTGATAGAAGTACAGCTACTCCTGCTTTTTTCTCCATTTTATTTGCATGACATGTCTTTTTCCATCCTTTCACTTTCAGTCTTTGTATGTCTTTGGGCATGAAATGAGTCTCTTGTAGGCAGCATATAGGTGGGTCTTGTTTCTTTATCCATTCTAACACCCTATTCTTGATTGGTGCATTTAGTCCATTTGCATGTAAGGTAATTATTGATAAGTATTTGCTTATTGCTGTTTTATTAATTGTTTTCTGATTGTTTTTGTAGTTCCTCTCTATTCCTTTCTTCCTCTCTGATATTCTTCTCTTGTCATTTGACGGTTTTCTTTAGTGTTATGCATAGATTTTTTTTTAATGTTTTGTGTATCTATTATATAGACTTTAGGTTTATGGTTACTATATGGTACATAGATAGTTTCCTAAACATTTAACAGTTTATATTAAGTTGATGGTCACTCTGTTTTCAACCCTACCTAAAAGTACTAGGTTTTCTTCTTGCCCTTCTTCCACACTTTACATGTAAGTTGTCATGATCTATATCTTTTGTATAACCCTTGACTAATTTTGGGTATTGTTGATTTTACTAAATTTTTTTAACTTCATACTTGCTTAGTAATTGGTTTACTACCTTTACTGTAGGTTTATTTTCATTGATGAAAAATATTTAGTTAAGCCTAAAGAACATTGCCATCTACAGAAGTTCCTTTAACATGTCCTGTAAGGCTGGTTTAGTGGTTGTGAATTCTTTCAACCTTCTTTTATCTGGTAAACATTTAATTTCTTCTTCAATTTTGAATGATACCCTTACTGGGTAGAGGATTCTTGGTTGTAGGTTCTTCCCTTTCAATACATTAAATATTTCATCTGGGCTTTTACTCTAGGCAACAGGAACCTAGACCTGAATAGCAGATGTTCCTTTTCTACTAATCATATATGGTCCAGGTCATTAAATTTGTAACCTTCTTCTTTTGTCTCTATGACTTGAAGGCCATGTGTCAATTAATATTTCTTATATTTTGTTGGATAAAACAAATATACATCAAGATTATAATGTGTTTTAAGAGAAATAGTAGAGTACATATGTATATGGAAGAGAAGTATTTCCTGGGTCCTCTAGGAATATGTAAATCATAACACCTATTTCAGATGAACTTACAACTCAGTATTACATGAAACAGGTTTAGACTTCTCACTCTTATGTTTTCACTCATACTCTTTTCTCCTACCTAGAGAAACTTCCTCTTTATCCTTAATTAAAATACCTATGTAACATTTATGTTTGCTCATTATACACAATCAGATACTCCAAGTGACTCTTGAGCTCTATAACAACTAAAACTTTGTAGGATGTTATTTTTGAGACATTTAATTCTCACAAAAGGTAGAGAAAGGTCCCAAGTATTCCTTACCCTTTAAAAAGAAATGAAAAAGGGAGACTATCACCTGGGAAAGGAATAACAAAACTGTGGTCCATCAAGGGCCAAAACCAAAGAAATAGGTGAGAGGGTCACAGAAGCCTGCAGCAGAGCTGCTATCTGTGAACTGATCCCTAGACTGCAAGTTGAAATGTAAACATGGACTTATACTATCAGCTCAGACCGTACAGAGAGGGCTTATTGACTCCAGTTCCGTTGTCTAAATAATTGCTTGTAATAGAAGAAGAAGCAAATGGTTTCTGTAGGAATGATTTGTCCACCTCCATTTAGGACTCCCAACAATTAACAATTAATAAGGCATTTATCATCAAAAATCATAACACATAGAAGAAAACAAGCCACTATTACAGAAAGTAAGTTGAGGAAAGAAAACTAATCAATTCACAGCCCAAGGACTTCAGATATTGGATTACTGAGGTACAGAATATAGAAAATATATGCATATAGTATTTTAAATATAAAGGACACAATCACAAAAGTCACCAATGAACTCTAGAATACTAAAAATTGACAAAGAACTTCAGAACACAAAAAGAACTTCTAAATATGAGAAACAATATAACTACTCAAGTTAAAAAACTCATCTGATAGGAGGAACAGAAGAATATATAGCAACATGAGTCAGTCCAGCCAGACCAGCAGAAAAATTGTCCAGGTGAACATAACCCAAATTGAAAACTCTTAGAATCATCATCAAATTAAATAAGTGATGTTTTCTTATATGGCAGTAGATAACTGACACAAACACCCAGCAAATATATAAATGAAAATGAGGGTAGAATAAAAACATTTTAAGATGAAGACAAAAGTGAGATAACCAATAATAGACCTGTACTCACAAGAGACTTACATTAAATTAACTTCTTAGAAATGAATGAATGATTTCAGAAGAACAATCTGAGATGTATAATAGTGAGCAAATAAATAAAATGATAAATAGGTGTATAAATCCAAACTTTATGTTGATACACATAATTTATAATATATGGTATTAGAAAACAATATAAATAAAATAATATACAAAAGTGGCACATGAATCAGGATGCAGATGTTTGAGGTTAACTTTAAGCTCTAAATTCTTTGCACTAGCTCACAACATGAGGTATGGTAATGTACCTTTTTTAAATCTATTTGTTTCTACAATGTTAAAAGGGAAGTTTATGACCACAAATGCTTACACTAAAATGGAAGAATGGTCTCCAATAAACAACCTAACTTTACACTTTATGGAAGTAGAAAAGAAGAACAAAGCCAAAAACCAGCAGAGGGAAAAATATAAGGAAGATAAGGGCAGAATTATACAAAAGAAACAATAAAAAATAAAAAAACAAAGAATTGGTTCATCAAAAAGAACAACAAAATTGAGAAAACTTTAGATTGACACAAGACTTAAGTAAAGTCAGAAATTAGATTGGAGAAATTACTACCATACCTACAGAAATAAAAAGGATTATAAGAGAGTACTATGAGGAATCATACAGCAAAGTTTGGGTAACCTAGATGAAATGGAAAAATTCTTAGAGACAAACAAGCTATCAAGACTGAATCATAGAGAAACAAAAAATCTTAACAAAGTTATAACAAGTAAGGACATTGAATCAGTAATGAAAAACCTTTCTACAAAGAAAACCCAAGACTAAATAGTTTCACGTGAATTCTAACACACATTTAAAGAAGGATGAACAACAATGCTGCTTAAATTCTTCCCCAAAATATGTGGAGGAAGGAACACTTCCCAACTTATTTTATGAATGCAACATTACTCTGATACCAAAGCAAAAGACACAAGAAAAGGAAACTAGAGACCAATGTCCCTGATAAATATTGATGGAAAATTCCTTGGTAAAATACTAGTAAAAAGAATTCAACAACACATTAAAAGGATTATCTACCAGGACAAAGTAAACTTTTATCTAGGAATGCATGAATGATTCAATATGTGTAAATTAATCAAAATAATACACTACATTAACAGAATGAAAGAAAAAACCCACATGATCATGTCAATTGATACAGAAAAAGCATTTCACAAAACTGAACACACTTGCATGATAATAAAACATTAACAAACAAGGAATAGAAGAAAACTACTTCAATATAATAAAAAGTCCACAGTTAACATAATACTCAAAGATAAAAGACCAAAAGCTTTCCTCTAAGATCAGGGAGAAGTAAAGGATGGATGCCTGCTCTTGACATTTCTATTCAACATGATATGGGTAGTCCCAGTGAGAGAAATTAGGAAAGAAAAAGAAATAACAGGCATCTGAAACAGGAAGGAAGAAGTAATTATCTCTATATGCAGATGATATGATCTTATAGGTAGAAATACTAAAGATTCCACCAAAAAACTATTATTAATAAACAAATTCAAAGTTGCAGGATACAAAATCAGCACAGAAAAATCAGTTGCATTTCTATACTACAATGAACAATAAGAAAAGGAAATTAAGAAAGAAATTCCATTTGCAGTAGTATTGAAAAGCATCAAAATGTAGGTACTAGCATAGATACATATATAATAGAACAGACTAGAGAGCTCAGAAATAAAACCTCACATATAAGATCAAATAATTTTCAAAAGAGTACCCAGACCATTCAATCGGGAAAATGATAGCATTTTCCACAAATGGATATCACATGCAGGAGAATGAAGTTGCACCTGTGCCTTACACCATATAGAAAAATTAAAACAAATTGAAGACTTAACACATAAAGATTTCAGTCCTGCCTTAAAAAAAAAATCTAGACACAGGACTTTCACCTTTCATAAAAATTTACTCAGAATGGATCATAGACTTAAATGTGAAATGCAAAATCAAAAAACCTCTAAAAGGTAACATTGGAGTAAATATAGATGACCATGAGTTTGCTGAAGACCTTTTAAATATAACACCAAAGGCAAAATCAATTGAAAGGAATAACCAATAAACTGGACTTTATTAAAATTAAAAACTTCTGCCCCACGAAAAATAATCTCAGGAGAGAGAAGACAAGCCAATCTTGTCTTCACAAATCCAAGAAGTCAGATATTTTAATCCTTTATTAATTTATTGTTTTGTCCCTTTCTATGTTTCTGACTTTCATAGATTTCCCATCAGAATTAGCTTGGAGAGTGAAACTTAGCCAAGGATGTGAAAGTCCTGTATTCTGAAAACTATAAGACACTGGTGAAAGAAATTATAGAAGATATGAATAAGTGGAAAGCTATCCCATGCTCATGAATAGGAAGAATTGATATTGTCAAAATAGCCATCCCATCAAAAGCAATTCACAGATTCAATGTAATCCCCATAAACATACCAATGGCATTTTTCAGTGAACTAGAGCAAATAATCCTAATATTTATATGGAACCACAGAAGACCCCAAATAGGTACTAGCACAAGAATAGATATATTGATTGGTGAAAGGGAATATAATACCCAGAAATAAACCCATACATATATGAGCAATCAATATATGACAGAAGGCAAAAATATACAATGCAAAAAATACAATCCCTTCAATAAATGGTTTTAGGAAAACTGGACAGATACATGCAAGAGAATTAACCTGGATTACTGTCTTATGACATACACAAAAGTAAATTTGAAATTGATTAAAGAACTAAACATAGGCTATGAAACCATAAAATGCTTAGAAGAAAACATAGGCAGCAATCTCTTCAACATAAGCATGAGCAATTTTTTTCTGGAAACATCTCCCTGGGCAAGAGAAACAAAAGCAAAAATAAACAAGTGGAGCTACATCAAACTAAAAAGTTTTGCATGATAAATGATACCATTAACAAAACAAAAAGGTGACCTGAGTATGAGAGAATATGTTTGCAAATGATATATACAATAAGGGGCTAATATCCAAAATATATAAAGAACTTATACAACTCAACACCAAAACACAAATAACCCAATTAAAATATGAGCAAAAGACTTGAATAGACATTTTTCCAAAGAAAAAATACAGATGGCCAATAGGCACATGAAAAGAAACTCCACATCTCTAATCATCAAAGAAATTAAAATCAAAACCACAGTGAGATATCACCTCACACCAGTCAGAATGGCCACTATATAAAAGAAAATAAAGAATAAGTGTAGTTAAGGATGTGGAGAGAAGGCAACCCTCCTATACTGTTGGTGGGAATGTAAATTGGTGCAGCCAGTATGGAAAGTAATATGGAGGTTCCTCAAAAACTAAAAATCGAAATACCATATGACCTAACAATTCTACTTCTGGGAATTTGCCTGAACAAAACAAAGTCATTGATTCTAAAAGGTATGTGCACACTTATGCTTATTGCTACATTATTTACAACAGCCAAATATGGAAGCAGCCAAAGTGCCCATCAATAGATGAATGGATAAAAACTCAAAGTACATATACAAAATGGAGTATTATTTGGCCCTAAAAAAGAAAGAAATCTTGCTATTTGCAACAACATTAATGGATCTAGAGGTGTCATGTTAAGTGAAACAAGCCAGGCAGACAAAGACAAATACCATGATTTCACTTACTGGTGGAATCTAAAAACAAGACAAAGCAAAATGAACAAAACAGCAATAAACTCATAGACACTGAGAAGTGACTGGTGGTTACCATAGGGGAGGGTTTGAGGTGTGTGGGTGAAATAGATAAAGGGAATAACAAGGTGAAAAAGCTCAATTATAACATAAATTAGTCATGGGAATGAAAGTACAGTGTAGGGAATTAGTCAATAATACTGTAATATCTTTCTATGTTGACAGATAGTAACTACATTTATTGGGGTGAGCATTTAATTATGTAAATAACTATCAAATCACTATGTGGTATGCTTGAAACCAATATAACATTTTACATCAACTCTACTTCAATTAAAAAAAGAATAAAAAAATAGTTTGGAGGGTGGAAAAATTAATAAATCAAAATTATTACTATTTATTGAATCTAAAGTATTTCATTTTATTCTAAGTATAAGACATGCCACTAATTATATAAATGTCTTTTGAAAATAAATTAATCAGTTAACCAGGCACTGAGGGGTATATTATCCAGTCATTTGGCACAAAGAAACCATCTCTCAAATGTGAAAATTTCATTGAAGCCCATGGTTGATCCAACAGAAATTAGGCAGAAAGATTGAGCTAAGCCTGAGTGTAAATCTGGGGAGAGGAAATCCCGGGGCAAAATACCTCTAAAAACCAAAATCAGTCAAAGGGAGAAATAAAGTTTAAAATCGATTTATTGCTTACAAACTACAGTCCAGTGCCATCTCTCTCTCCTGTGCTCTGGAAGAAGCAAGCAAGCAAGCAAGCAAGCAAACCAGCCACTCCCCTTAAACTCTCAGGTTCAGACACACCCTCGGTTGCCCAGGTAATTATCCATTGACTTGGATATGAACTTCTCTCCACCCCTGAGGATATGCAAATGCACTAAAGCCAGGCCAGATAATCCGGAAATGTTACAATTTTACCCACAGGTCACCTCTACAGAAATCTCCCCTTAAAATCTACTCATTCCCCTTCTTCCGGAGTGGCCACTGGGCAAGAAAACTGGAGCATTGTGACCAGACTAATGACATAACAATAGGAACAGCAATAAATGACAATCCTCAAGCCAGAGGATTCAGCTAGGTTCAAAGTTTTATTCAGATTAAGTCCACAGCTCGTCCATTCCATAGACAGGCAGTAGCTGAGGGTTCAGAGCAACCATCACGCAGCAGCTGCAGCCAGAGGGCACATTCAGGCCACAAGGACTGTAGGAGAAAATAACCTTAATGGTGATAAGATACATGTTTTGATGACACCAGTATAGACAAATCTTGTCCATCACATAGGATACATGCAAGAGAGTGGTCCTGTGATAGGACACTGGCAGAAATGGGATCTTGTCCTGGTCTAGCATACCAGACTTTCACCCCCCTCCCTGTGGGAGTTACAGATGAGTCAATATATAGGGCTATGGGAGGTACATGCACTGGCCATAAAGATAAAACAAAACATCCCACAAGATGCTCTTACATCCTGGATGTTTTGGGTACACTACCATGACCCTTGGGTGCCATTCAGCTGATATTCCAGTAATACACAGGAGGCCAGCTTCCAGGCCTTTCCCTCAAGGCTCCAGAAGGGCCAGCCATCGCTGGTGCATGTGTTGAAATGTCCAGGGCCACGTCCATTCAACAGTGTCTCCAGGGCTTAATGCAGTGGGGCTGGCAGCAGGATGTTGCTCTGCTGACCATATCCTGGCTTCAATAACTTTTCTTTGGTTTGGATGTACAATTGTATAGGAGAGGCAGCAAGGTGTGTGAGCATATCCACAGGGCTCAAAGCTCCTTTATGTGGCTTCTCATTCAAACGCCACAGCACTGTCCATAGGCGAACTGACCAATCCCGTAGACTATTGGTGTCTGACTTCAGGCCAGATTTTGACAAACCCTTGTACGTCTCTATCATGCCTGCCCCAGTAGGATTACATGGTACATGAAATTTCCACTTTATTCCTAATTGCTGCACCCATTCTTGTAATGCATGTCCAGAAAAGTGGGTGTCTTGATCACTTTCAATCACCTGCGGCTGGCCATAGGTTGCAAAGAGATGCTCCAGGTCCCTTTCGGTGGTTTGCTGATTTGTGCGACATGCAGGAAAAGCAACTAATAGTCCAGTAGCCATGACCACACAAGTCCTGGCATACCGATATCCTTCTGATATGGGCAAAGGCCCATTATAGTCTGTTTGCCACCTGGCAAGGTGTATTGGCCCCCTTACTATTGTCCCATGTTGCTGTGGGACTTGGTATAAGTCCCTCTTAGAGCACACAAGGCACTCCTTCTGGGCTCTGCTGACTTCTTCAAAGTTCAATGGCAAGCTCCGCCTATGGGCTACAGCTCCCATTGTCTTTCGCCCCACATGCAAAAACTCCTGGTGTAGACATTGGGCCACATCAGAGGCAGGCTTTCCCTCTAGGCAGCACATCTGGGCCAACATGTCTGCTTCATCATTCCCTTGGGATGCCAAAGGCAAATGGCCGTTCACATGATATACTGTAACAGTCTTAGTCTGACCAAAGGCCCATAGGTCTTGCCATAACTCTTGCTCCCAAAGGAGCTGGTGACCAACCTTCCAGCTGGCATGATACCATGTCGGTAGCCACAGGGTCCAGCCCCAATAAACGGCCCAGATGTCAGTACAGACAACTATGGGGGAAGGCTCCTGGGTGATCACGAGCCATACTGCCTGCAACTCAGCCCACTGACTGCTCTTCCCCTCTCCATCTTCCATCCATATTGTCTCAGTCTTAGGATGGAAAGCCACAGCCCTCCACTTTGGGGGCTGCCCACGACTGGAGCTGTCTGTGTACCAAGCATCTTCAGGTACAGAGGCTTTTTCCTCCTGATAATGAGACTTGGCTACCAAGGGCTGAAAAGCAAGTTCTTCCTGCTTTACACTGGTATAGGTCACTGGCCCCAGTAAGCGTTGGAGTTCTCCACTTAAGGGGCTAGTAGAGAGGGTGCTGCACTGCTGTAAATATGCTCCCTATTTGGCCAGTGTCTGTGCCATGCCACTCCGTGGCCTTTTGGTCCAGTCTCTCACCCACCCTGTGATGTGATAAGTGGTTATTACCATGTTCAGAGCTGTTCCAGCAATGGGCTCCGTAGCCAGCAAAGAATGGTACACAGCATCCAGTTGCTTCTCTATCAAAGTGTACCGGACCTCTGCTCCTTTCCATAGTTGTGACCAGAATCCAATAGGTTGGTGTGTCCATTGAAGTCGCTGCCAAAGACCCCATCCGTAACCATCTTAGGTTACATGAACATCTAGTTGGCAGGGCCTTGATGAGTCCATTACATTCAAGGCCTGTACCGCCTTGACAGCCCAGTTGGCAGCGGTAAAAGCAGCTGCACATGTCTCATCCCATTCTCACCTGATGCCCTTTCATACCAACCACTATAAGGGCTTCAGAATTTGTGCCAAGGGCGGGATAAACACTCTCCAGTAGCCCAAAAAACCCAAAAACTCTTGTAATACTGCCACAGTGGTAGGAGTAGGAAAAGCCTGGACCTTGTCTATAACTGCTTCAGGAACAACTTTAGTTTTACCCGACCAAACAACCCCCAAGAATTTCACAGACAATCCAGGTTCCTGAACCTTGGTGCTGTTCACAGCCCATCCTTTTTTCTGTAGATGTTGCAACAGTCTAGGAACTGCCCATTCTAAATCTGAAAGAGAGTCAGATGTGAGCATAATATCATCGATGCAGTGATACAACCACACTGTTTGCGATTTCTTCCATGTGGCCAAGTCCTGGGCTACAAGTCCGTGACAGATGGTGGGACTGTGGAGATACCACTGTGGAAGGACAGTGAATGTCCACTGCCAGCCTTCCCATGTGAAGGCAAAGTGCTCCTGACTTTCCTGTGCTATGTCAATAGAGAAGAAAACATTAGCAAGGCCTACTACATAATGATGTGTTCCCAGTTCATGGCTGAGGGTGTCCAGAATGTCTGCTATAGAGGGGACAGCAGCATGCAAAGGGCATGTGACTATTCAATTCCCTGTAGTCCTCAGTCATATGCCAGGAGCCATCTGGCTTTCTCACTGGCCAAACTGGGGAATTAAATGGACTATGAGTGGCTTTATGATGCCCACCCTCTCCAACTCCATTAGAGTTTCTCCAATTTCCTTGTTCCCCCCCAGGCAATTTAAACTGCTTAATATTTGTCACTTGCTGAGGTACAGGCAGAGCTAAAGGTGGGTGCTTAGCATGTCCCCTCAGAACTGCCTTTACCCCACATACCATCAGTCTGAACTCACCTGCAGTGGTCTGTAACCACAGGTGCTGCAGGATATCTAACCCCAAAATATATTCAGGGATGGGAGAAATGTACAGGGTATAACTCCCTTGGGGGTAAACGTCCTATCCCCAATGAGATTTGGGCTTTCTTCACTCTAACTGCCTTACCCCCGACAGCCATCTCTCACAGCTGGGGACTCAGGAAAACACTCAGGGTTGCCATAAATCAGAGAACAAACAGCTCCTGTGTCCACCAGTGCCAGGATATGTTGTACATTCACAGGGGACCAATGATTTGCTAATTCTACATGTGGCCTCTGGTCCCCACCATGTCCCCCTAGGTGGGGACTTTGGCCCTGCCCTCAGTTGAACCACAATGCCCAATCATCTTCCTGTGTGGGTGAAGGCTCAGATGAACCTTGAGTACTTCTCCCATGACGTTTTGCAGGGACATAGGCCAGGCATGAGGCCTTGACCCTGGTTTCCATGTCCTGGACCTCAGCAGCTGTAACTGCTGCTCTGGCTTTAATTGGTGCCACATTTCTAACAACATTCTATTGGCCTGCCCATCGAGTTTTTCTTTCAGTACCCTGGCCTTTATAAAATCAACCCATACCTGGGTCCTTGAGACCTTCACAAGGCGTTTTGCACTTCTCCTTTCAGTCATCTCCCATACTTCCCTCTGTGCCCTTATTGTTTCAACCTACCCCAAATCTTCTAAAGTGTGAGTAGCCTCACTTATGGGTTGCCCTAGGTGGGGGGCAAGAGTATTCACTAGGGACCCAAAGAGAGACGTGGGAGCTGTATGCAGCACCAGATTTCTCATTCCTATAGTGAACACCTCCTTATCAGGGCCCTGGGGGTTGAAATTATAGCTGATATTTTTCATACCCAGTTCCCACAGTTCCTGTTGGAGCTCTGCATACATTTCCCAACTACTTAGAAAATATGGTAAATCACCCTGATTAGGCCAAACTATCCTGATGGCAGCTGTCAGCTATTCCAGGAGTGTCTGATTCCCTGAGGTATGATGGGCATTTTGAAACTGCTTTCAGAGGGAATGGTGAGTCATCAGAGAAGCTGTTGTACTCATCTCAATACCTGACACAGCAATGTTTTCGACCCCATATACCAGAGATGTAAAAGCCATGTAGGCAGAGATTGCAGTGACCTCTGCCTATACCGGACACTCATGTCGACCAGATCATCCTGGGTATAGGAGTGGAGCATGGAGTGCTCCACAACCTGGGGAGGGGGCTGCTCCTCTCCCTGAGGAGCTCATGGTTGTTTCATTTTTATTTTCTTAGTTACAGCTGGGTGGGCCTTTAAAACAGGAGAAGATGGTATCTATCAATTGTTTCATTTGTGTTATCTCCCTCTGGACTTCATCCCTTAGCTCTTGCATATTTCTCTGCATGTCCACCAGCATAGTTATGACTTTTATTTTTAATTATTTTTCAGGAAGATTGGTTATATCTGTCTCACCAGGCTCTCTCTCTGGAGTTGTCTGAGTGATTTTTGACTGGACCAGATTCTTCTGCCTTTTCATGGCAATAGAGTGGTCCCAGGCAGGTGGCATGTGTGTCAGCTGGGAGAACAACGTCCCTTCCTGCTTGCTGGTTGCCTTGCCCTTCTCCACTGCCTGTGTCAGTTACCCCCGCACCAGGACCTGTCTCTGGGATAATCCCCTGAGCTGCCATGGGCGGGGCAGCCCTCGGAATAGCCTGGAGCCCTGTGGGGGGTGGCAGACATGCTGGGTGTGTTCTCCTGCAAAACAGTGCCCCTTTGTGCCTTCTTGACCTTGCTCCGGTTTCCTCTGTCTGTGCTTGGTAGCTACACCAGTGGCAGCCTCTGGGTCTGGCCCGGTTAGCTGTTCGCTGGGAGGAAACTGTGTAGTTGCTTTGGGTGGGGCTGGTCCCCGGCTGCTCTGCAGCTGTGACATGTCAACCAGTTTTCTTGTAGCACCAGCCAAGGGGATAGAATGGCAGGCTGCTTATCTCTGTGAAGGGCTTTGGGGCTGGGTTACCCCCCAGAGGGTTAGGGCACCTGAAGTTCCTTAAGATTCCCAGCCTGCTGGGGTGAGTGTGCTGGGATGATTTTGTCCAGCTGTTAAGCCCATGTCTTTTTAAGGCTTTTAAAAAGTGCCCGTTTTTCTTTTGTCCCAGGGGAGCCGGCTGTGGGGACCTGCTCGCAGTCTCTGTCTCGGATTTTACTTTTCCATTTCTCTAATCTCCAGTACACCCTGCAATGTGTGTCTGTGTTCCTAGTGCAGATCACCAGGGCTGGTTATTTAGCAGTCCTGTGCTTCCACTCCCTCCCCACTCTGATTCCTTTCCTCCCACCAGTGTGCTGGGGTGGGGAAGTGCTCGGGTCCCACTGGGTCACGGCTTTGTGTCTTACCCTTTTCGTGAGATGCTGAGTTCTTGCAGATGCAGATGTAGCCTGGCTGTTGTACTGTATCTTCTGGTCTCTCTTTTAGGAGTAGCTGTATTTGCTGTATTTTAAAAAATATATATGATTTTGGGAGGAGGTTTCCACTGCCCTACTCATGCCCCCATCTTGAGACCCTCCTCCACCCTCATTTTTGAAGGACAATTTTTCAAGTTAAAAGATTCTTGGTTCAGAGCTTCCTCCCCTTCAGTTATCTGCTCTAAAATTACCACTTGGTGCTTCTTTATAACTGCTCTTTCTTGAGACTTTCAATTTTTTATTTGTTTTAAGCATGTTCATAATTGCTTGTTGATGCATTTTTTTGATGGCTGTTTTAAAATATTTGTCAGATAATTCTAAGATGTCTTTCATCTTGGAGTTCACGTTTTGATTCTTTTGCCACTTAAGTTGAGATTTTCCTGGTTCTAGTTCTGTTGTGTGATTTTCAAGTAAGCCTGAATAGTTTAGGTATTATGTTACAAGATCCTGGATGTTATTTTAACTGTCTGCTTTAGCTAGGTTTCCTTGCATTGCTGCAACAGAAGAATAGCAGGGGAGCCAGTTGTGGCAGGTAAAGTCCACATTCCTTACCTGGTCTCCATTGACACTGAAGAGAAGAAAGATCTCCATTTTCAGTGGGCAGGGACTGGTGTTCTGCACACCCATGAAGCTCCACTGATGTTATCTCTCCCTGTGAAAGATAAGAGTGCCTTGTTACTATTCCCCAGGTGTCTTCTAGTGACACAACAAGTGAGGGGCTGGCCTTGTTATTTGGGGTCACTGTAAATGTCCTGACTCTCTAATAGGACTCCTTGGACACCACTCCAGTAGGGAGAGGTAGGACTGTCTTTGTTCCTGCATCTATTGGCATTTCTGGTTTCCAGGATTCTTAAGCTCAAAATCCTGAATATATGAGATTACAAAAAGAAAAATCTGTGGAACTGGCCACGTCTTTCTCTCAGCTCTGAGATCCCTAGCCAGACTGCCTTCTCTCCATTAAAAATTTTTCCTTATGCTTGTTTTATGTATAATGTCTAGGTATATTTGTACTAACTGAAAAGATTAAGGAAAAATATCTGTATTCTATCTGACTTGAAGCATTTTTTAATCTATTGATATTTTCATATACTTGTCTCTTTTTCTATTAATCTGGTGAATGACCTTGATTGATTTTTCTAAATGTTAAACTGTCTGGCATTACTCAAATAAACCCAATGTGGTTTTATATCATTTTTATATATTTTATATTAAATATTCTAATATTTTTTTACAGATATTTACATCTCTATTCTTGGTGGAGATTGGTATATACTTCTTTTTTTTAAATCTTGGGCTGTTTTGGTATCTGGGATATTTTGACCTCATAAAAGTTAGTAAGAAAGTGCTCCCTCTTTTTTATTATTTTGTGGAATAATTTGTATATAAATACTGTAGTCTCTTTCTTAAAAATTCAAAGCAATTTTGCAATGTAACCATCTGGACATGGAATCTATTATGTGAGAAAATTTTAATAATGGAAATAATTATTTTTAATAAACATGGGGCTTCTGAGATTATATTTCCATCTGCTTTAGCAAGTTTCATTTTTCACAATTGCTCATAATATCTTGTTGATATTTGTAGGGTCCGTGGTTATGTTTCTTATTTCATTCATTTTATTTGTTACTTGCAACTATTTTAAAAAACCTTTAAGAGTTTTAATCTTGTATGCATTGTATTAGTGTTGTTTTGTTGTTATGTACTATATATTTATATCCCCCCCATTCATATGCTGAAGCATTAGTCCCAAAACTGGCTGTATTTGGAGATGGGGATTCTAAGGAAGTTATTAAGGCCAAATGAGATCATTAGCATGGGGGTCTTGATCCAATAGGATTAGTGTCCTTGTAAGAAGAGACACCAGAGAGCCATCTCTCTCTCTGTCCTCACATATGCACAAGGAGATCACGTGGGTACACAGTGAGGAGGCAACTTTCTACAAGCCAGGAATAGGACCCACACAAAAAACCAAATCCTGTTGGACCTTGATCTTGATCTTTTCTGCCTCCAGAACTGTGAGAAAATAAATTTCTGTTGGTTAAGCCATGCAGTCTATGACATTTTGTTATGGCAGTCTGACCAGACTAAGACATTGTCATAAAAATTACTACAAATTTTGCAGCTTAAAACAACACATATTTATTATTTCTCACTTCTTTAGTTCAGAAGTCTAGGTGGACTTTACTGATTTTTTTTTTTTGTTCTTGATCTCACAAGGCTAAAATCAAGGATAAAGGATCCTTGCTATATATCAGTAGCAATACAGAAAACAGAAAATTTATATATCACAGTGTCAAAAAGAGAATGACACTGTAACAAACACCTAAAAATGTGAGAACTGCTTTGTAATTAGGGTTTGTAGTGTTTGAACAGAGGTAGGATGATTTTTGAGGAATATGTTAGAAAATGTCTAAATTGCTTTGAGCAGATTGTCAAACCGTTTTTCAAATTGGTTTTAACACTATACATTCCTACCAGAAATATATGATTAATCTACTTGGTCTTCAATGAGTTTCATGATGTATTTAATATATGGCTCCATATTTCTGAACCCTACTGGATCTCACTGGCTCCTTTGCTTTCAGGCTTTGTCTTAAAAGGGAGATTTTGTTGGTTAGTTTTGGTAGTTCATATTGCTTTCCTACTCCATCCCCTAGCTGCAGTCTCTTTGCACTTACCTGTGAATTTCCTATTTTAAAATGTTTCCAAGCATGCTAAAAAATAAAAAAATAAAAAGATTTGTTGTAGACGCTAATCATTTAGTAATACTATATGGGGGAACTAGTTAGAGTAAAATTAGTGGCAATACAATATTAGGGTTTCTTATACATAATAATTGGGAATTAAAGAAACACCAAAGAAATATACAGTAAAATCTGCATTTGAAAAAGTGTTGTATTACCTGTGTGACAATAAAAACACAACATTTATGCTGCCTTTTGAAAAAGAAAATCCATTATTCATTTCATTTTAATAAAGTACAAGGCTTATTATTAAATCATTGCGTGAACATGAGAAAACATTTTTTTCAGCTCTTTGTCTTTTGACATCGTACAATGTATGGGCTTAAACATCTTTTGAACAATTTTCATTTGCTTTGACCCTATAACAAAATATAAAGCATGTGATACAGGCACTTTGAAGTCACATACAAAAGAAGAAAGAGAATGTTCAGGAAGATTTCAGTGCACTTGCCCTCAACTTATTAAAATATTAATAAATGTGTAATGATATCTGCAACAATGAGGTAGGAAGTGTGTCTTTTTTCCATTTGGGAAGCTTTATTTAGAAGGATTTAGAGGCGTACAATATTAATGTTTGTGATTGTGGAGGCAGTTAAGGACTTTATCATAGAGATTGCTTTCCATGATCAGCTGCACACATAATCCAAATAATCAGAAGCTACACTTTTCTATCAGATCAGTCAAAATTAGAAGACAATCCTTACCAAGTCATAAATAATAATTTCTGCAAGTTATTCCAAAACTACTATTTAAGCATATAAAAATATTTCGCTGCTATTAATGCTATTCACCAGAAAACGATAATTGTTATCAGCCACTTTTAATTCTTGGAGATAAGATAAAGACGATTAGTTGGATTCATTTTCATTTTCCAAAGCTTTCGATATGTTTCAAAGCTCTGTAATTTCAGTAGCAGAGAATAGTTGAGAAAATGGTGGTTCTCTTCCAAGTAAATCTATCCTTTTCTTACTTTGAAAACATCATACCAAACATTTGGGACACTGTCTTAAGTTTTTAACATCACTGTATATGTATCACATTCCTCTTCGAAAATTAAAACTCTTTGAGAGCAGGAGCCATATTTTTACTTGTTTTATCTTATTTAGCAGTGGGAAAAACATGAAGTTTATTACTTGCTCCAAAAAAAGCACTGGACTTGCCATGTACTGAAAACAAAAGGAAATCACTCTGTACTCATAAAAGCGTACTCTGCCTTGGAAGCATAATCACATGTGTCCTAAAGATGCAGTACAACTGTTGAAATGATTTAAAAAATTATCTTCATATTATATAGATCTGATGGTAAGTGAAATCTGAGTGTTTAATGTGAAAGAGATACCTCTTATATACCAATAATAATGGCTAATTAACACTTACTACTGCTGGGCAAAATGTTAAGCACTTTTTGGGTATACTTCATTTTATCCTTTTAAATATTTATGAGGCAGCAATAATTGTTATCCCCGTTTTATAAATTAAAAATTGAAGCAGAGAGGTTATTTAATTTTTACAAATCTTTCAGTCAGTAAGTAGCAGAATTAGGGTTCAAATATAGATGACTCCTTTGAATTCAAAGTGCACACTTTTAATTTCCATACTGCACTGCCTCCTCAGTTGTTTAATACACTGGATGAGAAGAACTCAGGTCATGCAAGTGGACTGATCATAGACAACTGAGGTCTTACACAATAGCACAATAACCTGCTTACTCTAGTACCAAATTTACTCAGTATTTTGCCACAAATCTCAAGTAGAAGAAGCTTATTATATAGTTCTTTATCAAAGAATTACTATAACTTAGTATGCTAACAAAATAATACCTGATACTAATTTAGTATCTTACTAAAATTATATTTTTTCAATAGAAAGAGAAATGCAATTTCCTCAAAACTCTGTAATATTCTTTGCTAGTTTGAATTGTCTATGTGCAACTCTGCCACATTCACTCCATTCTTACTTGAGATTCTATCTGCAGAAACTTGACATCTGTTTCCCTGTAGCCACAAAGAAAATGTATCCACGTGTTCATATAAACAATTTGAAGCAGGGAATAAATTATCATAGAGAGCACAAGCTGCAATTGAAGCAGTGGCATCTGTAGGAATATTATGATACAAAAATTAACTCTCTGATTTCCCAATAGAATTTTATGATTTTATTACTACCATTTATTTTCAAAGTATTTCATATGAATTAATGTGAAACACATTTTTGACAAACCATTGCTGGTGCCAATGAGTCAGTTCCAAAGAACATGAGAATCATTTCAAATTTAAAGTAAACTATAAAGTGAGGCCTAATTAAATGGAAATAAAATATCATGTATAAAGAGTTAACCAGGATTTTCCTTTGTTTTAGCTCATATATATCAATTGTATGCTATCTTACATATCTATATTAATTCCATAAAGTCTTTCATTTGATGGAAAAGCAACTGTGGGTTTCACAAGTGTGGCATCAGTACCAGTAATAGAATTTTAAAAATCAGCTAACACAAAAAATAACTGAAAATAAAGATATAAAACTTAAGGTAGACAATATGAGTTATCTTAAGTATGTCTATGTAGATTCCATATGACATGTATCACTAGGAAGTAAAACTATTTACCAGAAGGTTCAGGATTAACTAAGTATTGAAGGGCTTTTGAAGAAAAAGCTTATGTTAGGAAGAGGATGAGGGTAGGAGTGGCATGTGAACCAGAGAAAATACATCAGGATTTCTGATATTATCCTTGATGTTGCTATTTAGATCCATTATGAGAGTAAATATGATTAATATAAGTTCACTGATATCAAAAATAATTAGACAAGGCTTGAAAAAGTCACATTCTGGGATAGATTTCTTAAATATAGTCATGCCTCCCAGCAGCAATACTACAGTTCTTTAAGCTATGATTTCACACTGCCAGATATGTCATTATTATAATATTGGCATAATTATATTATTGGTATGTTGGATAGGATAGGAAAAGTACATTAAAATTACAAAAACTGGTTTATATTCCCTCAGATTTAAAATGCAGTTTATTGTTATTGGTTTAACACAAACGCAGACCACCTTATTGGAAAGACGGAATAACAAGGATTTCTGGCTATTTAGCCTGCAAAGTTTTATACATCATATTAAGTATCATGAACCAGAGTGATTTTATTATCAAAATAATCTCCATGGCTGTGGAGCCATCAAATTCTCTAATCACATTAAAATGCTTCGAGTGACTGGTGAGCAGAGGGGAATCTCCTATGTGCAGTACAAGCTGGACAATGGTGAGGCTAAATGGAGCAGGAGAAGGTGAATGGAGGAAGACAGAAGAGAAGCATATGAGTGATAGGGATTATAAGATACATGGAGCGATTATCATGGTGGTCAAAATTTGAATAGAAAAAAACAATATATAGAGAAAATATCTGTCACATGTATAAAACTCCTTTAAGAATTTTTTTAAATCAACATATTTTCCAAGGTTGCTGGACAGAGGCATGTATAAGTTCTTGTATAAGGTAGAGCAAGATTGGAAGTGGGCCAAGCAGATGGATGGAGCCTACTTCACTGTTGGGTAGGACAGAAAACACAGTTTTAAAACGTTACTCAGTGACGACTTTCCACATGTGCATAATGTTTTGCTTTAATAATGTTTCATCTAATGTCTTTTCAGCAAGATCTTAGGAATCACTTATTTTAAAATTGATGAAAATTCTAGATAATTTTACCCAGTGGGAATGTATGTCTTCCTCCAAGCTACATAAATGCTGCCACTGTTCTGGAAGTTCCAGCTATCCACAAGTTTCAGAACTATCTTATCAGAAAATTAAACCAGGCTAAAATGTCAGGTAGAACTTGGAAAGATTTGGAGCTTGTAGCTGGAGCTCCAGAACTCCATGCTAATTGAAAAGTATACCCAAGTAATTTATGTAACTTTGAAATGTGACCCAACAATCTTAGGTGACTAAATATTTTGTATCTAACATAATATCATTGTAGAAGGTTTTTAGTCAAGTATTATATCTCTATCTCAAAACCTCCATACACACAGACACACACACACCCCCCCCACACACACACAGGTTATTATGATAAGAAGATTTGTATGTGTTTAACTCTTCATGTTATGCCCTTTCCTTGACGTTCTGGAATTTTTTGAATAGTCTCAAAATACTTTTTTCCAGCTACTGTTATTTGGTTACCTCAAACTGTACTTTTTACATCTCAAGATCTCATTCTGAACAATAACAAATAGTCAAAAATTCTATTAATCATCTTCAATTTAGATCTAACTTTAAATTGTTTTGGTCTAGTTTGTCTTGCTCTATCTTGAGATCTTTGTTCTGATTTAACTGCAGTATTCTGTAGTCTCCTCTAAAAGTATTGTTTAGTGAGTTTGCATTTCAGTTTTGTTGGGACTGTGATAGTTAATTTTATATGTCAGCTTTATTGGGTAATAGGGTACCCAAACATTTAGCCAAACATTTTCTGGGTGTGTCTATGTTTCTGAGGATGTTTCTGAATGACATTAATATTTGAATTGGTACACTGATAAAGCAAATTACCCTCCTGTAACTCCGGGGAGGGGAAAATTCTGGGGCAAAATACTTAGCTGAAACCAAAATCAGTCAAAGGGAGAAATAAAGTTTAAAACCCGTTTATTGCTTACAAGCAGTTGTCCTGCATCTCTCTCTCCTACTGCAGCAGAAGCGAGCAAATCCTCCCCAAAAGGTCCAGATAAGCCCTTGCTCACCCTTGTAATTACCTTTTGATGTGGAGATGGACTACTTCTCTCCACCCCTTGGAAACACCTGTTGATAAGAGGATGCACTAAAGCCAGGCGAGAGAAACTGGAAATATTGCAGTTTTACCCATATCTCCGTATTGTGCATAGACCTCATCCGATCAACTGAAGGCCTGAATAAAACAAAAAGACTGATCCTTCTGTAAAAGGGAATTTGTTTTGCCTTACTGCCTTTAAACTGGGGCATTGGTTTTTCTCATCTTCATACTAGAACTGAAATACTGACCCTTCCTAGATCTCAAGCATGCCCACTTTCAGACTGGAACAATATCATCAGTTCTCCTGGTTTTTAGTCCTTCAGAATTGTCATTGGCTTGCTTGGGTCTCCAATTCAAATTCCAAGCTGAATTACTATATATATATATATATATATATATATATATATATATATATACACACACACACACACACACACACACACACACACACACACACACACACATATTATTGTGAAAAGAAGTAGAGGAAACCTTATTTAAAATTGTGTCAGGAACTTTGAAGGGGGAGCTTTCATGCACATACTACTCCTTGTAGCCTGAATAACCAGCACGAAGAAGGACGATAAATCTTATCCTGACAAAGGAGGACACTTTTCACATAGGAATTTTATCTCTTCCTTTTTAATAAAAAGAAGGAAGATCTCTGCCTGCTGTAACAACAACACACTAATCACCACTTGAAGCCAATAAGAAACCCCCACAACCTCAAACTTCTGTTCTTCTCCAATGAACTTTTGTTCAGAACAACCCTCCTCAAATTTCCTCCTAAACCCTAATAAAGGCTGATCTTCCTATTTTATTTTAGACTTGCCCATAGTTTGCTATAATTTGCTTGTCCCAAATTGCAATTCCTCTACTATTCCTGAATAAACTCATTTTGCTAGTAAAATAACTTTTATTTTTAAGGTTGACTATACACACATATTATTCATTATGATTCTCTGGAAAACTCTTACTAATACAGATTTTGGTACCAAGAATGGTTTTAGAGGAACAGAATTTTAACAATGCATTTTATGAGTTGGTTCAGGGGGTTCTGGAATGAGCACTTTAATCTGATTAGATTTAAAGATGCCTCTATTTCCAGTAGTAAAGAGAGCACTAATATTCCTTGGCAAGATCTGGCAATGGAAATATACAAGTACTATCATTGAATACTCCTAATCAACCACTTACAGGAAAAAAGGAACTAGAACTGTGTATATGATACCTTCAAAGATTTTTCTTAAACTAGTGAATATAATGATTATATGGTTGCTCCTAAAGTCACTGGATAAAGTGGGAAAAGAAAAGGGTGAGCTCAGAGATTCAAATTCCCAGCTGAAGTAGTGCACAAATAACCTGAAAGCTTCTATGTGTGCCCTGAAGCAGATCCTCATATCCTGTAGCCACAGGGCTGCAACTGACAAAAATCAAATGTAGAAGTGCATCTTGTACCTGGCTGAATTACAACACAAGTTTTTGAACTCCCAGCCTTTCAGGATATCTACTGTTAAAGTGAAGGAATTGACTGGGAAGGAATAGGAACCTGAAAGTTGGAGTGGGGATGTGTGTGAAGACCCTGATGAAACTGGAGACATTGACCCCCTAAATTCTGATGATTTTTCTTTGCCAATATAAATACCTTCTCTACCTTCAGTGGAAATGACCTTTCTATCCACATAAGAAACCATCTCTTCACCTCCATTGGTAGCAGCCTCCTTACTACTGTCTAAGAGGATTAACCATGTGTTGCCTGAAGAAACTTTAAAGGCCCTCCCTGAGGCAGAGGCTTTGTAAAACAATGCTTACTGTCCTTAGAACCCACCCTGAGCAGCAATCATTTTTCTAGGCCTAAAACTAGACTCAACTCCCAACAGACCTATAAAGGTTGTAGCTCCCCAAGAAGGGGGTTTCACGCCTGGAGAAAGTTCTCTATGAATCTGGTGAGACCAGAGAAAGACAAGGGTAAAAAGTTGTGGGAAAAAGGGGGTTACCACGTTTATTCTCACTGTGGTCACAGGCAGCTTGATACACAGCTGGCTCAAATGCACTCCCCAGGCCGGCTACAGGTTCTGCTCCTCAGCATGAGCTTGATCATCTAGGCTGTAGGACTCAGGCTCTCCTCACTCCCCTCCCTCCAAGCTCCCTGCTCCCACACTTGGGCTTAATTCTCCAGGAGCACTGGGGCTCTACAGCTCTCTCTCCACTCTCCCAGTAGCTGCCAGCCCCCTGCTACCATGCTCCAGGAGCAACTCTCTGGGCAGGTCTGTGGTGATTGGTGGATGCCTTACCAATTACGTACCAGGAACACAGGCAGAGGAGAAAATGGGTGTTTCCTCTACACCCCTACCCTGGACCTGCAATCTCATGACTGACCACCTGCTCTGTCCCTGGTAAAACATCCCATAGACGTGCAAACAGGATACAGTGTGCACTATTAAGGCCAGGTGGGAATCCTGGTCAGAAACTTCCATTTTCCCCACAAAGCTAAAGTACAAAGTGTGACCCATGAGGAGCTATTCTACACTCCAAAAGAACTAGAGATCTTCCTTGACTTAAAATGGGTTACATACTGAAAAAATGAATCATCAACTGAAAATGCATTTAATATACCAAACCTACCAAACATCATAACTTAGCTTAGATTAGCTCACTTTAAACCTGCTCAGAACACATTAGCCTGTAGTTGGGCAAAATCATCTAACACAAAGCCTATTTTATAATAAATTTTTGAATATCTCATGTAATTTATTAAGTACCGTACTAAAAGTGAAAAACAGAATTGTTCTAAGAGTTCAGAATGACTGTAAGTATATAATTTGCTTCACCTTGTGATTGCTTAGTTGACTAGGAGTTGTGCCATGCTGCCACTGCTCAGCATCCTGAGAGACGATTGTACTAAATATTGCTAGCCTTGGAAAAGATAAAAATTCAAAATTTGAAGTAGGATTCTACTGAATGCATATTGCTTTTGCACCATCATAAAGTCAAAAAATTTTATGTCAACCATTGTAAATCTGGGACTGTATTTGAGTTTTCTAATTTATACAGACATAAACTGGGGAATATATATGGAATGGATATCAATGGTATGAGATAATGGTAGGAGGAATATAGTGTTAGATTAAGCTGAATTTATTCACAGGGGATCACTAAGCATGTTACTGCATTTAATGTTTCAGCTTTAGAAGTTAGAATGGGGTATAATAGTTTAGTTGTTTGGCTGAAACATGGACCAAAATGTGGCTCAAGTTAGTAGGAAATGCCATACCTTCCTTGGTTTTGTGTAGAGGAAGGGATTCAAGGTCTTAGGGAGATTGGAATGTCAAAACGGATTTGTTATTTGAAATCTACTCACCCCTTTGGGAGGATCCAGAAGACATAAATTTCACAACTGTGAGAAGTAAATTTGTGTGGAGAGCTCTGGTGTCCTTGAAGAGCTCCATGAACATTCTCTGTAGGCCAGAACTTACAGTGGGAACTGTGGTTACTGACTGGGAAACCTAAATGTAATAGGAGTCATTAAATCCTGGGGTAGCTGAATCCAAGTGGAAGCAAACTGCCAAAGGCTAGGTAGCCATAGTTACCATAAAGGATAGCAGAGTCAAAGCAGAAATCAGAATAGTATATAATTCATACAGACATCTAGTGTCAGTTAGTTGGTTATGGTGTCCTAGAAATGAAATCGATAGGAAGACTATTATTAAATTCTTACTTGATCTGTACAAGTAGAAAAGTTCTGTATCGAATGAACAAAGTCTAACCTGAATCAGAGAAAAAGTTATGGCTTATCTATTCTCAAACTTGAGCTAGTTTACAGACCTATATAACCCCCTGAATGAAGGTGAAAGTGGGTCCCCTTGAGGAAGTACCTAGGTAACCTGCCACAATTTCATTCTGTTTACCTTTCTCCCAACCTTCCTCAAAAGGACCTCCAGCTGGCCTTTAAGCAGGGTCACTATGCCTTGGGGAAAAGGAAGTAATCAGATCTCTCATGCGCTACTATACACTGACAGTAATTCCAGGAACTCAATATCGCTATGGCTCACCAGTCAGAGTAGGCACTTACGGAGGTCACGTGATAAATGTTGTTTTACCTTAGGTTCATCTCACAGTGGATCTAATAGAACTCTGAACTAATCCTGTGGTTATTTCCCCAGTTCTAGAATATGTAATTGGAATAGACATATTCAACACTTGGCAGAAATCCCCACATTGGTTCCCTGACCTGTAGAGTGAGAACCATTATGGTGTGAAAGGCTGAAAGCCGCTAGAACTGAAGTTATCTAGAAAAATAGTAAACCTAAAGTGAAACTGCATTTGTGGAGAGATTGTTGAGATTAGTGCCACTGTCAAGGACTTGAAGGATACAGGGCTGGTGATTATAACCATATCTCCATTCAACTCATCTACTTGGCCTGTAAAATGACAGATGAATCTTAGATAATGACAGTGGATAATTGTAAGCTTAACCAAGTAGTAACTACAATTGAAGCTGTTATACCAGATGTAGCTTCATTGCTTGAGCAGATTAACACATCCCTTCATACCTGATATGCAGCTATTGATCTGTTAAAGGCTTTTTCTCCATACCTGTTAATAAAGAGGACCAGAAGCAGCTCTGACAAGGCTTGATGTATATACCTTTACTGTCCTGTCTTAGGGGTGTATCAGCTCTGGTTCTATGCCATTATTTAGTTCGCATGGATTTTAATTTCCTTTCCCTTTTGGAAGATATCATGCTGTTCTATTACATTGATGAAATTATGCTGACTGGAATTAGTAAACAAGAAATAACAATTTACTTATTGGCAAGATATTTGCTTGTCAGAGGGCAGGAAATGAATCTGAGGAAAATTTAGAGGCCTTCTACCTCAGTGAAATTTCTAGGGGTCCAGTGCTGTTGTGGGGCATGTTGAGGTATCCCTTCAAAGGTTGTTGCATGTAGCCACTCCAACAACCAAAAGAGAGGTACATTGCTGAGTAGAACACTTTGGATTTTGGAAGCAACATATCCCCAACTGGGTGAACCAAAAACTCGCTAGTTTTAAGTGGGTCCCAGAATAAGGGATGACTGCAGCAGTTCCAGGCTGCTGACCAGCATCATTTGGGTCACATGATCCAGCAGATCCAATGGTGCTTCAAATGTCAGTGGCAGAGAGGGATGCTGTTTGGAGCCTTTGAAGGCCCCTATAGATGAAGCTCACTGTACACCCTAGGATTTTGCAGCAAAGCTGTGCCACCTTCTGCAGATATAACTACTCTACTTTTGTGAAACTGCCTTTACCTGATACTGGGACTTAATGGAGCCTGAACGCTTAACCATGGACCACCAAGTTACCATGTATTGTGAGTTTCCCATCTGCTCTGGGTATTATCTGATCCACCAAGTCAAACAATTGTGCCTGTGCAGCAGCACACCATTGTCAAGTAGAAGTGATATATAAGTGATTGGGCTGAAACAGGCCCTGAAGGCATTAGTTACATAAAGAAGTGGTCCAAATGCCCATGACCCCTACTACTGCTACACTACCTTCTCTCTCCCTGCCTGCACTTAATAGCCTCAAGGGGAGTTCTCTACAATCAGTTGACAGAGGAAGAGAAGGCTGAGCCATGATTTACAGATAGTTCTGCATGAAAGGCAGATACCATCCAAAAGTGGACAGCTATAGCACTATACCTCCTTTCTGGTACATAGTTGAAGGATAGGGTGAACGGGAAATCATTGAAGTAGACAGAACTTTGGGCAGTACAACTGATTGTTCACTTTTCTTGGAAAGAGAAATGGCCAGATGTGCATTATATACTGATCCATGGGTTGTGGCCAATGGTTTGTCTGGATGGTCTGAAACTGGGAAGGAATGTGATGGGAAAATAGGTGACAAAGAGGTTTGAGGAAGAAGTATGTGGATAGATGTCTCTGAATGTGCAAAGTAGAAGTGATCTATACAATGTGAAGGTAATATCTCTTGTAAATGCTCATCAAAAGATGACCTCAGTAGAAGAGGATTTCAATAATCAAGTGGGTAGAACAACCCATTCTGTAGGAACCAATGAGCCTCTTTCCCCGCCACTTTGTCATCACCCAATGGGATCATGAACAAAGTGGCCATGTGCGGCAGAAATGGACATTATGTATGCATTCAGCAACATAGACTTCTACACATCAAGGCTGACCTGGCTATGGCCACGAATGAGTGCCCAACCTT
>JAVSCE010010894.1:0-184351 GCA_032199065.1 Smutsia gigantea | reverse complement strand
ATAACTCATCCTCATCATTTACTTTCCCCCCCGCCTAGTTTTGACCTTTTTTAATGCAGTACCTTATACTAAGAGTCTAGCACATTTCTCCACAAGTAGTCAATAAATATTCATTGACTAAATAAAATCTTTACATTTTTAGGAGATAAAATGTAAATTTCATTTTCATTCTTTAAAATAGATTTTATGTTTTAAAACAGTGTTATGTTCATAGCAAATTTGAGATAAAGAACAGAGATTTTCCATATACCCCTACCTGCACAGGTGTATAGCCTCTCCCAATGTCAATATTACCCCCTTAGAGTGGTTCTTTTCTTATAATGGAGGAACCTACATTAGCACATCATCATCACCCAAAGACCATATTTTAAATTAGGGCTCTCTCTTGCTGTTGTACATTCTATGGGTTCAAACAAATGTATAATAACATGTATTTGTGATTATAGCATCATGCAGATTAGTTTCACTGCCAAAAATCATTTGTGTTCCCTTTATTTATCCCTCCCTCCCCTCCTAACCTCTGGCAACCACTTATCTTTTAAAGGTCTCCATAGTTTTGCCTTTTCCAGAATGTCATGTAGTTGGAATCATATAATATGTAGGTTTTTCAGACAAATTTCTTTAACTTAGCAGTATGTATTTAAATTTCCTACTTTTTTTCACAGCTTGATTAGCTCATTTCTTTTTAGCACTAAATAACATTCCATTGTCTGGATGTACTATCTTTTCAATTAAAGAGGGACATCTGGGTTGCTTCCAAGTTTTGGCAATAAAGAATAAAGCTGCTATAACTATCTGTGTGCAGACATAAGTTTTCAGTTCATTTGGGTCTTTACCAAGGAGTGCAACTGTTGGATTGTATTTTAAGAGTGTCTTTAGTTTAAGAAACTGTATCTTCCAAAGTGCTGTGTCATTTTTCAGTCCCACCAGCAATAAATGAGAGTTCATTTTTCTTTTCTATATCTTTCCCTGATTTTGGAATTAAGGTTACACTAATCTTTTTGAATGAATTGGTCTATTTTATGGTGTATTCATCATAATCTGAAACTACTTTAAAGGGATATTCTTATCACTAAAATATCCTTAAAACTTATTAAATCTTCATCTGGTTTGCAATTAATCCTTCATATTTCTTGTTGAATGTACTTAATTTCCTCTCCAGATACTGTTATAATATGTATTTCTTACATATTTTGACATATATATATAGCTTATATATGTATATATGTAATTCTCATTCATGTTTGATTATTTTATATCTTTAACTATTATTCTTATTTTATATAAATGTTACTTAGTAATTTATTGCTTACTTTCCAAATACATATAGAATATATAGAATCATAAAATAATTGTAAAAGACTTTCATCATTTCATTATAGACTTAGAACGTAATCTTATAATGTTAATTCTTTGGAATTTATGCAGGCATCCTTTGTTGACTAATGTCACTGAATACTGTGATTATCCCATTTGGCTTTCAAAGAATGCTTTCTTAAGTGTTTAGACAAATTATTATTGATAGTATAGTAGATACAGTTTGTCTCATAGATAATACTCATGTAAAGGAGACAATCTACCAAGTTCTTTTCCCACTTTCATCAATAATTAATGGATAAGTTCTCATTATGAGCAGAATTAATAACCATGATTTTAGAGGGCTGTCATGGGGAGTAAACTTATTAGTCCATGTTAAATATTGGCAGATGGTCTTATTATTATTATGAACTATATTACTATGCTGTAATAGAAACAACCTTTCAGTACCTCTAAGTGTATAGGAGTCATCTACTTTTTTGATAACACAAGTTGGAAAAGCTGAGTTTTTTAATCGTGGTCCACAGATTTAAATAATTGAGATATTCATAATCCTTGGTTCTTTTCTTTATTGATACATGCATTGTTTCATTTGTTTACTTGTATTTATATATGTTATTTTAAAATATTATTTGTTTTAGACGTCTGTGTTTCTGCTCTTATACAAAGGGGATTTGGGATTTTAATTCTAATTTTTAAAATATTATATGCCATTAGCCATTATACCTAATTGTTACACATATTTATGATTAGTCCCTCAAGATGAATTTCCCTAAGTAGGATTGCTAAGTAAAAATTACATGAACATTTTTGGGTTTCTGATAAATATTTCTAAATTATAGCTAAGGAAGTTTCTAGCAATTAACATGCCTGTCAGCAGTGATTGAAAGTGCTCATTTCTCTTCACCTTCCACCTAGTGAATTACATTTTTAAAAATTCTTTTCAAAATCAATAGGCAAAAAATTGGTTTGCATTCTTGCTAAAATTGCATTTTTTGATTGCTTAGTGAGTTTGAATATTTATGCCTGTCCACTTGCCATTTGTATTTATTTTAGTAAATGGCTTGTTATAGGCTTTGTTAATAATTCTAGTTGTGTTTTCATCTTCTGATTAGTAATTTTAAGAGTGATTTTTAAAATCCCATTGTCTGTCAGATATGCTCCACTTACATGTTTTTTTCTCATTTTAAATTTATGTATGGTAATTTTTGAATTACAGATTTTATTTTAAACTGGAGTAATGAGATTTATCAATATTATCTTAACATTATCTGTTTTTCTCTAATGCTTAGATGTGCTTGTTGTGATGTGGTGATTTAAGTATATGCCACTCCATTTTTTTTTTGCAAGGCTAAAAATGCCTTTTTTTTAAATAATTTTCTTCTTACAATTTCTATAAATTTCATATTCTATTTTGTAACTGTGTACATTTTGCTTTTGCTTCAATGAAATCATCTTATTTTTAATGAAAACATCTTTCAGAATAATTTCAAGTGACTTTTACTAGATGATATAAAAACTATGGACTTTCTAAAATATATCTTTGTTAATGCAAACCATTTAAGAAGGCCTAACAATTTCTAAAAGGATGTCAATTTATTTTGCTGGATACTGCAGGAAAAGAACTTTATATATATAGAACAATACTACACAATTGAAATTTCTTTGTTCTTAAATTTAGAGTACCTCCATTTTACCATTAAAAGAATGCGGTGGAATGCTTTATTTAATGTGTTTATTTAAATAAAATTGATAATTTTTGCAATATAGTCCCACTCGAATACAAATATTATGGTTAAATATTTGTTATATAAGCAGAAGCTTATATAACCTCTTTCTCAAAATATTTATTAATAAAAGAAGATAAAAATACAGAGAAATAAGACCTAATAAATAAACTAGTATAAGAATGTAATGAAATCAATTGCTAGGAAAAAAGTAACAAAATTGAGAAATTTTTCTGATGAGAAATCACTGACTAAACAGAAACTATGTCAAAATCCAGAGGGTAGGAGAAAAATGGATAGGTGGTTAATTGATTTCAAACTCCCTATCTCAAATACCTAAAAAAATAGGTTACAAAAAAGGCAAAAAAAGAATATATTCCTGAAATATTTTAAAAATATCAGTTTTTTAAGTTCACTGAACTTGAAGGGGATTCATGTATTTTTTATCTCTTTTCTTCTGATCAATCTAACTAAAATAACTCCCTTTGTTTTCAACAACAAAAATAACAGACATTTTTTCCTATTAATACTTATTCTTAGCCTTCCATTGATAGTCAATGAAGGCTTTAGCACAGATATTTTTCCCAAATAAATATTACTAGGATGAAATGGCTTAATTACTTTCATTAAAATCCCATCACTTGACACCTTGTCAGTTTCTCATATATTAACATACTAAAACATTTCAAATACATAAAATTAAATTTCTGTTATACTTAAATGTAGTTCTGTTGCAAACAATGACTACTAACTACTTAAAAGCTGGCTTGATAAGACTTGAAATTTGCTGAGGCCCTCACATGAGACCATCAGAACGAAGGTGATCTTTTTTTGTTGTTCCCACTTTGTTTCTGAGTTTATTTTCTAAGCTGCTATGCTGTGCCTGTGTTATTTTGGAAAACATAGTCTCTTCCTTTCACATTTCTGTAAAGGAGTTTAGATCTTCTAATTTTTATGAAGATGTAGTGGTTTCTTATCTTCTTTAAATGCTTTTTCTCCATTGGTCATCAAAACAATCTGTTGGTTGGCTTATATGATTCAATGACAAAAATCAGAAATATAGGAAGGTTTGGTGATATCATTTCAAACAAGATTATGAACTTAAAGGGACATTAGAAATCATCTTTTTCAACTCCCCAAATTAAAAATCAAAGACCTAGTGACTCAAAGAGCAGAAATAACTTATCCTGGTCACTCCAACCAAACATGAGAGGCAAACAAAGGCCAGAATTCAAGTCTCTGACACTTTGCTCTTTCCACTACTGACCTGTGCCTCCTGTATGGAAGCAGACAACAAAAATGAGATCAAATACCATGTTCTAGGTCTGTTAACCATTATCTGTGGCATAAAATACAGCATCAAATGCATACCATTTAAACAAAAACTCTACCCATCATGCTCATTCAAGTATATCCCTCCTCACTGAACTTTTCTTAGACCCAACCCTGCATTTGTTTTTCTGACTTTACTGCTTAGTGGGAAAAGCAAGCCTTCCATATTTAATATAATATGTTTTTGTTAGTATAATGTTCTTACTGATCACATACAATGAATTATTTAGTCTTTTAGGTGAAGTACAGTATTTGGAGGATACAGAGATAGACATTGTGTATGGGAATGGAGGAAATAGACTCAGAAACCAACTGACATGAGTTCCAATAGGGGCTAAATACTTACTGAGAGGGGGCCTTTGAATGAGGATCTCTGCCTCTCTAAAATGGTTAATTTTCAAGACTCTTGAAGGTATCAGATGATTAGATAGAGCGTAAGAAATGGTTTACTTAAAACATATGGTCAATGTTATGCTAATTCTCTTTGCCTTCCTCTACATTTGATCTCTGTGTAATATTTGTAACCATTTTGTTCAGTGGTAAGTAAGCTCCTGTGTACTTCATTTAATAAGAGGGCTAAAAGGTCATCAGGTCATCATCTTTATTAGCCCCTCGATAAGATTATGAATGGATATTATCTGAATCTTTACTATATTCAGGTTCTTTACAGGAGCTAAGTTAATAACCACCTTCAAAAACACCTATGATGTAGATACTTTACAACTCAAAGATGTGAGATTAGCAGTTCCGGTCTGAACATTATATGAACTGAATTGAAGCAATCTCCTAGAAACATAGCTTTCTTGAGCTGAATCAAGAAGAAATAAGAAACAGGAGTAGCTCATTTGCCTTAAAAAGTTTCAACTAGTATTTCAAACACAGTGCCCACACACAAACATAGGGCCTTGGAAGTGTAATTGGAGATTCCTACCAAATATTTGAGAAAAAAAAAGCTTCTGCTTTACACAGTTTATTCCAGAAAAATAAGAAGAAAGAACAATCCATAACTAACAAAATAAACACACCAAAAGATATTCACTAGTATCGTAGGAATTCTATATATTAACATAACAATTAAAAACAAATTCCTATTGTAAAAATGATAGAGTGGATGGAATAAAATCCAAGAGTATAGTTTCTATTCTATTATATTCTTTATTTCATATTTTGTTTCCCTTTTCCTTAAGTTGTGGTATCTATATAAAGCCAGGAAAAGACAAAAGAAGTGACATTTATTGAATGTATTTTGTACTTCAAATACAGCATTGGGTTATTTAAATTCAATATTTCATTTATGTAATGCAATTACCTAGTGTGGGTATCATTATATCCTTAAATGATATGTATATTAATGTACTTTTTAACTGTGTAGAATCATGAAAATGTTCAAAATGTTAATAACAATAGATATGAATTTGATGCATATCAACAGAATTTTAGCTCTGGGATGAAATGATCTTAAGCACCTATAAGAGGGGTGTTCAAAATAGATGATAATTCTTTGCAGAAATGACCCATACACTCTGGCACAAGAAGAAATTTAAATGAGAAAGTAGATTTGGATTTATTAAACAGCCAGCTGCTGCTTCCTTCATTGGAGAATTAAACTGCATGTTCTTTAATCATTGTTAGCAAAGCATTTAAGAAAAAGAAGTGTGTTGGCCACAAAGTAGCAGAAAATTTCTACAGAATATATAACTACATTCTAAATAAAACAATGAAAATCAAGAATATATTGCATCCACACCAATTTTTCACCATGTTTCTGTAACAATCATTGTGATTTTCTAATAAGCCATACTAAAATCACCAAAGCAGAGGTAAATTTTTTTACACAAATGAATCACTCATTCTTTTTAATTTGACAAGGACTTTGATATACTTAAATAAAAAGTCACTTGGTCCGTAATAGCTAATTGTCCTCAAACATCACTACAAGCACTAGAACTATGATATTCAAATCCAACTAAAAACATAATTATTTCAGTCTTGCTAAATTACTGCAAATGCTATTTGAAGTAGAATTTTGTTGAAATTGCTTAATAGCAGACAGTAGAATCAGCTTTTTTATTTGTACTCTTTAGAGGAAAAAACACAAGGCATAAAATAGCAAAAAAAAGCAATTTTTCATCTCATTACACAACATCCATTCTCAGATATAACCAATATCCTGACATTGCATTAGAATGGATTTGGTTTCTTTGATGAGATTGAATTTTATTATTTCTTTTTTTTTTTGGCATGTTAGACATTATAATAAACATAATGGTTAAATTTCTAAAAAAAATCTTTTGTGTCAGAGTTCACACTGCTGTGGCCTTGTAGAAGACCACCATTTCAAGACTTTCCCAGCTAATACTTTTAGATATTGTATTCACGAAGAACAAAGTGGTGGTTGCCAAAGGGGAGAGGAGTAGGGGGGCAGGCAAAATAGGTAAAGGGGATGAACAGGTAAAAACTTCCAGTTATAAAAGAAATAATGGAGATGAAAAGTACAACATAGGGAACATAGTCAATAATATTGCAATATCTTTGTATGGTTACAGATAGTAACTACACCTATCATGGTGTAATTTGTATCACTATGTTGTACACCTGAAACCAATGTTTTGTATGCCAATTATACTTCAATTAAAAAATAAAATATGTATTCAACTAAAATCTTCATTCATTTAAGATCTTTAGAAGAGATTTTTTTTCACGATTTCTTTTGTAGGAGGAAACTCAAGAGTTTTTAAAAGGCAATGAGAAGTGCAGGGGCTTACACTGATGGGAAGAAATTATGGGCAGGCATTTAATTCAAGTACCTATGATCACAGATGAGTAAAGTATGTTAAGGTTTTGACCTTTGCAAAAGGGATTAGTAACACCATGTAGGACAGGAAATATAAAAGTACCTTTAACATTTTGCTATTTTGCTACATTGAAAAATAATATGTAATAATACCATACTATATTATCAGAGAAAAATGTGCAAAAATATTTTTATTCACAAATACTTTATTTTCTACTAAATTATTCTGCTGTATATTAAAGGAGCAGTATTCATAAGGAAAATATATTTATGATTATTAAAATGTATTGATAAATTGTTTTCCAAATTTCATATATCATAGTTTAGACACAAAAAATATGTAATATTGCATTAGGTTCCCTAAGACCCTGCATTATGCTGTTGTAGTTTTTTTTTGTTTTGCTTTATAATAGATTAATATCTTACCCTAATAAAAAGTTTAAAAACTTGTATTTTCTGATGGCTGGAAAAGTTCAGTGTCTTTCCATTTGTTTGGTCTTACATTCACTTTCCATTTATTGTGAGAGTTTCTTTTTATTATTACCAAATCAGAACATGTGATCCCTTCTCATACTTCTTTCTTTAAATATATATATACTGAATTTACATGTCTGTGTGTGCCTATACATGCAAATGATCAAGAACAGGATTTGCATGACTTCTGGGGTTATGCATAGTTCTAATCCTTAGTCCAGAAATTCTATGATGCCAAAAAATAGAATGTGTTTACCACTGTGTCTAAAGCACCCTGAATGAAAACACACATGTAAGAGGCACTCAAAAAACACTCAAAGACTCATTTAACTTACATATTCAAAACTTTTTTATTCTATTAGCACTTAAGTTAAAACACTTGGAAGATAATTTAAAAGCTGTCAGATTTAGATGACCTGGGCCACGAAAATGTTGGATGTGAGGGGATTTGAATTTCTGATAGAGTCACCCAGAAGAGCACAAACAAAATTAGTTTAGGCAGGAAGAGGTACAATTAAAATTAAGAAGGAAATGGAAACTAAGAAAGAGTAAAAAATATATGGTAAAGATAGAAGATAGGTGTTTCGGAGGGCTTTCCAATAGAGGGTCAAAAATAAAAGCTTCGTTTTTTTTTACTGTCATCTGACATGATATAAACTGCTATGATACCTGCCTGGCAATTAGGGTCAGTTTATGTCTTTGCCATTTACACAGGGAAGATATCTAAACCTCTTAGGATTAGGTCAGACGTGTGCTAATAAAAGAGAGAGGACCACATGCTTGAGGAAGAATCCATGTGAGAGAGTTCCTTCTGATACGTACACTTACATCCAAGATAACAGGCTGAAATAATAATGAGTTGAAGTCTATCTCACAAAGTTAGATTTCTGCTTCCATTTAGGATATAGCAAGTGGGAAGAAACTATCACTCCCAGCCTAATTAGAGAAACAACTGGACACTCTACAAAGCTACAGTTTTTTGGAACTCCTCAGAGAGTTGCAGACGTGGAGTAACTTAGGTGGATAGGATCCTCATAAGACAGCAAGGCAGGAACACAGCTGCTTCCAGCTCTGGCCGAGGAACAGGAAGAGACGACAGCTGCTGTAGACGGGCTGCTCTGGTCCATTCTGGCTGCTAGAACAAAATACCAGACTGGGTAACTTGCAAACAACATTATTCCTCATGGTTCTAGAGGCTGGCAGTTGGAGGTCAAGGTGCCCGCTGCTGAGCAAGGGCCCTCTTCCTGGTTTACTGCTGACTCCTCCTCTCTGCGTCCTCACTTGGTGGAAGGGCTAGAGAGTTTACCAGAGGCTCTTCTATAAAAGCATTAATTCGGTTCATGAAAGCTCCACCCTCATGGCTTAAGCACCTCCCAAAGGCCCCCACCTACGAATACCATCATCCCCTTTGGAGGTTAAGCTTTCAACATATGAATTCTGGGGGTCACAAACATTAGGCCACTGCATATGGGTAGGAAAAGTGCTGAAATTATAACACATTTTTAAAGGCTGAGCATGTGCTGGCACATTTGTTTAGAATGTTCAGGAGCTCCAGACAAAAGGAATCTCTGCACCCATCCTCTGATTCTGGTCATGAATCTTCATCTAGTGCTCATGATAAAGATTGGACATAGGAATGGGAAACTGAGAAAGATGTGAAACACAAGTGCAAATGAGGAGGGCTAGAGGAAAGCCTCCTCCATGCCATTTAGACCCAGGAGGAGAGAGGGACAGTCTGCTGCTGGTGGAGGAAGTCTGACAGAGGCCCCTCTCACGTGCCTGCAACCCAGGCCTTCTGTAGTCTGAGTGGAAGGCACTAAACCACATGCCAGGCAATTGCTATCTTCCAGGGAGAGGGGGCAGGTAGGGCCATGGGAACCCCCTCTTCCAGCCCCAGGCATAGGTGGCCCAGGCCTGCTGTGCTCTCAGGGTATAGCAGATGTGAGACACTCCAAAGCATTACATGCTGGATGAGGTGGCAGCCACCACTGCTGCTAGCACCTTAGAAGAGTGGAGACTTGACACTAAAACAAGACTGTATACCAATAAAAGGGAAGGAAGGAAGGAAGGAAGGAAGAAGGAAGAAGGAAGAAGGAAGGAAGGAAGGAAGGGAAGGAGGGAGGGAGGAAGGAAGGAAGGAAGGAAAGAAGGAAGGAAGGAAGGAAGGAAGATATATTTTAAAAAATAAAGAAAAGCTGAGAATTCTTTCAGGCACAGGTGAATGGGTGGCTGCAGTGTGAGGATGGGGCATGCTTCAGGCACTCAAATGCCAAGCCCTGACAAGGGGAAGTTTAAGACCTCTATTCAAGTGATTAGAAGTTTCTGATCACTAAATCCAATAAAATATGAACCATTATTAAGAGAGAAAGCAGCCAATCGAATTACAGCTGGCCCAGAGAAATTAAAATAATTATGATAAATATATGAACTGATCTAATGGTAACAGTGGAAAACATATATGAACAAATGGGGAAATTTCAACAGAGATATAAAAAGTGTAAAAAATGGAAATACCAGAAATGGAAATATAATTTTTTCCTTTAGAATAACATTTGAAACTATATGCTAAAATGTGTAGGTTGGTTAATTACACTATTAAGATGTTTGCATTTTATACATTTTTCTATAGAGAATGTGCATTTACTGCACCATAGTCCAAACACATCAAGAAAATTAAAATAATTGTTTTTCTTCAAGTACCAAAAACCTAAACCATTAAACTCATTGTTAATGAAAAGAACCATAAGCCACTTTACTTCATCAAATTTAATGTCCTTTCATGAATGATTCATTCACTTCTCACAATTATTCAACTTTATGTATAGAATTATGCTAGGGCAAAGTGACGGGTAAGGTGGTTCATCCACTTTTTCTTTTACACACACTCACTGGGTATTGTTTGTCTATAAGCCAGAAGCAGAGCTAAATACTGGCTTATAATGATAGGTAAACAGTTTTCTGATTACAAACCTTACTTGGTTAATATAGATGCTCAAGAAATATATGCTGACATGAAGCTGCACATAAAAAAAACTAAAGAATCCACTCCAAAACTACTAGATATAATACCTGAATTCAGCAAAGTTGCAGGATACAAAATTAATATGCAGAAATCTGTGGCATTCCTAAACACTAACAATGAACTAGCAGAGAGAGAAATCAGCAAAACAATTCCATTCACAGTTGCATCAAAAAGAATAAAATACCTAGGAATAAACCTAACCAAAGAAGTGAAAGACCTATACTCTGAAAACTACAAGACACTCATGAGAGAAATTAAAGAAGATACCAAAAAATGGAAACACATCCCATGCTCATGGATAGAAAGAATTAATATTGTCAAAATGGCCATCCTGCCTAAAGCAATCTACAGATTCAATGCAATTCCTATCAAAATACCAACAGCTTTCTTCAACAAACTAGAGAAAATCATTCTAAAATTCATGTGGAACCACAAAACACCCCGAATAGCCAAAGCAATCCTGAAAAGGAAGAAAAAAGCTGGGGGGATTATGCTCCCCAACTTCAAGCTCTACTACAAAACCACAGTAATCAAGACAATTTTGTACTGGCACAAAACAGACCCATAGACCAATGGAACAGACTAGAGAGCCCTGATATAAACCCAAACATACATGGTCAATTAGTATATGATAAAGGAGCCATGGACATACAATGGGGAAAAGACAGCCTCTTCAACAGCTGGTGTTGGCAAAACTGGACAGCTACATGCAAGAGAATGAAACTGGATTATTGTTTAACCCCATACACAAAAGTAAACTCGAAATGAATCAAGGACCTGAATGCAAGTCTTGAAACCATAAAACTCTTAGAAGACAACATAGGCAAAAATCTCCTGAATATAAGCATGAGCGAATTCTTCCTGAACGCATCTCCTCAAGCAAGGGAAACAAAAGCAAAAATGAACTCCTGGGACTATATCAAACTAAAAAGTTTCTGTATGGCAAAGGACACCATCAACAGAACAAAAAGGCATCCTACAGTATAGGAGAATATATTTGTAAATGACATATCCGACAAGGGGTTAACATTCAAAATATATAAAGAACTTACACACCTCAACACCAAAAAAAAAATAAAAAACCCGATTAAAAAATGGGCAGAGGATATGAAGAGACAGTTCTCCAAAGAAGAAATTCAGATGGCCAACAGACACATGAAAAGATGCTCCACATCATTAATCATCAGGGAAATGCAAATTAAAACCACAATGAGATATCACCTCACACCAAGTAAGGATGGCCACCATCCAAAAGACTAAGAACAACAAATGCTGGCAAGGATGTGGAGAAAGGGGAACCCTCCTACACTGCTGGTGGGAATGTAAGCTAGTTCAACCACTGTGGCAAGTAATATGGAGGTTTCTCAAAAAACTAAAAATAGAAATACCATTTGACCCGGGAATCCCACTCCTTGGAATTTGCCCAAAGAATACGACTTCTCAGATTCAAAAAGACATATGCACCCCTATGTTTATCACAGCACTTTTTCAATAGCCAAGATATGGAAGCAACCTAAGTGTCCATCAGTAGATGAATGGATAAAGAAGAGGTGGTACATATACACAATGGAATACTATTCAGCCATAAGAAGGAAACAAATCCTACCATTTGCAACAACATGGATGGAGCTGGAGGATATTATGCTCAGTGAAATAAGCCAGGTGGAGAAAGACAAGTGCCAAATGATTTCCCTCATTTGTGTAGTATAACAATGAAGCAAAACTGAAGGAACAAAATAGTAGCAGACTCAAAAGACTCCAAGAAGGCACTAGTGGTTACCAAAGGGGAGGGGTGTGGGAGGGTGGGTGGCAGAAGGGGATTGAGGGGTATTGTTTAGTACACATGATGTGGGGAATCAAGAGGAAAACAGTGTAGCACAGAGAAGGCAAATAATAAATCTGTGGCATCTTACTACACTGATGCACAGTGACTGCATTGGGGTATGGGTGTGGACTTGATAATATAGGTAAATGTAGTAACCACATTGTTTTTTCATGCGAAACCTTCATAAAAGTGTATATCAGTAATACCTTAATAAAAAAAATTTAAGAAAGAAATATATCCTGAATGAATGACTATATCCAGACATTGTGGCTGGCAAAATAAATCCAAATTAGACAATGCACTCACCCAAACCAATATTTCTAACATACGCAAAATATCCTAAATAGGCATGTAAACAGTATCCCTGTGGTACAGAGGAGGGAGCAAACAGTTTTGATAAGTGTAGTGAAGGGATAGGAAAAAAATATCAAAGAATGTATTATAGAGAGAATTATTCCACTGTATCATGAAGAATGCATTAGTTCACACATTCACCCTTTTAACAATTACATAGTAAGTATATATACATGTGGGCACGCCAGCATTATTCTAGGGGAGTATAAAGAATGATGAATATATGGTAATGAGCAATAATACAAACATGTTCCCTGACTTCATGGAACTTAGAGTATAATAAGGAAGGGTAGACTAATCCCATAATTGCTCTACTATATAATTATAAAATACTGAAATAAGCTAGGGTTGAGGGGACAAGAAAACAAGATGGCTTAATGTCCTTTTCAGACAAAATGATTGATCTGACAGTACAAAAGGTGAAGAAAGCACATTTTGAATTCTGGATTCACTATCAAGTGTCAGGTTCATCAAGATGAGTGATGGGAGAAGATGTTGGAGAGGATAGCAGAAGTTAAATCCTAATCTGGCATATAGTTCATTTTAAAACATCTAATTTGGAAATTAGAGTGAGTTGCAATGGTCTCACCTACAAATAAATTAAGATTTTTTTAAAAAATACAACAGACTGTGAGCAATATTTAGGCATTTGGACCAAGCATCCTTGAAACTTCCTTCCCTTACAGAGATTCTATGCATCTACACACACTGAACTTGCAGCCAAGGAGTAAGGGTAAAATAGACTCTAGAGTTTCTCTGGTGGTGGAAATAAAGCCACAAAAAACAAAGGGTGCGTCCCATACAAGGAGAGCAGGAATGTTCTCACTGTTATGACTCCAAATAAAATCGACAGCCCATACTGAGTAAACAATAACTAGATTATATTTGTAAAGTAGTAAGAATATGGAAAACATGTTTTCAAAGTTCTTTGCAGCAAATGTAAGCAGCTTTGCTCTTTTATCATGAGCTGGCCATTTTCTCTAAGGGCAAACATAAAGCTCTATTTTATGTTCATATCTAATCCTTTTTAATTACAGGACTGCAAAGTTTAATTGGATAAACACAATTCCAAGGATTTTCTAAATTTTATTGCTATTCACAGAACTGCAAAATGTTTCAACTTGGAAATGATTGTAATCCAGGTTTTTCACAGTGGAAGAAACTGAGTCATAGAGGGTGGAAGTAATTTACTCACAGTCATCCAGAATAAATGACTGAATCTGGCATATAATACAGACCTCCTTCTCTACTGCCTGTGGTAGCATTAGATCATGAAAAAATAAAATAAAACAAAACAATACACATTCTACTTCTACTCAGGAGCATATATTTAAAGTTGAACTTCCAAGGAACATAATCAAAGAGGAGTATCTCTTCTAAAGAAGAGACTTGGATAACGGAGAGGGCTTTGGCCCAGGAAATACAAGATATTTGGTCTTTTCTTATCTCAAGTCAGTTTATCTTTGAAGTAGTAAGTAAGCTCTTTCCTGAGTGCAAGTTCAGTCTTTAAATGATGAGTGAAAACTACAAAGAGAAGAATAAATATATTACATATGTGTTATTTATATTTTATATGTAAAATGCTAAACACCATTTCAGGATACTGATATCCATTTAACTTTCACAAGACATTGTGGCAAATGAAGCACATGCCATGTCAATGTCATATTTGGAGCAGAGGAGTGACATGGTCTCACTGAGGATTAAACATCATGCAGTGTCATGTGCTGATGATATAGTCTATGTGTTGCAGTGGAAGCTGGCAAGCGCAGAATCAAAGTGACAAGCCAGGGGGCCAGTGTAATAATCCAACAGACAGTAATGGCCCTTAGACCAGTGAGGAAGAGTGGAAATGATATCAAATTGTGAAGGCTTGGAGTTTTGATGATTTAAAAACAGTGCTGACAAGTTTAGCTGATAGGCTGGCAGTGTCTCTTTGTAGTATACATCTTTCTAGGGCTCCTGATAGCTGTGGTAGAATGTGAAACATGCAACGTTGGAGTTAAACGGCCCTGCACCATGTAACTTCTCCACTCTTTCTCTAGAAATTTATGTCATTTAATATCTCTGTTGTTCAAGGTATTTCATATGTAAAATCTGAAAGACAATTCCTGCATTACAGAGGTGTGAATGAATGAAATGAGATTTTGTATAGACAGGTGTTTTTAGCCCCTTTTCATAAACAATAAACTATAGTATTTATTGGGTGGTTAGTTTGCACCAGGCAATGTGCAGGTGCTTTACATATAATTAAAGCCTCAAGCTCTTTAAGGAAATTTTCACAATTATCTCTTATTTTATTTACATAGAAGCCAAGGCTTTACGATATTAACCTAAGTTAATTAAATTCATACATTATTTACAGTGTAACTAAAGACATATAAAACTCTGCACATGGTAAAACAGTATTATATTCCATTTTATTTAAAGTACTAGACAAAATCATAGAAAAGACTACAGAAAGGCAAGAGTTATGTGCCCACAGAATAAGTTTCAGAACTAGACATAGGCTTGAGGAATCACTTTATTTCTCAAACCCATGGCCAGTTCTTCATGAAGAGTTTCTGCTTTCCTCCTCAAATAAAGCTAAAATATTCCCATAAATTCTGGATCAATATTATAATTTGGATACATCACCTTTCCTTCCAGATTCCTTCTGAAATGAACAAAATAACCCCTTAAAAGGTAAACTTTATATCAACAAGAGATCTCGGCACCACACACACAAATATTGGAAATTTTAAGGCTTTTGTACATGAAGAACAAATAGGAACTGAATAGGAAGGGAACACTCAGCTATTCCATGCAAGTTAATACCATGTTTCCCTGAGAAGTAAAAAGAGACTACTTACTGCAAATAAACTAGAAACTAGAAACTAGAAACAAAGGTGGGCTCTGGAGATATTAAGAGTCCTCTAGAGGTTTCTGAAGAGGCCACCATCCCTGTAAGCAAGAAGATGTGGGGTACCACCCCAAACTTTCTTCTCAACTGATTTTTGATGATCACACTTGCAGTGTCCCCTAGTCATCCTTACTTTCTGGTGTTCACACCGTTGTGTATTCCTCTACCCTTAAGTGTATGACCTGTTACTTCCAGAGATGACAAGATGTATGTGATTATGTGTACCTGATTATGTGATTATCATAGCACCTGTCTGACTGGAATCTCTCTCTTCTCTCCCTTGCTGGAAGTAAAGAGGCAAGCAGTCATGTTAGGAAACCCTACTTGGCAAGACACTGCAGGTGCCTCTCAGAGCTGAGAGGGCCTCCAGCTGACAGCCAGCAAAACACTGAAGCTCTCAGGAATGCATTCATCAGGAACCAAATGCTTCCAACAACCACATGGGAAGGGAAGTAGTTCCTTCCCCAGTCAAGCCTCCAGAAGAGACCTCTGCCCTGACCAACAATCTGATTGCAGCTGCATGTGACCCTAAACAGAGAAGCCAGTGAAACTGTGCCTGGTATCATGACCCACAGACACTGTGAGATAATAAATATATATTTTTTAAGCTGCTAATTTTTTGGTAGTAATGGTGCATAGCAGTAGATAACTAAGCACAATAAAGAAGCAATAATTTTAGATAATTGCTAATTAGTAATCTCAACAATAGGACACAGCATTGACAACACCAGGTTAAATGGTCATAACAAATGAACACTGAGAACTTTACAGACTTCATAGAAAAGAAAGACAAAATTGAGATATTTAAAACCACAAATGATTTTGAAATGATATGAAAACTTGTTTAGAATGTATTGATGAATTTGCAAGTAATATGTAACTCTATCTATATGAATTGAAAGATTCTGGGAATACATGCACTACCAGTTGAAAATGCTTCTCTCTGAGATAGGAATATAAGTGATTTTTCTATTAACCTTTATACTTTTATCAAATTGAAAAGTACATATTGTTATTTCATCCTTCATGTTTCCTAACTTCGTGATTGATGTTTTTTTAATTTGCACCTGGTTAAAACTCCCTGTCTGTGAAACGCAGGTCAATGGGTTTTGACAAATGCATATAGTCATGTATCGTACAGAACAGTTCTATTTCCCCCCAAATCCTCTTGTGCTGTTCTTCTGTAGTAACAACTTCAAACCCTGGTAACCACTTACCTGTTTCTATCACGACCATTTTAATTGTGCCTGAATGCTATATAAATGCCAATGAGATCTGGCTACTATAACTTAGTAGAACACCTTCAATTTTCATTCATGTTGTCCCATGAATAAGTAGATTGCTTTATTTTTATTGTGGAGAAGTATTCCATTGTACAAATGCACCACAGTTTGTTTATGCATTCTTCCATTGGAGGACATCTGAATATATATTAGCTTTCCAATGATGCAATAATTAGTTACCATCAATTTAATGGCTTGAAATTACACAAATTTATTATTTTAAGCTAACAGAAATTCAGGTCCAAAATTATGATATTATCAGACTGTCCAAAATGGGTCTCTTTGGGTAAAATCAGTGTGTCAGCAGGGCTTCATTCCCCTCTGGAGCCTTGAGGGGAGAATCCATGTCCTGTCCTTTCCAGTTTCCAAAAGCCACTTGCATTCCTTGGCCTGAGGTTGTCTTCTTCTGTCTTCAAAGTCAGCAATGTCTTGGCTTAGTCTTTCTCACACTGCCATCTCTCTGGTTCTGATTGCCAATTCCTCTTCCATTTTAAGGACCCTTGTGATAATCTTCTGGCCACCTACATCTTCCAGGATAATTGCTCTCTTGTTAAAATCAATGGATTAACAATTTTAGTTCCATCTGAAACCTTACTATCCCTTTGCCACGTAAGTAGCATGTTCACAGGCACCAGGGATTATAATGTATTTGTGTTTGGGGGATCATTTGTTCAACACATGGTTGTTTCCAGTTTTTGGTGATCATAAATAAAGCTATATGAACATAAATTTCAAAGTTTAGTTATGTGTGAGATGGCTGGTCATATGGTAACTATGACCTTTTAAAAAATAATAAGACATTTCTTAAAGTATTAACTTTAAAAGAAACTACCAAGTTGTCTTCCACAATGGCTGGCTCATCTCACATTCCCATTAGCAATATGTGAGATCTTTCCACATCCTCATAAGCATTTAATATTGCCAGTCCAGTTAGTCAATATCTTATTTTATTGATCATGCTTTTGATATCTAAAAACTCTAATGAAACCATCGTAACACAGATTACTCCTATGTTTTCTTCAAAGAATTTGTATTTTTTACATGTTATATTTAGAGCTATGATCCATTTTAAGGTTCTTTTTTTCCATACTATGTAAGGTATAAAACAAATCCATTTTATAAAAGGACTACCTACCCTTTCTCTATTGAATTACCTTTATACCATTGTCAAAAATCAGTTGAATATATTTACATAGGTCTGTCTAGGCTCCGCATTGTTCAATTGATCTATGGGTTTATCCTTTTGATAATGCCATACTGTCATGTTTATTATAGCTTTACATTAATTCTTGCAGTTGGGTAAGGTGGGGCTTATGGCTTCAGTCTTTTTCAGAATTTCAAAGTCTCAAAATTGGCTCTCCTAGTTCCTTTGTCTTCCCACAGAAATTTTTGGATTAATACATCAATATTTAGAAAAAAACAAAGTGGGTATTTTGATTAATATTACATTGGTTCTAGAGATCAAATTGTGAAAAATGCCATCTCTACAAAACTGAATCTTCTGATTTATGAATGTGGGTATATCTCTCAATTTATTTAGGCCTTCTTTGCTATTTTTAACCTGTGTTTTGTGATTTTCCACATTCATATTATGCAGATAATTTTAGATTGATATTTAAATATTTCCCTTTGGGTGATATTTTAACTACTTAGCTACCACCTCTTTAAATAGGTATATACTTATGATATACATATATATCCTATAGTCTTGCTAAATACTCTTATTAGTTATAGAATCTCTTTTGTACATTATTTTGTAGTTTCTACTTAGACAATTTCATTTTCTAAATACTTTTTATAATTGGTATTATTTATTCCTTATGTATATAGTAGATTTTGTCATTGACATTATCTAGGCCTTGCTTTTCTTTTTTTTTTTAAGATCTAACTACAGATTATTTCATTCCTATAATAGAGTCAGGACTATTCAGATTATGTATATCTTCTTAATGAGATTTTAACTACTCTGATTCAATTCAGTGATTCTATTAGCAAATATGTATTATATTCTGTTCTGTTGCTAATATTGTGTCCTGTTTATAATAGGACCAAGGAAGAGTCCCTCTCCTCCGAATTTTTGCAAATGTTTTAAGAGGAAAGATCTACTGAAAATGAAATAGCGTATAATAAAATTAGTAATATGTTTTCTAATATCAGTGGTTGAAAGTTTAGCTGGATAGCATATATATTCAACTCAAAACTGAAACCAATCAATAACTTGAGCAAGGTGCATAGATTAGATAGGAATTAATAAAGATCTTGGTGAAAATTTATCTTAATGGAAGGAGAATTAAAATGTGTCTAAAATGACACTGACAGAGTTTGGATTTTTAAAACAGAAGAAAGGAATTAACTGAGCGCCAACTCTTTCCCAGCCACTGCGATGTAATTAGCAGTTAATGCCTCAAAAATGGAAGCATAGCCAAAACACTGAGGTAGTCAACTGTACCTCCATTTCATATGAGAAGCAAATTCCTGAGGCATTCAGTAACTTGTCCTAATATCACAAGACCAAATAGCAGAAAAACAAGAGTTTTAACTTATTTCTTCAATGTTAACACTTGTACTTTTTAACTACATCATATTAACAGATTGTTTTAAAGGGGATAAGTGGATTGTTTTAATTTACTTCGTAATTCTATGTTGCTCTTTCTAAAAGATGAAGTATATTTGCACCTTTGTTGCTCTAGAGAAACTGTGACTGAAGGATATCTCAAGGTCATATGCATGTGAACTCAAATTAGCCCAGTGACTATGACAGGGTGCCACCTTCCTACTTCACACGTGCGCGTCCGTCTTTATTTGCGTCATACATGCACTCTGATGCCAAAGCCATTTTAGTTCCTTTATGTCAACTGGGAAAACCAAAACATTCCAAACTGGCAAAATTTTATTTCCAAAATATTTCATTACCATAAGCCAAAGTAAGAAATTATTTTGAAAAAATTTTAACAGATTCTCAATTTTATGAGGCTGTGTTTCAGGATCTCCACCCTGATTGCCCAGATGGCAAACCTTAAAAAGAATATTGAGTAACTCACATTTGAAATTGAGTATTGTCTCCTGAGAAAGTCACCAAAAATAATTGTACGAATTGAAAAGGTTACTTCTCTGACTCAGTTTGAATCTTCTGCAGCTGTCTGTGGAGATTGCTCAGTAATTTCATTCCTGGTGTGTGGGACTGGCTAAGAAAGTAAGTAGAGTTCATCAGGTGTAAGGATACGTTTCAGAAAGAACTTGAAACAGTGGCAATTGTTATACATTGCATGACTTTTTGAAATATCTATTTCCTCACAACCAGTTCTGATATTAGTTATTTATTATCACAATAATACTAAGTAAAAGTCAGAAAATCTGTTTCACACATTAATAAACATTTATTTTTTGCTCATAAGCTCCGGGTCACCTTGGCAGTTCTGCAGATCTGAGCGGGTGCTGGCATGGTTTACCTGTGCATCTGTAGTTGGCTGCAGGTCTGTTGCTGGTTGGCTTTCATGTTCTTGGCTGGGTACAGTCAGAAGTTCATGGCCCCAGCTGGACCATGAGCTTACTTACTTGGCTCTGCTCCATGATACTTTATCACCTTGCTTTCCAACCCAGGCACATTCTGTTCTCAGAGGGATCTGGGGCAGAGAAAAGTGTTTAAGGCCCTCTGAGGCCTAGGCTCAGAACAAACACAATGTCACTTCTACCACATTCTAACCAAAGTAAGTTACCAGCTTAGCCCAAGTTCAAGGTGAGGGGGAAATAGATTCTATAACTCCTAAGGAGGATCAGTGAAGGTACATTACAGAACTGGTGAAAACAGCTAGACAGACATTTGGGACCACTTATGTAGTTAAGTTCCTATACCAAGAATGATGACAAAAATACTAGTGAAATGTGTTAAATAGATAAGGGAGAGGTAGAGTGGTTTAGACTGTCATGAAGAAAAATGTTTGAGGGAGACAAAGAGAATATTATGAATGGAACAATGAAAAACAAGAGGAAAATCTATTCCCCCTTTAGACCCTTGCACAGACCCTAGGGGAAAAAAATGAAAAGAACAAAACAACCAACACTTGGGAGAGCTACCTCTATGTCTATCAGTGTCCATAAGGGATTGCCAGAGCTTACTTAGAATGAAAGATGAAGGAGCTATTCAGAGACACAAATGCCTTGAGTACATAGAGAAATAAATCCTATTCCTGTAACAAAAGCAAGAATATTAATCCAAAGAGAATGAAGTTCTAAATCCCAACCTAACGTGATCCTTTTGAAACACAAAACATATGCATTATAAACTGCATATAGACTTCTAAATATATTAGAATTGGAAAAAAAACTTTAAAAAAACGGTAGATCTCACAATCTGAATGATGATATTATTATCCGTATTTTATAGATGTGAAAAGTTTGGTTCTGCGATGTTAAGCCATCCCATTTCATACACTGTGGAAATGACAAAGTTAATAATAACTCATATCTGTAAAACTCTAAAATCTGTGCTCTTTTAATCAGATCTTAGTTTCCTCTGATAACATCTAATGAAATGTAATATATAGAAGTTTTCTTTCTCAAAAGCTCAGATTAACTGGTATGGATGAACACAATAGCCTAAAATTAGGAATGCTCCCCTGGAACATAAAATGTACATTACTTACATGTTTTCAAGTATTCAAAACATAAGGAACAAAATATGTACAGCATCATTTCTTATGTGAAAAATATTGGCTTCAGCCACTGGACAAAGAGACTAATAGTTGACTCACTGCAGGATAGATCCATAATGGTGTCCTCTGCATGGAAAAGAAGGGTAAAGTGATGAGTTTGGATTGACTCTGAGTCACAACATAAAGTAATCAGCAAAGTACCGAATTGCAAAGGCTTTGAAGATAAAGCTTGTACACATTAAGGAATGCTTAGAGGTGAGAAATTGAGCTATAGCAGTTAGAATGCTTTGCTAAAGAACTCAACTCATTGCCAGACAGACCAAAGGAAAAACAGCATGTTGATGTTTGTAAATCAAACTTTAATGATTTGCTTTAAAGGTTCCCCAAGCCTAGACAGAGAAAGGACTGCGGGTAGGTAACATAAGCAGCCAAACAGCAGCTTTCTTTATAATAATCTGAGGGTTCAGATAACCTGTAATCAAGATTCATCTGTGAGATTGAAAAGCATTGAACGCTGACCTGATTAAAGACCAGAACATTTATTCCTGAAGATTAAAGTGAGTTTACTTGTAATGGATGCAGTGAGGACTAGAGGGAGGCAACTAATCATGTCCTATAACCATTGAATTTTGTGAGTTTCAGTAAAGGCTTGGATGGACACTGTAACCAGAGAGAATATTTATGCTCATTATGTTTTTTGATAATACATATGGCTCAATAAGATGTCCAGAGAAAAAACACATACCATCAAAGAGAGATAAAAATATGAACAAGAAAATGGTCAGCAGGAACTAAAATGAAAAATAATAGCAATATAATTATATGTTTCACAATAAAATTTCATTGTGCTATCCCGGTCTTATTTTCTGCTATATGATCGGTTTCTAGAAAAAATGCCTGGCATATTTTACTGGTAGAAATACTCAACAAATACATGCAGAATGAATGATTTGTGCCTTACCTAGGAAATGGAGTGTATTGAGAGGAGTAAGACTAGAGTCAGAAAAACTAGTGAAATGTCTATATTTATCTAAGCATAGACATAGTTCCTTAATAGGATTGACTCTGCTAATGTCTACCTTGGATGTAGAAATTGTCCCATGACTTCAGTGATATTTATACAGATATTGTGCAAATACTTAACATTTATATCATTAATACTCCTTACTTATCCACCTTATCCATTTCCTCCCTAAAGACTGGCCACTTTCCAACATGTGGAATGATTTTTCCGACATATGATATTAACTGTGTTACTTTCTTGCTAAGATCATTTGAGTAATACCCAAACTGTGCAGCTTGTCACAGAAATACTTTTGGTTTTGCCTGTTTGCATCTCTTGACTTAATTACCATTATAACCCTTCAGGCTAGAGCAAATAAAGTTACTTATAGTACACCACATTCTTTTATGCTTCCATGCACACTACTTTCTCTGTACACACTATTTTTATCTCCTTGGACTGACTAATTCTTTCATCGCCTTTAAGACTTTGGTCACCCTACTAAAAGCCTTTCAGAAAGTCACTAAACTATACTTGGTTTAACGGCTCACATGTGTCCTCCCAGCAAACCCTATGTTTACCTCTCGTACAACAGTAGCCCCACCAGGACCTTTCCTCAGGTTTCTCAGTCCCACCTTAACATCGTATTCACAGGAACAAGATCCAACAACTTTATTAGGGTCTCAGCTCAAAAGTCACCTAGTCACAGAGGCTTTACCTGGTTATCTGATCTATAAGAGCACCCCTTCCCTCCATCACTGTCCCCTTACTCTGCTTTATTTCCATCTTAATACTTACTTCAATCTAAGATATTATTTCATTATTATTCACTTTTTAAATTACTTTTCTATACTGTATAAGCTCTGTGGGAATAAGGTCTTTGCCTGTGCTGTTTATTGCTTTCTCCTCGACGTGAAAGATGCCTCCCTTAAAGCAGGCACTCAATCAATAGTTGGTGAAAAATAAATAAAAATGGAATTTAAATCTTTATTTGTAACTCTCTAGGAGCATAGACTTGAGGCATAATAAAAGACAACTTAAAAATGGGGTAAGACATGGGATAGGAAATAAAAAGATTGTGTAAAACTCTGAAGAACTTTCTATTAGCCTTCTAGATCCTCCCCTCTCACACGTGCACAACCATATGCCGACCCCTTCTCCAACCTCTGCAAAAAATCAGTTCATGTTTTCTACAGGGAAAAAAATCAGAGAAGTTTTAGAATTGGGACACCAGTCACAGGAAAAACTAGAATTGGATACTCTATGAAAACAAGGAAATCAAATACAAGCATGTGCATTCAACTACGAAACCTTCAGGACCCTCACGCCTTCTGCCCGGGAAATAGCAAGCAAGTAGGATTCTTAGTATCCAAATGGGGTTCTATGCATATCCCAGGAGAAGACCAAGGAGCTCAGAAAAAATAACTCCATATTCTGTCAACAAGCCAAACACATGTACAGCTTCAGTCATCATTCTAAACAGCAGCTCACTTTTGAAGATACAGAGTTAAATACAGTGGAATCTTTGAGGGAAACTGCAAATAGAATGAGTTTAAAACAAATAAAAAGCACATAAGAAAAAAAAGGAGAGGTTTCAGAAAAACAGAAAGAGGTAAAGGAAGTTCAAAGGAATTTATATAAGTGGCACTTTGAAAGGGGAATTACCAGGAAGGTACGCACCCATATTGGGCAAAGTAAGAAGTCAGTACATAAAGTCTGACATTAATTACTTGAGAAATATTACTGAAAGCACATTAAACACATATGCAGGAAAATGTCAGAAAAACAGCAAAAAAAGTTAAAAGTGTTTTAAGGCAGCTGGATTATGGTTTTGAGAAGAGAACACTCCTGTCCACATTATGAGTCTTTTAATATCATTCAACATTTAAAAAATATGTGCATGTATTATTCTGAAAACAATATGTAGTTCTGAATAAATATTAAGCTCTGGCTAGAAATACGATTTAACCCCTTTGTGCAGTTGGGGACAAGAGAGCTATCTTTTGCTGTTTTTGCAAACTTTTTTTGTGGCCATATAATATAAACACAATAAAATATACAAGATGTGATAATATGGTCCATGCTATTAAAAGTTTGCTCTTATGTATACAAAGTAGGAATCAGGGTGGAAGTAGAAGGCTAAACAGAGTGTAGGTAAATTAATATACGTGAAGCAAATTCACATATGTAAATTAGTATATAATAAATACATTTATACCTGTAGCAATAACTGTGTTTCTGCATTTTACAGAGCATCTAGACTTCTAACTTGCAACTAGGAGGATAGTATTGACATTCACTGAGATGCAAAACACAGAATAAGTAATATAAAAAGAATCAGGAGACAGATACAGTGTGTATAGGGAATAGGCACATGACCAGACCAGATCAATCAAATCTAGTATTTGAATTTTGAGTGAAGGGATGAAAGAAAAAAATTAAAAATAAACTAGAATGCATATATGTATTCCATGATGATGGCTTTCTGATATTAATGAATTCTTGCTTATGGGCTCCCGAGAGACTCCCTAGGCTTTACCTATGCTCCAGCTTGTTTCTCAAGCCTCCCATTTGATTCTGAGTCAGCATCAAAACTGACACACAATTTTGTGTCAATCAATAATTTCACAGTAAATTGTGTTTTTTCCTGAGTCAACCAGCATCTATTCTTATTATTTTAAACCAAAGACCCTTAGTAATATTATTAATGACAACAATGGTGTATATTAGTTCAAGTATGCAGAGGACATTTTTGAAGTGACATTTCATAAAGGGCATTTTCAAAGGCATTTTGAGTTCCTGAAATTCATGCATTTCCAGACTTGTAAAACAGCAAATAAACATAAATAGTTAGGACACTCACATTTCAGAGGTGAAATTTTGTATGATTCCATGAAGTGCAATAAGCATCTATTAAGTACTTGTGCTCTTAGGCACCAGACTAGGTGAATATCATATAGATTAGTGTTAAGGGAGTAAAAGATCTGGATTTGAGACGTACACTTTGACAAATTCAGACAGAGACCAATAATAATTTGCACAAAAACTGTTTCAAGGAGGAAAATTATTCAACATGGAATAATATATGGCATATAAATGATTAATAATAGAACGAATAACCGGAGGAAACAATGGAGGTAATACCAGAACAGAGACACAATCCCAGCCTAACACTCTTCAGTGAAATTAAAGAACACCAAAACAAAGAGATCATTTAACATCTAACGTCAACTACAAATCCCAGCTACTCTGATTGGGGCATTTTTTTCACTGGTAAAAAGGTATTTGTAGTGAAGGTATTTATAGCTGACTCCAGAGATTAAATCATCATTTCTAGTAGTGGCGAGGGCAAGGGCTAGTGGAGGTTCCTTCAAACTAATGGAGGAAATTGTCATTTGGAGTCACCATGGAGGTACTTAAAATGGTTGATGACATAAATCCTGTGATGAGTCACCCAGGTGTCTACTTTAGAATTTCTTAGCCTTATTTCTTATTCCCAAAGTACCTGACAGCTGAGAACTATCGCTCTTTGGAAATTACCCACACCTAAAGAAATCTGCCTCTCCCAAGTCACTGCCACTTCTCAGGGCAGCCTGCATTCAATGACCGGTCAATAAAGGAGCTGAAGGTCCAACGTCTCTCCACAATGCAGATCAGCTACAAAGGCATGTGGCTTCAGAGCCCTCTCTGGGTTGCATAAGGCTCTTGATGATCATAGCTGAACTCCCTCTGCCCAATCCTTTTTCCTTCCTCTCCCTTACATAGAGGTTGATCTCAAATATGTTCCCTAATAGACATTCTGCTTCCTAGAGAACCTGACCTGCCATAGATTGGGGATGCTTCTCCAAATTGGAGGAGATGGTTTTCCAAGGTAGTGATTATTATCTTACTAGATGATCAGTACATACAGCACATTTCAGAGATACCCTCTCCCACTTATCCTCTGTGGTTACCACCAAAATACAACCACCTAGCTTAAGTGTTCAATAGGCTGATATTCATATCCTTGCCATTTAGGCACCGCCTTTCTGAACAAACCAGCCAATGGAGAACAAGAGCTAGTTGTGTTCAGGGTATGATGCGTCAAAAGTGATTACAGTTCTGAACCCCTAATAAATCCAAATGCCCTCTGAATGAACTGGAGGCAGCAAGGCTGACAGTTTTAGAAACCTTTTGCTCCCAGTGAGCCGCTCACCTGTTTCTTCAACAAGTCTGTCAAAGGAATTAAACTGCCTGCGAGTTTGAAACCTTCAAGCAGGTACTGACAAGAACTGGTGAGTTAGAAACACAGTTGCCAGGGGAACGCCATCTGCTGCCACTTCCCCCACTGCTAATCTTCGCACAGAAAGACCAATGAATCTGGTTTAGGAGCCAAGATCTTGAGGTCTACAGTGCATGTTGCATGTAATCACAGAGCACAAACAGGATAACAAAAATCTATGTTTTTCAACTATTAGGATTTTTAAGGAGTCTGAGAAGAAAATAATATAACCAAGATTTCCGGGTCCTTCTTAAACCTGGTGAAAGGAGGCCATCAAAGAGGTCACCATAGATTACTTACCAGGTGACTAGAGACTTTAGAAACTGAAGACATAGCAGGAAGATTGTATATTAGGAAAAAGGCTAGCTGCTATATAAAGAGACAAAAAATTGTTATTTCAATAATGTAATGGGTTTTCTTTTGCTACCATATAATAGTCTGACAAGTCTAGGCTGGTAGGGTCACCTTACTCCTTTTGGTCATTCATGGATATAGGAAACTTCAATCTTTTCTTTGCTTTTCTCTAGAATATATTTTCATCTACACTGTCAAAGCTATATTCTTGCCTATAGAAAGAAGGAAAATGAACCAGGGTCTAGAAAAAGTGGTTATATTTCAAAATGACCTGGAAGGTACACACCTCCCTTCTGCTCACTTCACATGGAGACACCAGGCTGCAGGGGAGGCAGACAAGTTTAATCGATAGGTAGGGGTCACACATCCAACAAGAAGGAGAAGCCAAGTCTGTGGCGAGGCAGACTGCCGCAGCTGGAAAACAGAGTAGACAAAAGAATGTCAATACAGTGTAAGGGAGTGGAAATGGAAGAGGTAAGCAAGGGCAGAAAGCATGCATTATCACTGGATATCATTTCATATTGTCATATCAGACATATAGTATTGTCTCTCAGTCTATGGCTTATTTTTTTCATTATCTTGATGGCTTTTGAAATGAAGAAAATTTTAATTATAAGAAGTCCATTTTATCATTTTTTTTTCTTTTATGGGCAGTATTTTTGTTGTTTTAGCTAATTTTGCCTGCCATATGGTCATAGAAATGTTTTCGTATGTTTTTCTTTTGGAAGTATATTTATATTTACAATATAATATAGAAGATATATATGTATTTACATAAAGGTCTATGATCCTTTTTGAGTTAATATCTGTAGAGGGTATGAAGTAGAAGACTAAATTCATCTTTCTGCATGTGGAAATCCAATTGTCTCGGCTCCATTTGCTGAAAGATACCCTTTACTTCATCAAATTGCTTTGGCAACATTGTTAAAAATTGACCATAAATGTAAGAGTTTATTTTTGGATTTCCAATTCTGTTCCATTTGTCTATATTATCAGTTGGTTAACCTCACACTCTATGGCGAAAAACTAAGATCAGGAAAAAAACAAGGATACCCATTCTAGCCACTTCTAGTCAACATAGTACCAGAAGTCCCAGCCAGAGCAGCAAGGCTAGAAAAAGAAATAATAGGCATGCAGCTCAGAAAGGAAGAAGTGCAACTGTCTGTATTTGCAGATGACATGATGTTATGTTTAAAAAACCCTAAAGCCTCCAGAAAAAAAAACTGCTAAAACTAATAAATTTAGTAAAGTGGCAGGATGCAAAATCAATATGCAAAACCAGTTGTGTTTCTGTACACTAATAACAAACTATCAGAAAGAGAAATTAAGAAAACAACCCCATTTACAATTACATCAAAAAGAATAAAATCCCTGGGAATAAATTTAACCAAAGAGGTGAAAGATTTATACACTGGAAACTGTTAAGATATTGATGGAGGTTTTGTTCAATAATCATCATTAAAATCTGTCATTTTTAATATTTATGTCTGTGTTGTCTGACTATAAACTATGTTTACTTGAATTGCTTTCAACCTTATTTACTTTACTGAGCCAATTTTTGAAAATCAACTTTTGGGGTTTTTTTCTTGCTATTTTTTTTCTTATAGATTTCAACTTTAGTCTTTATAACTCTCCTTTTCTTTATATATTTCCCTCTTTTTTTCCAAATGCCTTAACATGACTTCCTAGTTTATGTTTTCAGTCTGTCTTCTCTACTGCCAAAGGAATTTAAGTATTTATTATAAATTTTAAGCCCAGCTTTAACTGTATCCCATAAGTACTCCTATGAAATGTTTTCCTTTTCATTATATTATAAACATTTTGTTCTTTCTATTTTGAGTTTTCTCTTTGATCTTTGTCTCAACTAGGACAGCATTTCCTAATTTCCATGTGTGTGGGGCTTTTTTGTCATTTTTCTATCATTCATTTTATTTTTATTTGCCAAATCAGAGACTATGGCTAATAAAATAAATATGACTTGAAATTTTGTGAGATTCCTATCTAGGCAAATATGCAGTTCAAAAGAAAAATATTCCTATCAGTAAGAAAAAAGTGAGATTCTCTCTTTGTAGGAATTAAATGGCTCACTCTAGCTATATAACTGATGTTCTTAAAAAGAAAACCACAGGCCCAAAATGGAGTCACATATGTTAAGTCCCCATGCCAGCAAACCAAAACTTAATAGTAAACTAACTGCAGTTTCAAGCTCTCCAGCTGTATGATCTTTAACCAGCTAACCTGGAGTTTCCTGGTCAGCACTAGGAAGAATCCACTGATAGACCCTTTCTGTTCACCTTAGGAGGACAACCTCAAACAATGCATATTTTGCTAATAATTTCCTTTTTTTCTGCCCACTCTCTGCCTTTGAAAACCTTTCCTTTTCTGCACCTCAGTGGATTTCCTTTCTGTTTACTAGGTGGTATGCTGCCCAACTCATGAATCATTGAAAGAGACAATTCAATCTTTGATTTACTTGAGTGGATATGATTTTTAGCAATGTTAATGCTGGTTGATTCTGATACTAATTTTCTCTGCTTATTTTTGTTTACTTGAACTGTCAAACTCTAAATGCATTTCAGAACCTTATATTTTCTCACAGAGAGAAATTTAAAACTTTGGTTTCAGGCTATTACTAAAATTTTCTTTGCAATCTATTTTGCTGTGGAAAAATTCTTACCAAACACATATTTTCATCTTCTACCTACATTTAATGAAAGATTCATTAATCATGAGATGTGATAAATAGGTGGTTTTCTTTCAAACTTGGTATTTCAAAAGATGTCCTAATCTATCTCCACATATAAGTAATATTTTATCTGATCAGTATACTCTTGAATCTATGCACTATGACCATGTACTATGGTCTTATAGCTCTTGTTTTGAATGAGGTATCTAATGATATTCCCTTTTATTTCTGGAAACTTGCTTTAACCTTTTATGAGGAATTTTTCCCAGATATATTTCAAAGAGTGTATTTCTTCATTAATTCTGAATCTCTCAGTGAGCCCAGCCCAGACTTTTTTTTTTTGCCTTTAATAAAGTGTTATTTAACACTGAAATAGTTCAAACATACAAATAAAACAATTATATAATGATTATCTTTACACCACAACCAATCTTTATTTTGCATGATATATTAGGATGTTCCATGTATAATTCTTACTAATTTTAAAGACGTCATATAAGATACAGTGAAGGACTCCATTTTTCCAACTGTAGAAATTTCCAAGAACTCTAGTTGATATGAGAATATATGAGTTTGTATCCCTACTTTGCCATTTCTCTGTTAATCTACATTCATCTGAGTTTTGTCTCCTAATTATAAAACAGAAATAATGTTTCCTTATTAGGTGGTTGTGAACGTTAGCAGAAATAACAAACAAAACCTGTAGCACAGAGAGAATGCACATGTCAATAAATGTTCATTCCATTCACCCTTAGATATACATCCCTACTAATTATTTAAAACCTATCTCAAATGCAAACTTCTTTATGAAACTTTCCCAGACTCATCTTAGCTGATGTTTCTGGTCCTCCTTTGATTTCCCACAGCAAATGGCACAGAACTTTTACATACAGTTGTTTTATTTATGACTATGTAAGACTGTGATCCCCTGGAAGGCAGAGCTGGTGCTTCAAAATCTGGGCATCCTAGAGAAATCCATAGTGAGAAAATAGTTAATGTTGTCAGTATTTCAATAAGTCAAATAGGAGAACTAAAAATGATTCAACCTGAATCATCTCTATTTTTTTTTAAATGCCTCAAAACACAAAACTTATTTTTATACACAAAGTAAAGTATTTACTATTTTTTTACTTGGAAAATTGATTCCAGCCACTTGCCAATTACATGGCTGTAAGAAAAAAAGAATGGTTGTTGCCAAGGTCTACAAAGGTTCATAAAACCCTGGTTGTTGGCAATGTGCAAAATACTCACTTTTGACATAATGTAGTAAGAAACTTAATGACCACACTCATTCTCTTGAGTGCAGATGGATCTCACCAGGAGGTAACATGCACACTTAGAGATTGTCCTGCATCACCGTTGGTGTTCTGCTGATCCTTGTTAGAGAGCTAGACAGGGCAGGAGGCTTTAAAAACCAAAAGTGTCATACCTTTTTGCTTTTTTGATTGCACTGTTATTACAGTATCCGCAAGAGCAGCAAACAGTAAAACTGTACATTTCCATGATTTGGGGTTGTTTCCATGTCCTCCTGGCTGAATTTCTATTACTTCTCATATCAGCAGGTGGGTTTTCTTGGTCTGTAATTGTTGCTATCAGAGCCCTGTCAAGCTGAAAAAGGTTTCCTATGCTTATTCACAGGGAACTTCCACTCAATAGCAATGAATTGCTAAAGTCATTTGTTAATAGTAACAACCTGACTTTTCTCCAAGTGCATAGTATTTAGGATTTTACAGAACCAGATGTATTCTTTGACTATTTTAAACAAAAACAGGAAAATGTTCTATTTATTGGCATGATTTATTCATTGTCCTGGTATTATTCATATAGATTATTTGTTATTTTGAGAAACGAGGAATTCCTTTGAGTGTCTTCCTTCCAAGACATTTCATTCTGGGCAAATAAAAAAACTTCTAAGGTGGGCTGGCAAGGAGTAGCCGGCACTAATGCTGCTACTCTTCCATTCAGTCATAATATTTCTATTAATTGCTAAGGCTTAATGTATTTATTTAGTTCTAAGTACATGAAAACAATCTAAGAGTTCTTCGTGTTGCATAATAAGTTATACTTACACTATTTCTCAATAATACTGCTTAATGTCCCGAAATGTTTTGGTATCACTTCTAATATAGCATGTGAAATAAACTCTCCTTTGGTCTTAAAGAAACTGAAATAAATAATCTCTTAAGAATTTTAAATCTATTTTTCAAAAGACAAGTAAAGAAATGGAGAGGATCGTTTTTCTGACTTCAGAAAAACAAAGTGTCACCCAGTGGCATATTCATTCTTTACTAATGATACATTTCATAGGCAATCTTTGGAGATCTAGTATTCTAACATAGGAAAAGACATTAATTTGAAATTCTTACTAATTGAGCTTATTTGATCAAATAAAAATCCTATTTATTGGATCAATAGATACTTACCGACCAAACTCAAAGACAGTCAGAAAGGATAGTAAAAACAATGAAAAGGAATAAGCTTTTGAGTCAAGAAAGATAGACCATTCATAGTGATATTTTCAGCCATTCAATTGATGGGTTTTTCTCATCTAAAAAATGGGAGTAGTAACAACTTCCTTGCTTAGAGTTCTGTGCCCACTCCCTGTGGAATCATCCTCCACATGGATGTGTTTACCATCTTCAGTGAGCTTTGAGGTCCAAATTTTTAATTGAGGCTTCACAACTTAGGTATGATTGATAAAATCACTGGCCACATGACTGAAGTCGATCTCCAGCTCCCATCACTGGAAGCTGAGTTAGCTGAAAATCCCAACTCTGTGATCACACTTCGGTCTTTCTGGTTACCAGCTTCCATCCAGAAGCGCTTGCAGGACCCATCATGAGTCACCTCATTAGCATAAACTCAGTTGTTCTTCCAGGGGCTCATGAATGACAGCGATAATTCTTTCCCTTGGGCAGTTCCAAGGATTTTAGATTTCCCTCCCAGGAACCAAGGACAAAGGCCAGCCAAATTCTTTATAATACGACAGGTAACAATTTTCCATGTTTCCAACTGCCAAAATTTGATTATTTCCTCCTCACCTCTCTTTTTTCCTCTAGCCTTGTGAATTTATGCTTTTAGAAAAGAATTGCTTTACTGTATTGTGAGGTGGTTTTCTGGAGGAAGTAAAATTAGTTACATACGCTCATGCTACTATCTTAAATTCTCTACAAGAAATTGTTGTTCCAAAAATTCTAATAAGTGTTGAATGAAAGAGAAAGCTGAATGACAGAGAAAGTAGAGGTTGGTACAGCTTTAAAAAAAAAGTGAGATAAAAGGGTCTCCTTCTATCCCTACTGAAGCAAAAATGTTAATCCAAACTTTGAACCCACCAAAGGAAGAAAAACAAGATTTTGAGATTAAAAGCCATAGTGAGATGCATGTTCCTCCTCATTGAGCCCCGGTGGGGACACACCCAAGTCTCAGAAACTCCATCTCTTTTACAAGGCTCATTTAGTAAAGAAAACATAAGAAATGGAGCCCCCTTTGGGAGCAGGATTTAGAACAGCAGTAATTCCATGGCAGGAAGCAGTTTTAGTAGATACTAAGAAAAACTGAAAGTACAAATGTAAGAAAGTTTTGGATTTTGCAAGGGATGTTGCAAACATAGCCAAGAAATTTTCTGAGAGTTGTTTACTGAAAAATATAAATTGTCTGTTAACCAAGGTAGTGGATATTCATCTACTAATAAACTCTCACTAATGAAGCAGGGTGTCAAATTCTAAGAGAGAACAAGAAGGATAATTGAGAGGTTTTAAATATCTAGAATGGAAAATTAAGAAAGAAAGCTGGTTATAGAGAAGATTTAGAACCTGAGTTTCACCAGTGCAAATTTCAGAATTTCTTCCAGTGAAAGTGGGTGATAGAGGATACTCTTCAAAAAGGGCTAACTGCTTTCTGAAGGAGGTCGGGAGAGAGCATTTGTTTTATTGCTATGTAAATGATACTCATCCAAGATAGCTGGGTTAGTAGAAGCTTTCTCCCAGTGGACTTGTTTTTAACATTTTGAAATAGCTCTTAGCCTTTGGTTTTATTTCAATTATCTAAGCAACCCATGACCACATTCAAGAAGTTTTTTACGGCAGAAAAGCTCAACAATACTGTTAACATCTATGAATAATTTCTACTGATGCACTGCTGTAGATCCACTTCTGCAGATGAACACATGCACGGTGCACATACTCATACACAAACACATGCAGTGCGAGATCACATACCCACACCCATGTGTACATGTACGTATGCACACACAATAACTCACACACAGTACATACATGTGCATGATCACATTCTCACACATGCACCCAAGTTAGAACACATATACATTTATTTGTACACGTATGAGAACCTGTGTGTGTGACTAGTAGGTCAGAGGAGGATTGAAAGCCAAAATTAAGGAAAATTGCAGTTTAAATTTTTTTACCAATATCTGTCCTCTATATTAAATTTGAATTTTAACTTTCTAGCATAATGTCCCTTTCTTCTGTAAGATACATTCAGCAAGCCCTTTTATAATGCAAATGTAAAACAAGGACTCTGTTCCCAGTGAAGACCCGAGTGCAATAAATTTAACTACTGGACTCCGTAGTCTTCAGAGTTGAAGCATTGTATTCTGTTTATTAATTTAAATTGAATGTATATTTCAGCAGACTTGTGTCTTGGAAGATTGCATTTTCATTAGAGAATTTTGTTTCCTAAACTTGGATTTAGATGACCCCTTGCCTATTAATAATAACAATGGTAACATATTACTATTATTACTACTAGTAGTACCTGTTTTTTATAGAAAGTATATTCTTCATTCTTAAAGTAGCTAGTTACAGAACATGCTGGCCTTAGAAGAATTAGAGGTTCAATATGTAGATCCGACCTATTATTTCATATATTTATTAGACAAATCACTATTGAAAATCCATCATATTTAATAAACTGTGTTAAAGACTAAATCTATAAATTTGGTAGATATAGTCCCTTCTCTCAGGTTACCTTCTAATAAAGTATTATTAAATAGTCAATTTATATTTAATTATCCAAATAGAATTCTAATAAATTTTATTTTTAAAAAACATAATAAAAGGGTATATAACAGAGTAAAATTTACTCATATTGGGAAGTTAAAAAAATCTTCTCTGAAATTCACTGCTTATGATACAATTTAAAGAGCCACTTTGATGATAGAAATGTTAAGTGCCTTTCCAGACAGAGAACAGCATGCAAAATGCTTGGTATGGGCAGGAGAACACATAATATAAGATGCTTAAACTGATCTGTTTGTTTGTTGTTTTGGCTAAGTCACAGAGTAAGATGTTGAGTGGTGTAAATTAGAGCTCATGATAGCATTAGAGTTTAGGTCAGGGGTGTGTTTACGTGATGTGTATAGACTATGTTAATTTTTCTTTCTAAAAGTATCCAGTGAAGAATTTCAAGATAGGAAGGACATGACAGATTGGGATTGTTTTTAGATCTTCTGGCTTCAATGTAGAGAATGAACTTGGAAAGGTAGTTAAAAGCCAGAGTCAAGGGTAGCTTAGAATTTCAATATTAGAGAGATTTAAACAAGTCAGTCAAAAGGCAGCTTGGGAGGAATTTAACTTGAAGCTAAATTTATGACAGCAATAAGCACTCTTTTACTTAGAGGTGTTTTTATTTAGGGCTGCATGGAGTTGTTGAGGATTATTGGAAGTTTCCTTTTGGAGCTGCATCTACCTAGCATTGACAGAACTTGATCACATGTTCTTGGGAAGAAGGAAGGAGGGAGGGTCATCTAGGAATCTTGAAGGCCTGGTGTGTTATCCTGTGTTACTTTACTGAGGCATGAAAATCTGAAGGAGGATCAGATTTGAGGGAAAGGAGATAATGAGTTTAATTTTAGACATGTTGATTTTAATGTGTCTATAAGACATCCAAGCAAATAAATTATGATGAAGATGAAGATCAACATATTGGTCTAGAGCTCAGAGTAAAAATCTGGCTGGAAACACACATTTGAAAGTCTCAGCAAATTGATAATAATGGAAGCCATGGAAGTAGATGAATTTGTGTAGCAATAGAGAATGGAGGGTGTGAAGAGGTGATCATTACTAAGCTGTGAGGAACACAGACATCTAGTCTTCAGGGAAAGAAGAATTAGTTCAACGGAGGTGTGGAGTGGTAGGCTGGAGAAAAGCCACGAAAATGTGAAATAATTTAATACAAAAGAGGAGAACATTCAAAGAAGGGATTATTAAAAATGCAAATGTAATTCAAGGCCAAATAAAATGAGGATAGTAAAATGCCCATTAGCTTAAGTGACATGATGATCACTGGTGACTTAATAAAAGAGAATGGGGGAAATTTGTACAGGTTGAGTAGTGAGTGGTCTATGAACCGATGGAGAGAGCCAGCATAGACATCTCTCTTTTGAGAAGTTTGATTTGGGATCTAATTGTGCTTTCTATTTGTTGTGATTTTTCTGTTTCTTTTCTTGCGTTTTATTTTTCTTTTCCTTATACTATTTTCCCCTTCTTTTTACTTTCAATTGTAATTCTTAACTGTTCTACTTTGCATGGTTACTAATGTCCAAAGCCATTCAATTTCTTTAGTTTCTTTCTGAAAAACAGAAAGATTGACAGCTTTAAAACTAATTACTACCAATTCATGATATTGTTACCTAGCACCTTTTGTTGGTAATAACATTAGGCATCTGGAAAAGGGAATTAACTTTTTTTCCCCTTACTAGTTAAATGTGTTATATTAGATGTTGGTTTAGATTATCTACATATTTTCCAATAATCTTTACTTAATGTGCCTTACTATATCTCAAACTTCCCATTCTAGATCTTTTTCTACTCTCTAGAGGGTTTCTCAGCCTCAGCACCACTGATGTTTTGGTGTCAAGATAGATATTCTTTACTTGGAGGGTTGGCCTATGGATTGTAGAATGTTTAGCAGCATCCCTGGCTTTTCTACCTACAAGATGTCAATAGTACCTTTCCCTCAGTTGTGACAACCAAATATGTCTCTCTATATTGCTAAATGTCCTTTGTGAGACAAAACTGACACTGCTTGAGAACTATTACCTTCAAGTACACCCTTTGGAATTTTCTTTACAGTTTTATTTTGTTTATCTGAAGGAGAAGGGTAATAAACTATCTTAATTTTGTTTCTTTGAAAAAACATAGGGGAAGCTTCCCTAGACTACCATTTCTTTCAGGCTAAGGTTTCTCCTAGCTTACCTATCACCCATCCCAATTAATCTTGATCCTAGTCTACAAAGAAGGTAGGAATGAATGTATTGGTAATAATTATGTGTTAACCAGCTTGATGTCTCCAATACACATTTCTTAATATGTCATCTGACCAGTTCTATCCTTCCATGAGCAAGACAAGTTTTTTACCTTTCTGAACATGAACTTTTTCAATAATAAGGTGAGTAAAGGTGAAGATGACATCATAATGAGTTGTGGTTAGGTTAGAACTGTGGAAACATTAAACATGGTGCCTGGCATATGGTGGGTACTTGGTAGGTCCTGATTGATTCTACATTGGAATTCTCTGCTCTCACTGGGGAAAGGAATAAAAATGACTGACAAAAGGGTGCAGACTCTCTTAAATATAAAAGTTGGAACAAGGAGGCCATCACATTGCTCTGAATATAAATCTTTGTCTCTTAACTATGATTAATCTTTGTTTGTGACAATTTGAGGAACTGGATTTGAAATAAGACTACTAGTACTTTAGAAACACAGAGGGGATATATATATATACAGAAAGAGAGAGAGAGAGAGGGAAGGTAATGCATTTGAAAAGGTAGTTACTTAAAGGTTTAAATATATAAAAAATAAGAATTATTCCATTAACAAAAAAGAAGTGATAATATTACATATATAGTAGTTTCTGAATATTTATGCTATTATGTAAGACATCAATTTGAATCTTATATTTACCTTGAGAAATTGTCAGACACTCAATTTCATTCATACATTAATTCTATTAACCAATATTGATCAAGGAAAGGAAGAAAAAGCTTTGTGAAACACGAATAAGTATTTACAAATCAGTAAAGGTACAAAGGAATGCAAAAAACAACACAAATTAGAATGAAATAAAGATGACTAATCAATTGTGGGAAAATAAAAGACTGCACTTTATTTGACCATATGAGTATAATATGTAAATTTAGTATTTCAGATATCATAAAAAGAGTACAATATATTTTGATTTCCTGATATAACCATACCCATAACCAACATCAGAATCCAGAAAACGAGCATGGAATAAAAGTAAGTAATGCATATAAGCATTACATTTTCAGAACTTTACAGAAGGCCAATGATTTCCCCAGAGAGAACATGCTTGGCTGTGCCACATCTGGAGGAATTATACTGAAGGGTCTAATGTCTCATTACTTCTCTGACTTCCTCAGTTCCATCCCCACTTGTAGATTCAACATCAACAAAAAATTTCAGTAGTTTTGCCTATGGTAGATTATAAGCAAAAATGACTAAAGTGCTCTCCTATTTCTATCTACTTACTTAGATTGTCCTCTACTACATTGATTCCAGGCTTTGCGTATGACTAAGTTTGGCCAATAAGACACTAACAAACATGACACAAGTAGCAATCTGAAAGAGCTTACACATTGATGGTTTCTTATTTGCTGTTTAAAACCCTTAGGCCATAATGTGAATGAACTCAAGTTAGCCTTCTGGAGAGACCATGTGATGGAGATGTAGGTGTCTGGTTAGCAAGTTGCCCAATACCAGACTTGTAAACAAGGCTATCCTAAACCACCCAGCTGCCAGTACACACCCTCCACCTAACCACAAATAGATTAGTCAAGACAATCTAGAAAGAAAAATCACTCAGCTTACCCATTGAACCATGAGCTAAATGAAACAATTGTTATTTTGGTATATTTTGTTATGCAGCCAAATCTAACTCACATATTATCTGACTTTTCTTGATTTCCTTTCTTTGCTTGCATTTGATGATCTTCCCTTTTTTTCCAGGGTAGTGTTGGTATTGAGTGCTATAAGTATATGAAATAATTAGCATATAAGCCAACACATATTAGGTTTTTAACAACTGATACCTCTTATTGTTATATTATTATTGCTGATAGAAAAGGTTAATAGCATTTTTGTGTCTGTTTCTCTAATTTCAGAGACCCTTAAGGATTTTACTCTCTGTTGAATCCTACAAACAACATTAACTCAAAGAATTTATAAGAATTATCCAGATCCAAAATAAATGAGATTCAGACTAGGGATGCTATAAGAAACCAAGCATGTAGACCTCACTGAAAGGTTTACTGATTAACCTGTAACTGATGCAAATGCATCAGATGATGAGAGCAAGTTATGTATTCCTGAATATTATTATGTGATTAGCAAGGCAAAATACCTAAAAGGACCCAAGAGCTTATGGCTTGCCTGAGATGAAATAGCTGATAACCCAGCCTCATCTGGTAGGCCACACACTCCTAAATGTGGAGTGATTTGGAGATATTTGGAATATATCTCTAGAAGTAACAAGAACTCTATTATGCTGTTGACAGGTACACTATATTGTCTGTGCTCATCACTAGTCCAATCACTATTGCTTCATAATGAATTACCTTAATAGAAAGTTCAAACTTAAATGTGTAAAGAAGAATGCTTGATTTCTCAGAACCTGAAGTTTTATCTTTTCTCAATGTTGTCCATTGCGGCTAATATATTTTCTCTAATATATTTCTGTCTCTGAGCATAGGATTGAGTGAAGGTAAGCAAAAGGGACTTAAAGTATTTCTGCTGAAGGATTAACTCCAGGAGAAGACCATTGAGAATTACAACTTTTACACAGAAGCAATTCACAAGAGTTAGAGGGAAGTGGTGATTCTCAACACAGCCTGGGGTCTCTCACTAGGCTTTGCTTCTGGAATAGTCCTGTGGATTCATGACTGATTCCTGGGATTGGAGCATGCTGCAATAAAACAGTTGGAGAAAAACCAAAACAGCTGTTTCTCTTCCAACTCTATGGGACATCAAAGGCTAAAGGCATGCTCAGTGTTAGAGTCATCTGCTCTATATGTATCAAAAGAAGCTATATACAACAGAAACCATGGCATTCAGAAGCAAACCTGGATTGCCTTCAAGCAGCATCAGAGGAAATCAGCATCAGTATAGGTACCTCTTATGGGCATTAAGGTTGTGACATTTAATGGGCACTAATGCTGCCACTTTATGCATTGGTGAAAATAGAACTGGAGATGAGAAAAATGGCCAATACCAAATATACGGCTCCTCTATGAGGCACAGCCCCCCAAATTCCAGCACTATATCAGAAGAATCTAAGGAGTGGTAGCCTAGAACACAATAGAAGCCATATTAGGTTGCCACTGTCAAAGTGACTCCATTTTTACTCTCATGGTTATGTGACACACCATTCAGCTATAGCTACCACCTTTTCAAAGTTCCAAAGGGTTTCTCTAACTATATTTTCTCCATTTTTTAGTCTTGTTGTTTTGATTGACTAAGATCAGATTGACCAAATGTTTCCTGGGATCACATTTATATGTACTGTCTCTCCTAGGAGGTTGGGCAATTTCTGCTGTATCCTACAAAAGCATTTGCTATCAAGAACAATATACATGGCTTGCTGTGTTAGTGTTCCACATAAATCAGAGTGAATTTAGAGTATTGATAAAAGCTTCCAAAAAACTTCTGTCTGTATCATATGAGACCGACTTGGAACCATTCATTCTAATTGCCTGCTTTCTGGACTAATATTGGAGAAGTGACTGATTTTATTCATTTTGACTATGAGAACAGATACAGTGTTTTTACATGTCTTTTGATTTATGTTTTTTTTGTCATTAAGTCAATCTCTCCTCCAATCCCCACCCACCCATAATTAAGATAAAACCATGAAGCTAGTGTCAAAAAGAATTAAACATTTCAATAGAAAGTAGATTCACAGTCCCTTTTGTGCTTACCTTTCTTTCAATCTATATGATACACATAAACACTCCGAGATTTCAGTTTGGAGATGAACAAAATATATACTTTTCTACAGTCCTTCATTCCCTATCTCTTTTCTTCTTCACAAAGTCATTGGTAGGATATGAAAGAAATTTTATTTTTCTTCCCTTTCCAGTCTAGGCAGACTTGGAAGGGTAAACTTTAGGTTCAAGATTTCTCTAGGTTAAATCATTCTTTTTGACACTAGTTTAAAAGTAACAATTGTTTCATTTAACCATGGCTATATGGGTTAGCTGGGTGATTTTTCTTTCTAGGTTTTCTTGACTAATCTCTCTGAGGTTAGGTTGGCCTACTGGCAGCTGAGTACTTCAGGATAGCCTTGTTTATAAGTCTGGTGTTGGGCAACTTGCTAACTGGACACCCAAATCTCCATCACATGGTCTCTCCAGCAGGCTAACTTGAGTTCATTAACATTACGGTCTCAGGGTTTAAACACAGCAAGCAAGATACCATCACTGTGTAAGCTCTTTTAAACTGCTGCTTGTATCTTGTTTTTTAGTGTCTTATGGCCAAACCTAGTCAAATGCCAAGACCAGAGTAAATATAGTAGAGGACAATCTAAGCAAGTAGATCCAAGTTTATTTAATCTGAGCAATCTTTCATTCCCAAGTGACAAAGAGAAAATCCAGAGCTTACCACATTCTTCTGAGGCAAGTCAGTGAAGGCAAATGAATTGAAAACCAATGGACTAGTTAAGATGAGGTGATGGTACACAAGACACTGTAGAGTGTACAATTAAGAATTATTCTTGTTAGAATGTACGAAAAGACACATCCAGAAAAACACAAGGTAAGAAAAAATTAGCCGTGAAATACCATCTAGCACTAATTAAATCAAGAAAACAGATCATGAACTACACTGACCATGGACTTAAGTAGAAGATACTAACTGAACAACCATATATTGTGAAGAAACAAATGAATATGTTTCAAACAAAAGAACAAGATAAAACTCTTGAAACAGACCTTAATGAAATGGAGATAAATGATTTACCTGATAAAGAATTCAAGTTAATGCTCGTAAAGATGCTCACTGAGGTCAGGAGAACAATAACTGAACTGAAAAATTAAATTGAAAGACTCAACAGCAGACTATCCCAAGTATAAAAAGGATTAGTGAACTTGAAGACACAAAGGCTAAAAACTTCCCTAGCACAGGAAAGGAAACACATCCAGATCCAAAAAAACCAGAAAGTTCCAAACAAGATGAATCCAAGGAGAACCACACTGAAACACATTATAATTAAAATTTTCAAGAATTAAAAATAAGGAGATAATCTTAAAAGCAGCAAGGAAAAAATAAGGGTACTTAAAAGGAGACTCCTGTAGTACTATCAGCAGATTTTTCAGCAAAAAAATTTAAAGGCAAAAAGGGACTGGTGCAATATATTCAAAGTGCTGAAAGAAAGACTGCCAAGCAAGAATACTCTGCCCAGCAAAGTCATCCTTCAGAATTGGAGAAATGAAGAGTTTTCAAGACAAGTAGAAGCTTAAGGAGTTATCACAACTAAACAACCTCACAAGAAGTGTTAAAGTGACTTCTTCAAGCTGAAACAAAAAGACTTATTAATAACAGGAAAACATGTGAAAGAATAAATCTCACTGGTAAAAGTAAATATGTTCAATCCAGAATATTCTAATGTTATAATGATGGTGGGTAAATCACTGAAAAGCCTAGTATGAAGGTGAAAAGACAAAAGAGTTAAAAATAACTATCACTACAGTAATGTGAGTGGATTCTCAAGTTAAAATGATATAAATTATGACATCAAAAATATAAAATGGGGGAGGAGAGTAAAAATTTAGCTTTATTACACATTCAAAGTTATTAACAACATAAATAGAAGGTTATAACTCTGTTTTATGTAAGCCTCATTGTAACCACAAAGCAAAACTTATACTAGATACCCAAAAGATAAAGAGAAAGGAATCTAACCATATCAAAACAGAAAATCGTCAAATCATGAAGGGAGCAAGAGAAGAAGAAAGGAACAAAGGAATTACAAAGCAACCAGAAACAAGGAACAAAATGGCAGAAGTAAGTCTATACCTATCAATAATTACTTTAAATGTAGATGGATTGTTTTCTCCAATCAAAAGATATAAAATGACTGAATGGATGAAAAAATAAGACCCAACTATATGCTGCTGACAGAGATTCACCTCAGCTTTAAGAACACACACAGACTGAAAATGAAGGGATGGAAAAAGTCTATGCAAATGGAAACCAAAACAAACCAGTCATAGCTACACTTACAGCACATAAAAATAGGTTTTAAGCCAAAGACTGTAATGAGACAAAGTAGGTCGTTATATAATGATAAGGAGGTCAATTCAACAAGAGGAAATAATATTTGTAAACACTAATGCACCCAACGAGGAGCACCTAAATAAATAAATCAAATACTTTATCAATGAATAGATTATCCAAACAAAAAATCAGTAAGGAAACACTGGACTTAAAATATACATTAGACCAGATAGACTTAACAGATTCTATAGAACCTTTAATCCAACAGCAATACACCTTCTTCTCAGGTACACAAGGAACATTCCCCAAGATAGAACATACATTAGACCACAAAACAGGTCTTAATAAATTTAAGAATACTGAATTCCTATCAAACATCTTTTCTTACCGCAATGATATAAAAATAGAAACCAATTAAAAGAACAAAACTGGAAAATTCACACATATGTGGAGCTTAAACAACATGCTCCCTAACAACTAACAAAAGTAGAAGAACAGGGAATGTTTCTATACTCATTGTACAAGGCCAGCATTACCCTGATAACAAAACCCAAGGCCACTATCACAAAAGCAAATCACAGGCTGAAAATCTTGATGAACATACATGCAAAAATCCTCAACAAAATATTAATAAACCAAATTCAAAAAATTCTTTAAAAGACCATACATTATTATCAAGTGGGATTTATTCCTGGGATGCAAGAATGGTTTAACACTCACAAATCAATCAATGTGATACACCACTTTAACAATATGAAGGATAAAAATCATGTGATCATTTCAATAAATGCAGAAAAAGCATTTGACAAAATTCAACATCCACTCACGATAAAAACTCTCATCAAACTTGGTATAGAGGGAACATACCTCAACATAATAAAGGCCATATAAGACAAGCCCACAGTTAACATCTTACTCAACAGTAAAAAGCTGAAAGCTTTTCCTACAAGATTAGCAGCAAGAAAAGGATGCCCATACTTGCCATTTTCATTCAACATTGTACCAGACGTCTTAGCCAGAACAATTAGATAAGAAAAAGACATAGAAAATACCCAAAAAGAAAAGAGAAATAAAACTTTTTACTTGCAGATGATATGATATTGCATACAGAAAACCGTAAAGATTCTACCAAAAATTGTTAGAACTAATAAATGAATTTGGTAAAGCAGCACAATATGAAATTAATATACAAAAATCAGTGGCATTTCTATACACTAATTATTATTATCAGAAAGAGAAAGTAGGAAAATAGTAGTCCCACTTACAACTACATCAGAAAGAAAAAAAACTAAGAATAAATTTAACTAAGGAGGTGAAAAGGCTGTACACTTGAAATTTTAAGACATTGATGAAAGAAATTGAAGATGACACAAATAAATGGAAAAATATTCCATGCTCATTGATTGGAAGAATTACTATTGTTCAAATGTCCATACTACCCAAAGTAACATACAGATTCAATGCAATCCCTATCAAAAAAAACATAAAAATTCTAAAAGAAAAGATAGGAAAGTTCTTTGACATTGGTCTTGACACCAAAATCAAAGACAACAAATGCAAAATAAACAACTGGGACTACATCAAGCTAAAAAACTTCTGAGCAGCAAAGGGGACCATCAACAAAATAAAAAGCTAACCTATAGAATGGAAGAAAATATATTCAAATCATATATCTGATAAGATGTTAATATCTAAACAATATAAAGAGTTCCTATGGCTCAATAGCAAAAAAACTCAAACAATTCAATTAAAATACACACAAAGAATAGACTTTTTCCAAATACATACAAGTGGTATATTTGTATATGATAGGTGCTCAACATCACTAGTGATCAGGAAAATGCAAACCAAAGCCCCACTGAGATATCACCTCACACCTGTTATGGTAGCTATTATAAGAAAGACAAGAGTTAACCAATGTTGGTACTCATGTGGAGAAAAGGGAATATTTGTGCACAATTTGTGGAAATACAAATTGGTGTGTTTCTCTATGGAAAATAGCATGAAGGTGCCTCAAAAAGTCAAAAATAGAACTGTCCATGTGTGGGTATATATCCAAAGGCAATTCCATATGTGCGTATATATCCAAAGGAAAAAAGAACACTGTCTTGAAGAGAAATCTGCACCCCTACGTTCACTGCAGTATTATTTATGATAGTCAAGACATGGAAATAAGTTACTCTGAGAGTTGAATAAAGAAGATGTGGTGTGTGTATATCCAACAAAATATTATTCAGTCATGAAACAGAAGGAAATCCTACCACTTGCAACAACATAGAGGGACCTTGAGGACATTATGCTTAGTGAGATAAGTAAGACAGAGAAAGACAAATACTGTATGATCTCACTTATAAGTGGAATCTTAAAAAAAAAATCTCAGAGAACAGTTGGATGGTTACCAGAGGCAGAAGGAGGGGTTGGGCAAAATGGGTGAAAGGGTCAAAAAATACAAACTTCCAGTTGTTCAATAAATAAGCCATGGGGAAATAATGTACAGCATGTTGACTGAATTGTTTTTATGAGCACTTAGTGGAGGCCCATGGAAAAGACTGGGATGGAATGTACAAGGCTTCTGAACTGTCATACTACCCCTCATTTGAGCATAACACTTTGCAAAAAATTCTCTTGTTCTGTTACTCTCCATTTTGTTGGTTGCCACAACTACTCCTATAGTTGGCAAAAAATAAAGCAATTTGTCCTGTTTATTCTTGGAGAGACTTGTTACTCTTTTGGTTTGTTTACCTGGTTATCTTAGAACCTCAGTTCTCTAATAGGCTCAAAATTCTAATCATACATTAGCTGGCTTTTCTTGTTGCTGTGTTGGAAGTGATGATCCCTTGAAATTTTCTTCACCTTTATCAGAATTGAAACTTTGAGTCAAAGTCAAAGGTACATAGTATGTTTTCTTTGCAAGTAACAAATCCATAATTCAGAAACACTGAATGACTCGATTAAAGTCACACAGCTGGAAGGTGGCAGAACCTTGAGTAGATAAGATTCCAAAGTTCATAGTAGACAATATCTGTGGAAATACCGAAATGTGAATGACAATAAATATTCTAGAATTCTGGGGTGTTAAAGCTATTGATAAAATCAACCAATATTGACCATGTATAAAGTAATGTAAACTCACTATATTATTAGTCACAATACTAACAGTTAAGTATTATTATCATTAATACTGCACAAAGTAAGAAATTTAGGCTCAAAATACTTAAATATATTTCCCATGAATACACATCAAATTTATAATAGAACTAAGACTCAAAGGTGTCTTTTGACCCCTAAGCACATGATCTTTTAAATTAAGAAATACTATATACAACATACATGGTGTTAACTGCTGCTGTGTATTCTTTAGGTTCCCAGACTAGCTGGCTGAATGGCTGGACTCTAGACTAACAGAAACCCAAAAACATTATCACCTTGGCTTATAGTTTTCTTATGGAGTAGAAATTTTACCTTCCTACATTTCTGGCTCAATATTGCTACAACATTCTTATGGCACATTCACTTGGACTTGGTATTACTAAATTAAATTGGCTCTTTAAAATGATTTATTCCCTTGTCAAAGTGTTGGCAATGCAATATGTTTCAGTGACCACTGGAATGACCATCAGAGATAATCTTGATCAAAGACCTTCTAATTGTGTAGTTTTGAATGTCCCTTTACATTTCTGACATTTAGTTTTAATATATTTTAAACACTTCATAATAAGATGAACTACTTCACAGAACTGCTACTATTGTTCTATGAGCTTTATAAACTAAAACATTCTATATTCATGCTAATGAGTCAGTATCTTTGTTTCTGTTTTACAATCTTCAAATCATAGAGTGAAATTGCTGAGGTCAAAAGAATGGTTTGATTGATGTTGTCTTCATTCTACCTAAATACCCATGAGCCTTAAAAGAATTCTCTATGTGTCTGTGATTAAAACATTTACTTCTATCTAACATGGTATCTGTCTTTCTCTTTTAGTGTTGTTTTTCCTTTTCCTTTCTTGAAATATTTCAAATACATTACTATCTTTTAGAATATTTTATTCTCCCTATTTCTCTTGTTTAAAAAGGAATGAGATTGAGATTGGTTAAAAATATAATGGCCGTTAAAGAGATAAGTATTTGCGAATGACAGTGAGTATAAGTAATGGAGCAGAATGTGCCACCCCGAAATATGACACTTTGTCATGTGGATTATTTTGGGCTGAAGGCAATCAATACTCAGCAGATTAGGAAAAACTTTTTACCTCCCCCTTGACTGCCTAAAAGAAATTAGAAAGGGGGCTTATACCAGGAAGAGAGCTATTACCAGAGAAAATATTTTTATCTGAAAGACTTACCTGCATGTCCAAATCTTATTTACCAAATATTTGGTATTCTCACCTTTCTTGTCAATTGCCTTCCTCCTCTTTGAAGCCCCAAATCCTTATCCCTTTCCTTAGCTCAGAATAGTATGTAAGTCTCAATTGCCTGGCTGGCTTGGAGTCTGATCTTTTTGGGGCTCCTATATGTACATAATTAAAATTGTTTTTCCCCCTATTATTCTGTTTTCATGACAGAGAACCTAGAACAGTAGAGGGAAAATTATTTTTCCTTCCCTACACAAGTCCCTCCCAAGAAAAACAAATTGTTCAAGATGAAAGGGAGATTTCTGAGGCTTTGCTTTAATAAATGGACAAGAAAATTTTTAGCCAGTCAGGAAATGCCCCCAGGGCTTTCTCCTAGCCCATTAGGTTCATGCTACTATAAAAATAGTTTCATTCTTTCATGGCTTCTGATCACAAATAAAAGAATAATAAAATACACAAAATAAACGCATAGTGAAATAACAGAATTAAGTTCATTCAAGATTAGTTTAGTATGAGCCTTAAAGGAAATTGTCACTGAATTTTTTCCTGAGGCTGGCATGCCCTTTCCATTGTGTGAGAAGATACAAGGTTTTGGGGTGCAAAGAATGCCTAAAATTTGGAAAGCGTGTCCAAGTTATTAATCATTTGTCAGGGAAAAGTAGTTGGTTCTTGCTAGTGAAAACTCATACAACATATGCATAAGGTAAGAGCAAAATTAAAAGTTAAAGAGTTATAGGAATGTAAGAGATTTGTAAACTTTGTTTAGAAGAAAACGTTAACTGGTTTATTTTTAAGTCTTTCCATTTTAAAAAAGCACTTTACAGAGTGATCCTTCAGGAGATGCTAACGGTTATGGTATGAAAAAGGGGGCAAATAAGGCAGATAAATGAGGCATACTTGATCTCCATCAAAATGTGAGTAATCCTGAAAGAAAAAAAACATGTTACATTATTTTAATTTGTGTTTTACAACTGATATTAAAATATTGCATAATTTTTAAATGCTATACATATTAATATCCAATAAGTCTTTTCCATTTCAGTTTAATGATACTTGTGCTTTTAAAATTGGATGACAAAAAATGAGGGTCTAATTCCTCTTAGTTTACCTTGCCAAGGTTGAATCTGAATTATCATTACACACAATAACCAACTCTTTGCTCTTCACCTAAAGACAATATAAAGCCTTAACTGTAGTTGTAGCTCCAGGGGGGAGAGTGTTTCTGGCCAGGGGCAAGTCCCCTATGAAACTGATGAAACCAAAATAAATCAAGGGAAAGGGTAGGTTGGGAGAAAGTTGTTAGCCAGGCATGGCACTGTTCATCAACTCCAGCTGCTGCTTGCACTCTCCTTCCCCATTCTCCTGCAGCCACCAGTCACTGTCTTCCCCCACCCGCCCTATCCAGGAGGAACTCCATGGGCAGGGCCTTGGTGACTGGAAAATGCCAGACCAATTACATACCAGGAGTGGAGGGAAGGAGAGAATGGCTGTTTTCGCTCCACCCCTTACCCCAGAGGCTGCTGGAGGCAGCAGTGGTAAAAACCTATTGATATGTAAATGGACTAAGACCAGGTGGGAGATTCTGGAAATTCTGCCATTTACCCCACAGTGGTGTTCATAAATTTCAGTTGAGAGAGTGTCATATCCTTTCACCTTTCCTGCCCTGAGAAGGTAGAATTCATCCTATGTCTGTTCACACAATCTGTTGGGGCATCACTTTTCTATGGCAGCATGGGACTCCTAAATTCTTTGGAAACTATATTTTGTTAGTGTGTCTTCTCAATAATGGAACTACTCATATCTTTAGAAAATGAAATTATGACCTACAGTTTTCATCTATATTAAAGATTATAATCACATCTGAGTTTTATAAAATAAGAACCCTAAGTGAAGATATAAACAAAAATAAATGAGGGTTTGTTTTTCTCTTCAATCATAAAATCCTTTACAACAAGCAAGTTTAGAAAACAAGAATAATCTTTGCATGAAACGTTATTTTGTTTTTGCATTCTAGGCAAAAGGTAATGAGAACAGATGACCAACCCCCCTCTCGATTTTCCACTTAGATGATTCATTAAAAAATAGAAATTTTATTATTCCTGGAAATTACTGTAGAGTCAAATCAAGAAAATTTTCTAAACATTTTCCCCAAATATAGAACTTATTTTTTGCAAGAAAAAGACTAATGTTTGAGTCTCTGAACTGTGAAAAAGAAGTATGCTGAGAGGTTAGAGGGCCTACTCCAAAAGAATGCAACTCACACAACCGTATATGATGTGGAAACACTGGAAGTAAGGGGTGTCGTATTTGGGGATCTTTCCATTACCCACGGAAAGTATCGCCTTATGTGTAGAGCCCATGGAAAGACTCTCTTACAGTGGAGACTACAAGCAGAAGGGAAGCTCAGGATAGCACTTGATCCCAGAAAATACACTATGCAAATACATATGAAACCCAGATACAGAAGGTGACAAATTTCTAAATACGTAGTGTAAAACTATATGGAATAAAATATGCTAAGTGTTTCCCACAAAAAAAAATTTTTTTCTCTTCTTTCTGGGAACACATATAGACAATATTTTCCAAACTCTCATACAGTCAGTGATAATATATGGAAAGTGAGCAGCTGCAATATGTGACTTTTCCAGACCTGGCCACAAAAACTTCCTGTTCTGCATCATATCACTCTCCTTCTTGTTGAGTGGTGCAACCCAGGGCATCTAGGAATCCATGTGTTAAAGATAACAGAACTACTCCCAGCATGGATCCTTTAGTGGTTACGTTGAATGTAGCTTCCCTACCCTTCTCTGTCTCCAATCCCAAAAATGGAAGCATCATGGACTTTGATGTGAGCAATCAAAAAATACCTATTATTTTGCTAACTCACACATTTGAGTCTATTTACTACTGTGGCCTATGCTAGGATAATTAACCCACCTGCTGCTACCTCCATTTTGGATGGTAAATTTTAAATAATAGATTTCACCAACACAATGTGTTAAAAACAAATATTTCATCAAAGAATATTTCCACTATCTAAAGTTATGAATCTGAAGATTAAATGAGGCATAAATGGAAACATTAACAAAATGCAACCACTAAGTAGATGAAACCAGTTCAAATTTTTGAACACTAAGAAACAAATTGAATTTGAATTATCTGACACTACGTAATGGACAATAAAGCCTGCCATTCCTATAAAGCTACATCATTTCTCTTTCTGACCATATCACAGGGAATAAACAGGGTATTATCCCATTTCCAGGACCTTCCACACCCTCCTTGTTTTTTGGTTGCTGATATTGTTATCAAATCTTAGCAAAACAAGAAGTGGCAGAACTGGGACAAATAGGCAAGAACTATATACGGCCACACACATATGCACATATGCACATACACAAGAAGATTCAGATAATACAATGGAGAGACAGATGTCCAGTTTTCAAGTTGGTACAATGTGTTGACTTTTAAACCTGTATGTAATCGAGAGGGATTAAGCCTCTTCCATCAGAGGTTTCATCCAGCAAGTTTTCTCTATTTGTAAAACATCGTGTATCCTGTATCATTTACATAAGATTTTAGTTTATTTTTTTCTTACAGAATCTTACAAAAGGTCTTCTGTCTCAGTAATTGCTAAAAGTTCTTTCTTTTCATAAGTCATTATGGATATTTAAGGGGGAAATGCAAAAGAATTACTCATGAAGTATGAACTTAATTCCAATTTTATTTATTCTTAATTTGTCTAATATTTATTTATTTGTAGTTTGATGAAATAAAATGTCTAAAGTAAAATATCTATCTGATGTTTGCAGTAATGATTTTCATCAATTATTAAGTGTATGGTAAGTAATACTTTTAGTCCCATATAGTCCCATAAATGAAGGGCTGGTTTCTAGGACATGGAAAAGGTTAAACTAATGAATGATTCAGACAGTCTTTCATTCTTTATTAGGAGTGAATTAATGTCTTAAAGAAATGAACAATCTTCTTGAATTGTTAAATGTGTAAATTTCATTTCAAACATGCACAGTCCTCCATCTATTTAAAGACTGATATGTCAATGATGAAATAGAAATTTCAGAAACTAATCAAGTTTAGAAATCCTGAGCTCTTAGCTGGTTATTGCTGTGATACTCACACGAGCACATCTTGGCCTGATTATGAGAGATCAGAAGGAAAAGGTAGCATTTGAAGAAAACAGTTTCCGCATAAATAGGAAACGTGATTTTGCTATGAATTATGGAAAGCAAGGTGAGACTTTTGAAAGGATGATTCTTAACACACTACTCACAATCTTAAATAGAATGTCACGATTTCTCATAATTGAGAAGGCTGATTATAGAATTTCAAAGAAGGTAGCTTTTAACCTACTATCTTCCACTTTTTAAAGAATTTTCAGATTGCATAGTACAATACGCATTTCTAAATTACATATTTCTTTCAGAGAAAATGCAAGTGCTTTTCTTTATCTTGCTTTTGTGTTTTGTCAACTTGGGCACATAAAAATAGAAAGTACATTAATGTTTAGTAAATGTTTGCAAGCTATCTTTTAATAGGCCTTTAAAATCATAGGAACTAGAAACAACAGTTATAAAAATAACAAAAATAACTTGTATATTTATATTGCATTATATAATTTAAAAAACATTTTTACAACTGTTGCAATATATAGCCACATTTAATCCTTATGATAACACTGTGGGAGAAATAACTTCCAGTTCACAATTGAGGAAACTAGACAGAACAGTTCAGTCATTGCAGTTGGAGGGGACCACAGCCAGGAAATGTATTCCAAGCTTTCTGATGCTGAAGAATTGGTTAGTAAAATTATACAGTGGTGATGCAATTATGTTTAAATATCAACAACAAGCAACAAAACAATCTGGTAAAAATGGATATCCACCTCTTCATTGTTTATCAATTCCTGGCTGTCCCTTCATGTTTAGTATCAAATTCTAGAGAAGAAAGAAGCATATGAGGCCACTATTATTTGTCAAATACTAGAATAGACCCTTTAAGAATATTACCATTATCAAACCTGCAGGATAAGAGAAGTTACTTAACATACCTGAATGTACACAACAACCAGTGGTAAAGACAGTATTAAACCCTAGCCCTATCTGATTACTAAACACTTTTTATACATCATAGCTTATAATATCCCTCATTCCAAATAGCATGGCAAGAGTTCTGACATCTACCACATACCAAGAATGTCTGCTTTCTAGAAATGCTGGTATGACAACTCTCCTTATCTCATAAGAGAGCATCTTTTGAAAGTAAATAATATAGAAAATGGCCCAAATCTGGTGGAGATTTCTCTTAAATTTAGACATTTAAATGAAGGATACCAATCTAGAAAAGATCTGGCCCTTTTATCCACTTTAGACTCACTTTTTTAATAATAAGAACTTAGGTCATTAGAGAGGATTAAAGATGGTGGCATGAGAGGTGAGACGGAGGCTTCCTCCTAAAACGGCATATAATATGAAAACATAACTAATACAACTACTCTTGAAAGAGCAACAGGAAAGAGGACTGCAACAAACTGCATGCATCTGGAGACAAGAGCAGACTTCATGGAAAAGGGTAATGTACTAAAGCTGTGGTCCTGTGGGATCCAAGCCCTTGCCCAACCCCAGCTCACCAACGGGAGGAAGAGGAATGGAGCAGGGAGGGAGTGGAGATCTGGGACAGCTGAATACCTAACTCTGGAGAACTGCTCTGAGAGCACAAACCTACATTTCATGATGTTTGCATGATACTCTCATAATTAGGGGAGTGGAAAGCTAAGACAGGCTGAATTCCTGGAGAGACTAAGATTCTAGCTGCTTGTGGAAAGCAGGGATCCATATCCAGCTGCTCTGGGACAAAAGAAAGGCAGGCAGTCTGAGAGAATTCCTAACAAAGAAGCCCTTAGCAAGTGAGCGGCTAAAGGGGAAAGGATTGCACAAAGTTTACTGCTCAGGAAAAGGACAGGTAGACAAAATTGTCCAGGTGCACTCTGCCCAGCAGATTGAGAGTTTTCACGATCTTCAGGTGCTCCAGCTCCCTGGCTGCCTACACAGCTCCAAGAACCCCATCCATGACAGACAGACTACTGTGCCTTTCTCCTGGCCAGCCCCACCGGGCTTGCAAAGTGGGAAACCCTACCCTGGCATTAGGCCAGCCAGAGGGGAAGATCTGTCTACAGCAACTAAAAACGCAAAGCACAGAGGCTTATACCTGTGTGCTCGGCCCACTGGTTCAGGCAGTGGAGACAGGCATAGCAACCAGGAACCAGGAACCAGGAACCTTCCCCAAGGCACCAAAACCACTCCCCTGCAATCCCCAACATTGCTTCGGGGGCTGAGCAGCTCCAGGGAGTAGAGCTTCTGGGCACTAGAGGGTGCCATACACAAATATGAAATGCCAAAGAAACCTGGTCCAGAGTAAAATTATGAATACCATTCCTGAGAAAGATTTAAATGATATGGACCTCATAACTGTCCCTGAAAGGGAGTTCAAAATAAAAATCATTAACAAGCTCATGGAGGTACGGAAAGATATTCAAGAACTCAGGAATAAATTACAGTCGGAGATCCAATCATTGAAGAGCACAATGGATGGTATTAAAAGCAGATTGGATACAGTGGAGGAGACGATAAATGAAATAGAAACTACAAAAGAGGAATACAAAGAAGCTGAGGCACAGAGAGAAAAAAGGATCTCTAAGAATGAAAGAATATTGACAGAACTGTGTGACCAATCCAAACGGAACAATATTTGCATTGTAAGGGTACCAGAAGAAGAAGAGAGAGAAAAACAGATAGAAAGTGTCTTTGAAGAGGTGATTGCTGAAAACTTCCCCAGTCTGGGGAAGGAGATAGTCTCTCAGGCCATGGAGATGCACAGATCTCCCAACACAAGGGACCTAAGGAAGAAAACATCAAGACATATAGAAATAAAAGTGACAAAGATAAAGGATAAGGACAGACTATTAAAAGCAACCAGAGAGAGAAATAAGATCACATACAAAGGAAAGTGCTTCAGGCTATCATCAGACTTCTCAGCAGAAACCTTACAGGCCAGAAGGGAGTGGCATGATGTATTTAATGCAATGAAGCAGAAAGGCCTTGAACCAAGAATACTTTTTCCGGCAAAATTATCATTTAAAATTGAAAGAGGGATTAAACAATTCCCAGATAAGCAAAAGCTGAGAGAATTTACCTCCCACAAACCATCTCTACAGTGTATTTTGGAGGGACTGCTATAGATGGAAGTGTTCCTATGGTTTAATAGCTGTCACCAGAGATAATAAAACCACAGTAAAGAAAGTAGAACAGCTAATAAATAAGAAAATGCAAAATTAAATTAAGTATCCCCAAAGTCAATCAACGGATACACAGAGTACAGAATGTGATACCTAATATATAAAGAATGGAGGAGGAAGAAAAAGGAGGAGGAAAAAACAAATCAAAACAAAAAAGAACCCTTAGATTGTGTTTGTAATAGCATATTAAGTGAGTTAAGTTAGACTCTTGGGTACAGAAGTTAACCTTGAACCTTTGGTAACCATGAATCTAAAGCCTGCAATGCCAATAAGTACATACCTATCCACAATCTCCCTAAATGTAAATGGACTAAATGCACCAATCAAAAGACATAGAGTCCCTGAATAGATAAAAAATCAAGACCCATCTATACGCTGCCTTCAAGAGACTCACTTTAAACCCAAAGAAATACACAGACTAAAAGTGAAGGGATGGAAAAACACATTTCATGCAACTAATAGGGAGAAAAAAGCAGGAATTGCAGTACTTGTATCAGAGAAAATAGACTACAAAACAAAGAAAGTTACAAGAGACAAAGAAGGACATTGCATAATGATAAACGGGTCAATCCAACAAGAAGATATAACCATTATAAATATCTATGCACCCAACACAGGAGCTCCTACACATGTGAAACAAATACTAACAGAATTAAAGGGGGAAATAGGAAGCAATGCATTCATTCTATGAAACTTCAACACACCACTCACCCTGAAGGACAGATCAACCAGAGAGAAAATAAGTAAGGAACAGAGGCATTGAAAAACACAATAGAACACATGGACCTAACAGACATCTATAAAACTCTACACCCAAAAGCAAAAGAATACACAGTGTTCTCAAAGGCACATGGAACATTTTCAAGAATAGATCATATCCTAGGACACAAAAAGAGCCTTGGTAAATTCAAAAAGATTGAAATTGTATCAACCAGATTATCAGACCACAAAGGAATGAAACTAGAATTGAATTACACAAAGAAAATGAAAAATCCCACAAACACATGGAGGCTTAATAACATGCTCCTAAGTAATCAATAGATCAATGACCAAATAAAAACAGAGATCAAGCAATATATGGAGACAAATGACAATAATAATTCAACACCACAGATTCTGTGGGATGCAGCGAAGGCCGTGCTAAGAGGAAAGTATATTGCAATACAAGCCCACCTCAGGAAAGAAGAACATTCCATATGAGCAGTATAACTCACAATTAGCAAAACGAGAAAAAGAAGAACAAATGAGACACAAAGTCAGTAGAAGGAGGGACATAATAAACATTAGAACTGAAATAAAATCAAGAAAAAAAAAACAATAGAAAGGATCAACCAAAGCAAGGGCTGGTTCTTCGAGAAAATAAACAAAATAGATAAACCCCTAGCCAGACTTATCAAGAAAAAAAGAGAGTCTACACACATTAACAGAATCAGAAATGAGAAAGGAAAAATCACTACAGACAGCACAGAAATACAAAGAAGTATTAGAGAATACTACGAAAATTATATGCTAACAAACTGGATAACCTAGAAGAAATGGACAACTTTCTTGACAACATTCCAAGGCTGACCCAGAAAGAAACAGAAAATCTCAACAGACCAATTACCAGCAACGAAATTGAAGTGGTAATCAAAAACCTACTTAAGACCAAAACACCTGGACCAGATGGCTTCACCACTGAATTTTATCAAACATTTAGTGAAGACATAATACTCATCCTCCTAAAAGTTTTCCAAGGAGGAGAAGAAGAGGAAATACTTCCAAACTCATTCTGTGATGCCAGCATCACTCTAATACCAAAACCGGGCAAAGACACCACTAAAAAAAAAAAACTACAGACCAATATTCCTGAAGAACATAGATGCAAAAATACTCAACAAAATATTAGCAAACTGAATTCAAAAGTACATCAAAAGGATCATCCATCATGATCAAGTAGGATTTATTCCAAGGATGCAAGGATGATTCAGCAGTCAAAAATCAGTCAACATCATCCACCACATCAACAAAACGAAGGACAAAAACGACTTGATCATCTCCATAGATGCTGAAAAAGCATTTGACAAAATTCAACATCCATTCATGATAAAAACTCTCAATAAAATGAGTACAGAGGACAAGTACCTCAACATAATAAAGGCTTTATATTACAAACCCACAGCCAACATTATACTTAACAATGAGAAGCTGAAAGCTTTTCCTTAAAGTTGGGAACAAGACAAGGATGCCCACTCTCCACACTTCTATTCCACATAGTACTGGAGGTCCTAGCAATCAAACACAAAGAAATAAAAGGCATCCAGATTCACAGGGAAGAAGTTAAACTGTCCCTGTTTGCAGATGACATGATATTGTACATTAAAAACCCTAAAGAATCTACTCCAAAACTACTAGATCTAATATCTGAATTCAACAAAGTTGTGGGATACAAAATTAATGTGCAGAAATCTATGGCATTCCTATACACTAACAATGAACTACCAGAGAGAGAAATCAGGAAAACAATTCCATTCAAAGTTGCATGAAAAAGAATAAAATACCCAGGAGTAAACCTAACCAAGAAATTTTATGAAAGACCTATACTCTGAAAACTACAAGACACTCATGAGACAAATTAAGGAAGATTCAAAAAATGGAAACACATCCCATGCTCATGGATAGGAAAAATTAATACTGTCCAAATGGCCATCCTGCCTAAAGCAATCTACAGATTCAATGCAAATCCTATCAAAATACCAACAGCATTTTTCAACGAACTAGAGAAAATCATTCTAAAATTCATATGGAGCCACAAAAGACCCCAAATAGCCAAAGCAACCCTGAGAAGGAAGAATAAAGCTGGGGGGATTATGCTCCGCAACTTCAAGCTTTACTACAAATCCATACAACTCGAGACAATTTGGTACTGGCACAAGAACAGACTCATAGACCAATGGAACAGACAAGAGAGCCCTGATATAAACTCAACCATATATGGTCAATTAATATATGATAAAGGAGCCATGGACATACAGTGGGGAAATGATAGCCTCTTCAACAGCTGGTGTTGGCAAAACTGGACAGCTACATGCAAGAGAATGAAACTGGATTATTGTTTAACCCCATTCACAAAAGTAAACTCGAAATGGATCAAGGACCTGAATGTAAGTCATGAAACCATAAAACTCTTAAAAGACAACATAGGCAAAAATCTCCTGAATATAAGCATGAGCAACTTCTTCCTGAATGCATCTCCTCAAGCAAGGGAAACAACAGCAAAAATGAACTCGTGGGATTACATCAAACTAAAAAGTTTCTGTATGGCAAAGGACACCATCAACAGAACAAAAAGGCATCCTACAGTATGGGAGAATATATGTGTAAATGACATATCCGACAAGGCGTTAACATCCAAAATATATAAAGAACTTACATGCCTCTACACCCAAAAAGCAAATAACCCGATTAAAAAATGGGCAGAGGATATGAAGAGACAGTTCTCCAAAGAAGAAATTCAGATGGCCACTGACACATGAAAAGATGTTCCAGATCACTAATCATCAGGGAAATGCAAAATAAAACCACAATGAGATATCACCTCACACCAGTAAGGATGGCCACCATCCAAAAGACTAAGAACAACAAATGCTGGTGAGGATGCGGGAATGGGGAACCCTCCTACACTGCTGGTGGGAATGTAAGCTAGTTCAACCATTGTGGAAAACAATATGGAGGTTCCTCAAAAAAACTAAAAATAGAAATACCATTTGACCCTGGTATCCACTCCTTGGAATTTACCCAAAGAATGCAACATCTCTGATTCAAAAAGACATAAGGACCCCTATGTTTACTGCAGTACTTTTTACAATAGCCAAGATATGGAAGCACCCTAAGTGTTCATCAGTAGATGAATGGATAAAGAAGAGGTGGTACATATACACAATGGAATATTATTCAGCCATAAGAAGGAAACAAATCCCACCATTTGCAACAGCGTGGATGGAGCTGGAGGATATTATGCTCAGTGAAATAAGCCAGGCAGAGAAAGACAAGTGCCAAATGATTTCCCTCATTCGTAGAGTATAACAATGAAGCAAAACTAAAGGAACAAAATAGTAGCAGACTCAGAGACTCCAAGAAGGAACTAGTAGTTACCAAAGGGGAGGGGTGTGGGAGGGCGGGTGGGGATGGTGGGAGAAGGGGATTGTAGGGTATTATGTTTACTACACATGGTGTGGGGGATCATGGGGAAAACAGTGTAGCACAGAGAAGGCAAACAGTGAATCTTGTCATCTTACTACACTGATGGACAGTGACTGAATTGGGGTATGAGTGGGGAATTGATAATATAGGTAAATGTAGTAACCACATTGTTTTTCATGTGAAACCTTCATAAGAGTGTATATCAATAATACCTTAATAAGAAATAAAATAAAATAAAAAGAACTTAGGTCAGTGTTGAGCAAAATTTCAATAGATTTGACCATTGCTGAAAATTCTCAGATCTCCACAATTCAAACATAATAAACGTATATGTAAAATATAAGACTTAAAATGAACAATGAATCACAACCCTCTTGAAAATATATCAGGTCCTTGACTTCTAGTATGGAGAATATCACTAAAAGAGCAAATTTTTGGATTTTGAACACTAATATTTGAATTCTAGCTTCATTAGGTATGACCTTAGGGAACCTATTTAGTCTCTTTTTGATAATATACTTTCCATATTAAAATTTGGGAATAAAATTAAAATTAGGTTGAAATTTCAGATTTTAGAAACCAAATGAAACAATTATTCTATGGATGTGATATTAGAAATAACTAAATATATTAATTCTAATTTCCAGTGACCTCCTAAAGAAAGACTAAAGATTTGGTTAAAAATACAGAGCAAAAATTAAAATATTCCAAACTATGTAAGATAAGAATAGTCAACTCAGAATTCCAATTCAAAGAACAGAAATAGTTTGGGGATGATTAAGTTTCTATAATAATATCATAGTATATAAAAAATACCTAGTTTTATTTATCAAATCTTACACATTTATATCTAAAGAAGGTAATTTCTAAAGTACATTGTTCCCAACCTCTGCAAAATTCAGCACATGTAAAATGAGGGAATGGATAGATTGCAAGTTCCATTCAAAATATAAAAATCTTTTACACAAAGATCCTAATTTGCCATTTATGAATTTATATAAACTTCTGAGATTTCTTGTGCTCATATCCTATCCAAAAGTAAATCAATAGCAGTAGCTTTTTTAGTGTTATGTAAACTAAAAATCCAAATGTGTTTACAGTTAACATGAAATAATTTATTATAAGATTTCCCTGTGGTGAGGTTTGTAAAGGTTTTTGTTAAATGATAAAATGAAATCAATCAATAAATGAGTATTCAATCACATTATATTTCATAGAGATAAGAATAATAAATATGCAAAAGAAAAATAAAATTACAACTACCTTCTTATCAAAATAAGCCATTGTGATTTCCCTAAGTATTTTTCCCAATTAGCTTAACACTTCGAAGAATTAGAACAATTTTCTCCCTTTCCTTTACCAGAAAATTGGACCTATTATTTTATTACTGTACCATTAGTGACTGTCAAAATTCTCAGCTTAGCAAAGAAGAGTGTGAATATAAATTCTCTACTACAGAGTAAATTTCTTTAACAGAACTGTATTTGGAAAGACTGGCATTACTTCCCTAAAGTAAATAAAAGCATAGGAAATGTAAGCATTCTTACTTTTTTTCTGGAGAAAACAGAGAGTCTGATTTATCTCTAAAAAATGGGAATACCAAAGTGTATTACCAGCAAATATATGAAAACTAGACATCCTCCTTCAATTAAGGGAGGTAATATAACATTTAACACAATAGATTGTAAATTCTCTAATCTTTAAGCTAGAGTAAGGCTCTGGAATATAGGAGTCTTGGCGCAGAGTGATACAATATGCATTTTTTCAATCACCATGTCCTAAGGCCAGCTACTAGTACAGAGAAGTAATAAGAAGTGAATTCCTATTTATTAGTTTAGATACCTTATTAGGTACAGAGTTAAGTGATATCTGAATGAATGAGTGAATGAATGACTGAGTGCCTAGGACCCTACATTGACCAACTTATACATCTTCAAATGCTTAAAATGTCTATATGAAGGTATACAGAAAACAATTCAGGGTCTCCTTATATCTCCTTTTCTAAGATTGCTGTCCCTATCCACATCAGTTAGTCATCTTCAAAGAGTCACAGGTAACTTTCACTCCCATTTTCTGAAAGGGAGAGACTGAGGTGCCTTTTAGCTGTTTTGGAGCTCCTTGGTTAATAAAGTTCTGAGTCTCCTTGTCTTGTCCACATGCTCCCCAAGAAGTGAACAGAAGCAGACAGATGAACTCAGTGCATCAAGCTGACTGCCTTACCCTGATCCATTAGAAAACTTCATGAACAAGGAGGCTAATGACTTCATGTTCAAGTACAAAACTACTTTTAATTTGCAACTTTATGTTTTTTTTGAGGAATGTATTTAACATTTATTAAAAATACAGCACCCAGAAATTCTGGGAAGATGGAGGCATGAGCAGAGCAGCAGAAATCTCCTCCCAAAACCATACATATGTGTGAAAATATAACAAATACAACTATTCCTAAAAAAGAGACCAGAAGATACAATACAACAGCCAGGCTACAACTACACCTGTGAGAACTCAGTGCCTCACGAAGTGGGTAAGATACAAATCCGCGAACTGGCAGGACGGGAGCACTCCCCTACCCCAGCGCACCAGCGGGAGGAAAAGATTCACAGCAGAGAGGGAGTGGAAGCACAGGCCCGCCAAATAACCACCCTGGTGATCTGCACTGGGAGCACTCACACACATTGCATAGTGTGTCAGAGTTAGAGAAACAGAGGTGCAGGATCCGAGATGGAGACAACAAGCAGGTCTCCTCTGCCGGCTCCCAGGGACAAAAGAAAAACGGGCGCTCTTTTTGTTGTTGCTTTGTATTGTTTTGGTTTTTGGTTTTTATTGTTTTTTTGGGGGGGGGGGTTGTTTGTTTTTTTGTTGTTTGGTTAAACTCTTAAAAAGACAAGGATCCAAGAGTGGAACAAAATCGTCACAGCGCACTCAGCCCATTAGGCTGGGAGTCTTGGGGAATTTAGGACCACCTGGCCAGCAGCTGGGCAAAGCAGCCGCGCCGAGGCTTCCCACAGTGATCAGCAGACTCCCATTGGTTCCCCCACCACAGCCAGTGCAGCAAAGGGTCCAGAGCTCCACTGCTGCGGAACAGCGGAGGAGTGGCCCCACCCACAGCATCCTCACAGAATCTGCTTCTGGCAGGCGTGCAGCTAAGCAGAAAGGACACAAGAACCCACATCAAAGTCTGGAAAGCACCAAGGGGAACAGAAGGCACCCAGAAAGACTTCAAACCCTAGCAGTGCTATAGGCTAGGCTAAGGGCAACCCCACACACAGGCAGCTCTGGGGATTATCCTAGAAACAGCCTCCTAGTGGGCGAGAAACCAGCTCATGCCACAGAGAAGGGCAAGGAGAACAACAAGCAGGAAGGGACGTTGTTCTCCCAGCGGACACACGTGGCACCTACCAGCGACCACTTGTATCACCATGAAAAGACAGAGGAATATGGTACAGACAAAGATTACCCAGACAAACCCAGAGAGAGGGCCTGAGAGGATAGATTTATACAATCTTCCTGAAAAAGAATTCAGAATAAAAGTCAAACCATGCTGATGGATCTACAGAGAAATATGCAAGAGGTAACAGAGGAAGTGAGGAAAGACAATGCAGAAATGAGACAAGTGATCGATGGGCTTAAGAGCAGAATGGACGAGGTGCAAGAGACTGTAATGGAATAGAAATCAGACAACAGGAATACAGAGAAGCTGAGGCAGATAAAAGGATCTCCAAGAATTAAAGAATATTAAGAGAACTGTGTGACCAATCCAAACAGAACAATATTTGCATTACAGGAGAACCAAAAGAAGAAGAGAGAGAAAAAGGGATAGAAAGTGTCTTTGAAGAAATAACTACTGAAAACTTCCCCAAGCTCGGAAAGGAAATAGTTGCTCAGTCCACGGAATCCCACAGATCTCCCAACACAAGGGACCCAAGGAAGAAAACACCAAGATGCATAATTAAAAAGGCAAACATCAAAGATAAGGACAGAGTGTTAAAAGCAGCTAGAGAGAGAAAAAAGATCACCTACAGAGGAAAACTCATCAGAATATCATCAGACTTCTTAACAGAAACCTTACAGGCCAGAAGAGAATGGCATGTTACATTTAACGTAATGAAACAGAAGGGCCTCGAACCAAGAATATTGTATCCCAGCATGATAATCATTTAAATTTGAGGGAGGGATTAAACAATTCCCAGACAAGCGAAAGCTGAGGGAATTTGCCTCCCATAAATCACCTCTACAGGATATTTTAAAAGGACTGCTCTAGATGGAAACACTCCTAAGGCTAAAAAGATGTCACCAGAGAAAATAAAATCATAGCAAAGAAAGCAGACCATCCAAATCCTAACTAAAGGCAAAAAATAAAATCAACTGTCCACAAAAACAGTCAAAGGAAATGTAAAAGAGTACAGAATAAAACACCTAGTATATAAAGAATGGAGGAAGAATAAGAAGAAGAGAGAGAAATAAAGAACCATCACACTGTGTTTATAATAGCTTAACAAGAGAGTTGTTACACTGTTAGATAGTAAAGACAATCCCTTGAACCTTTGGTAACCACGAATCTAAAGCCAGCAATGGCAGTAAGTACATATCTATCAATAATTACCCTAAATGTAAATGGACTGAATGCACAAATCAGAAGACACAGAGTAACAGATTGGATAAAAAAGCAAGACCCATCTATATGCTGTTTACAAGAGACTCACTTCAAACCCAAAGATGTACACAGACTAAAGGTGAAGGGATGGAAAAAGATATTTCATGCAAACAACAAGGAGAAAAAAGCAGGTGTTGCAGTACTTGTATCAGACAAAATAGACTTCAAAACGAAGAAAGCAGCAAGAGATAAAGAAGGACATTACATAATGATAAAGGGGTCAGGCCAACAGGAGGATATAAACATTTTAAATATATATGCACCCAACACAGGAGTGCTGACATATGTGAAACAAATACTAACAGAATTAAACGAGGAAATAGAAAGCAATGCATTTATTTTAGGAGACTTCAACACACCACTCACTCCAAAGGACAGATTATCCAGACAGAAAATAAGTAAAGACACAGAAGTAGTGAAAAACATACTAGAACAGATGGACCTAACAGACATCTACAGAACTCTACACCAAAAAGCAGCAGGATACACATTCTTCTCAAGTGCACATGGAACATTTTCCAGAATAGACCACATACTAGGCCACGAAAAGAACCTCGGTAAATTCAAAAATATAGAAATTCTACCAACCAACTTCTCAGATCACAAAGGTATAAAAGAAGAAATAAATTATACAAAGAAAACAAAAAGACTCACAAATACATGGAGGCTTAATAACATGCTCCTAAATAATCAATGGGTCAACGACCAAATGAAAACAGAGATCAAACAATATATGGAGAAAAATGATGACAACAACACAAAGCCACAACTTCTGTGGGACGCAGCAAAGGCAGTCTAAGAGGAAAGTACATTGCAATCCAGGACTATTTAAAGAAGGAAGAACATTCCCAAATGAATAGTCTAAAGACACAATTATTGAAAAGAACAACAAATGAGGCCCACAGCCACCAGAAGGAGAGACATAATAAAGATTAGAGAAGAAATAAATAAAACTGAGAATAAAACAGTAGAAAAAAATCAATGAAACCAAGCACCAGTTTTTTGAAAAAATAAACAAAATAGATAAACCCTAGCCAGTCTTATTAAGAGAAAAAGAGAATTTATACACATAAACAAAATCACAAATGAGAAAGGAAAAATCACTATGTACCCCAAAGAAATACAAAGAATTATGAGAGGATACTATGACAATCTAAATGGTAACAAGCTGGAAATCCTAGAATAAATGGACTTCTTAGAAAATACAACCCTCCAAGACTGACCAAGCCAGAAACAGAAAACCTAAACAGACCAATTACCACCAAAGAAATTGAATCAGTATTCAAAAAATTACCTAAAAACCAAACCCCCGCACCAGATGGACTCTCCTCTGAATTTTACCAGACATATAGAGAAGAAGTAATACTCATTCTCCCTAAAGTTTCCAAAAAATAGACGAGGAGGGAATACTTCCAAATTCATTCTATGAAGCCAACATCACTCTAACACCAAAACCAGGCAAAGACCTCACCAAAAAAGAAAATTACAGACCAATATCCCTGATGAACATAGATACAAAAATACTCAACAAAATACTAGCAAGCTGAATGCAAAAATACATGAAGAAGATCATACAGGACAATCAAGTGCGATTCATCCCAGGGATGCAAGGATGATACAATATTCGAAAATCCATCAACATCATCCACCACATCAACAAAAAGAAGAACAAAAACCACATGATCATCTCCTTGGATGCTGAAAAAGCATTTGACAATATTCAACATCCATTCATGATAAAAGCTCTCAACAAAATATACATAGAAGGCAAGTACCTCAACATAATAAAGGCCATATATGACAAACACACAGCCAACATCATACTTAACAACAAGAAGCTGAAATCTTTTCATCTAAGATCGGGAACAAGACGGGGATGTCCACTCTCCCCACTGTTTTCAACATAGTACTGGAGGTCCTAGCCACGGCAATCAGACAAAACAAAGACATACAAGGCATCAAGATTGGTAAAGAAGAAGTCAAATTGTCACTATTTGCAGATGACATGATATTGTACATAAAAAAAAACCCAAACTCCACTCCAAAACTACTAGAACTAATATCTGAATTAGGGAAAGGTGCAGGATACAAAATTAACACACAGAAATCTGTTGCTTTCCTATACACTAAAGATGAACCAGCTGAAAGAGAAATCAGAAAAACAATTCCATTCACAACTGAATCAAAAAGAATAAAATACCTACGAATAAACCTAACAAGGAAGTGAAACACCTATACCTTGAAAACTACAAGACACTCCTAAGAGAAATTAAAGGGGACACTAACAAATGAAATTCATCCCATGCTCTTGGCTAGGAAGAATAAATATTGTCAAAATAGCTATACTACCTAAAGCAATCTACAGGTTCAATGCAATCCCTATCAAAATAAACAGCAGTCTTCAATGAAATCGAAAAAATAGTTCTAAAATTCATATAGAACCACAAAAGACGCCAAATAGCCAAAGCAATCCTAAGAAGGAAGAATAAAAGAGACGGAATTATGCTCCCAGAGTTCAGGCTTCACTATAAACTTCAGTAATCAAGACAATTTGGTATTGGCACAAGAAAAGACCATAGACCAGTGGAACAGAATAGAAAATCCAAACATTAACCCAACCATATACGGTCAATTAATATATGATAAAGGAGCCTTGGATATACAGTGGGGAGATGACAGCCTCTTCAGCAACTGGTGTTGTAAAAACTGGACAGTTACATTTACGAGAATGAAACTGTACGACCGTCTGACCCTATACACAAAAGTAAACTCAAAATGGATCAAAGACCTGAATGCAAGTCATGAAACCATAAAACTCTTAGAAAAAAACATAGGCGAAAATGTCTTGGACATAAACATGAGCGACTTCTTCATGAACATATCTCCCCAGGCAAGGGAAACAAAAGCAAAAATGAACAAGTGGCACTATATGAAGCTGAAAAGCTTCTGTACAGCAAAGGACACCATCAGTAGAACAAAAAGACATCCTACAGTATGGGAGAATACATTCCTAAATGACATATCCGATAAGGGATTGACAGCCAAAATATATAAAGAACTCATGCACCTCAACAAACAAAAAGCAAAGAATCCAATTAAGGAATATGCAGATGATATGAATAGATACTTCTCAAAAGAAGAAATTCCGATGGCCAACAGGCACATGAAAAGATGCTCCACATCGCTAATCATCAGAGAAATGCACATTAAAACCACAATGGGATATCACCTCACACCACTAAGGATGGCCAACATCCAAAACACAAACAACAACAAGTGTTGGCGAGGATGTGGAGAAAAGGGAACCCTCCTACACTGCTGGTGGGAATGCAAATTAGTTCAACCATTGTGGAATGCAGTATGGAGGTTCCTCAAGAAACTCAAAATAGAAATACCATTTGATCCAGGAATTCCACTCTTAGGAATTTACCCTAAGAATGCAGCAGCCCAGTTTAAAAAAGACAGAGGCACCCCTATGTTTATCACAGCACTATTTACAATAGCCAAGAAATGGAAGCAGCCTAAGTGTCCATCAGTAGATGAATGGGTGAAGAAGAGGTGGTACATATACACAATGGAATATTATTCAGCCATAAGAAGAAAACAAATCCTACCATTTGCAACAACATGGATGAAACTAGAGGGTATTATGCTCTCTGAAATAAGCAAAGCGGAAAAAGACAAATATCAAATGATTTCACTCATATGTGGAGCATAAGAGCAAAGGAAAAGACTGAAAGAAAAAAACAGCACCAGACCCACAGAACCCAAGAATGGACTAACAGTTACCAAAGGGAGATTGACTGGGGAGAACGGGTTGGAAGGAAGGGACAAGGAGGAAAAAGGGGCATTATGATTAGCAGATGTAATGCTGGGGGGGGGGGCATGGGGAGGGCATTACAACTCAGAGAAGACAAGTAGTGATTCTATAGCATCTCACTACCCTGATAGACAGTGACTGTAATGGGGTATGTCGGGGGGACCTGATGAAGTGGGGAGTTTAGTAACCATAATCTTGCACATGTAACTGTAGATTAATGATACCAAAATAAAAATAAAAATAAAATAAATGAAAAAAATACAGCACCTACCAAAAAGATCTTCAAGCTGTACCCTAGCTCTTCCAACCCAATTCTACAATGAAAAAATTCTGTAAGACAGGGAAAAGATTTAGGAAAAGCACAATAGGAAAGAGGGGGATGAAGATGGAGGATTGCCTTCCAAAAGAAAAAGAAAAGAAAGCAGTAACTTCCTACCTCACCAAAAACAAAAAAGTAAACTACTTCCCTGCCTTTTTTTAAAAATGTTGGAAAAATCCAGTTTGACCTAGGTATGTAGGTACAAAAATAAAAGCTAAAAGACTGGTTTTCCTTATACATTTGCATGAAAATAATTATAGACACAGCTAACAGCACCCTGTAATTCCTTCTAAGAAATTGTTTTCTTTAAGCAGATTTTTGCATGCCAGTTTCATAACAACTGGAGGCATTCATTTTTTTTTCTAATTAAGGACAACTTTATTGCAAAAGAGAAAAGAAAAAAGGGGGTCAGTTTTCAACCAGGGAGGTGTAGCCTCCAGCTATGAACCAAAAGCACAAGAGAGAAGTTCATTTTTATTGTAAAAGATCCCACCCAAGTTCTGACTCAGGTGCATTGATGCAAATGAGGGAGGCAAACTTGTTTGCATTGGTTCTGATTGGTTAATACAAGTAACTTCCCAGCTATGGTCTATTTTTGCAGCATTGGTAAGAACACAACAGGAACTGACTGGCGAGGAGACAAATGGAACTGAGTGGGCACTGGAGAGTGGATGAGAGTCTGTGGTTTTCCCAGGGCACACATGCCTGTGTGGTCTCCTTTCAATACCTGACCAACTTCCGTTTGTGTTTCGTAGCCTGACAGAATTTTCTGGCATAGCTGGATTTTGTGGGGGGGGGGGGTTCTTTTTTCTTTTGTAATGTATAATTGATATACACTCTTATGAAGGTTTCACATGAAAAAACAATGTGGTTGCTACATGTACCTATATTATCAGGTCCACACCGATACTCCAATGCAGTCACTGTCCATCAGTGTAGTAAGTTGCTGCAGATTCACTATTTGCCATCTCTGTGCTACACTGTTTTCCCCGTGACCCCCCACACCATGTGTACTAAACATAATACCCTCAATATCATTCTCCCACCCTCCCCACCCACCCTCCCACACCCTCTCCCTTTGGTAACCACTATTTCCTCCTTGGAGTCTCTGAGTCTGTTACTATTTTGTTCCTTCAGTTTTGCTTCATTGTTATACTCCACAAATGAGGGAAATCATTTGGCACTTGTCTTTCTCTGCCTGACTTATATCACGGAGCATAATATCCTCTGGCTCCATCCATGTTATTGCAAATGGTAGGATTTGTTTCTTTCTTATGGCTGAATAGAATTCCATTGTATATATGTACCACCTCTTCTTTATCCATTCATCTACTGATGGACACTTAGGTTGCTTTCATATCTTGACTATTGTAAAAAGTGCTGAAATAAACAAGGGGGTGCATATGTCTTTTTGAATCTGAGAAGTTGTATTCTTTGGGTAAATTCCAAGGAGTGGGATTCCCAGGTCAAATGGTATTTCTATTCTGAGTTTTTTGAGGAACCTCCATATTGCTTTCCATAATGGTTGAACTAGCTAACATTCCCACCAGCAGTGTAGGAGGGTTCCCCATTCTCTGCATCCTCACCAGTATTTGTTGCTCTTAGTCTTTTGGATGGTGGCCATCCTTACTGGTATGAGGTGATATGATGTCATTGTGGTTTTAATTTGCATTTCCCTGATGATTAGTGATGTGTAGCATCTTTTCATGTGTCTGTTGACCATCTGAATTTCTTCTTTGGAGAACTGTCTCTTCATATCCTCTGCCCATTTTTTAATTGGGTTATTTGCTTTTTGGGTGTAGAGGCATGGAAGTTCTTTATATATTTTAGATGTTAACCCCTTGTCGGATATGTCATTTACAAATATATTCTCCTATACTGTAGGATGCCTTTTTGTTCTTTTGATGGTGTCCTTTGCCATACAGAAACTTTTTAGTTTGATATAGTCCCATGAGTTCATTTTTGCTTTTGTTTCCCTTGCTCGAGGAGATGCGTTCAGGAAGAAATCGTTCATGCTTATATTCAGGAGATTTTTGGCTATGTTGTCTTCTAAGAGTTTTATGGTTTCATGACTTACATTCAGGTCCTTGATCCATTTTGAGTTTACTTTTGTGTATGGGGTTAAACAATAATTCAGTTTCATTCTCTTGCATGTAACTGTCCAGTTTTGCCAACACCAGTGTTGAAGAGGCTGTTATTTCCCCATTATATGTCCATGGCTCCTTTATCATATATTATGATTCTTTCTATTGTTTTATTCTTTTCAATTTTATTTATTTCTTCTCTAATCTTTATTATGTCCCTACTTCTACTGACTTGGACCTCATTTGTTCTTCTTTTTATAGTTTCATTAACTGTGAGTTTACCCTGCTCACATGGGATTCTTCTTCTTTCCTGAGGTAGGCCTGTATTGCAATATACTTTCCTGTTAGCACAGCCTTCATTGCATCCCACAGATTTTGCAGTGTTGAATTATTTTTGCCGTTTGTCTCCATATATTGCTTGATATCTGTTTTTATTTGGTCATTTATCCATTGGTTATTTAGGAGCATGTTGTGAAGCCTCCATGTGTTTGTGGGATTTTTCTTTTTTTTTTTTTTTTTTTGAGTAATTTACTTCTAGTTTCTTACCTTTGTGGCCTGAGAAACTGGTTGGTACAATTTCAATCTCTTTGAAATTACTGAGGCTCTTCTTGTGGCCTAGTATATGATCTATTCTTGAAAATGTTCCATGTACACTTGAGAAGAATGTGTATTCTGTTGCTTTTGGGTGTAGAGTTCTGTAGATATCTTTTAGGTCCATCTGTTCTATTGTGTTGTTCAGTGCCTCTGTATCCCTACTTATTTTCTATCTGGTTGATCTGTCCTTCAGAGTGAGTGGAGTGTTGAAATCTCTTAGAATGAATGCATTGCCTTCTATTTCTTCTTTTAATTCTGTTAGTATTTTTTTCACAAATGTAGGTGCTCCTGTGTTGGGTGCATAGATATTTATAATGGTTATATCTTCTTGTTGGATTGTAATGTAATGTCCTTCTTTGTCTCTTGTGACTTTCTTTGTTTTGAAGTCTATTTTGTCTGATACAAATACTGCAACTACTTCTTTTTTCTCCCTATTAGTTGCATGAAATATCTTTTTCCATCCCTTCACTTTTAGTCTGTGTACGTCTTTGTTTTAAAATGAGTCTCTTGAAGGCAGCATATAGATGGGTCTTGTTTTTTTATCCATTCAGTGACTCTATGTCTTGAGATTGGTGCATTCAGTCAATTTACATTTAGGGTGACTATAGATAGGTATGTACTTATTGGCATTGCAGGCTTTAGATTCATGGTTACCAAATGTTCAAGGTTAACTTCCTTGCTATCTAAGAGTCTAACTTAACTCACTTAAAATGCTATTACAAACACAATCTAAAGGTTCTTTTTTTTATGTTCCTCCTTTTTCTTCCTCCAATATTTATATATTAGGTATCGTATTCTGTACTCTTTGTCTATCCCTTGATTGACTTTGGGTATAGTTAATTTAATTTTGCATTTGCTTAGTTATTAGCTGTTCTTCCTTTACTGTGGTTTTATTACCTCTGGTGACAGCTATTAAACCTTGGGAACACTTCCATCTATAGTAGTCCCTCCAAAATACACTGTAGAGATGATTTGCAGGAGGTAAATTCTCTCAGCTTTTGCTTATCTGAAAATTGCTTAATTCCTCCTTCAAATTTAAGTGATAATCTTGCCAGATAAAGTATTCTTGTTTCAAGCCCCTTCTGCTTCATTGCATTAAATACATCATGCCACTCCCTCTGGCCTGTAAGGTTTCTGTTGAGAAGTCTGATGATAGCCTGAAGGGCTTTCCTTTGTATGTGATCGTATTTCTCTCTCTGACTGCTTTTAATAGTCTGTCCTTATCCTTAATCTTTGCCATTTTAATTACTATATGTCTTGGTCTTGTCTTCTTTGGGTCCCTTGTGTTGGGAGATCTGTGCATCTCCATTGCCTGAGAGACTATCTCCTTCAGCAGATTGCGGAATTTTTCAGCAGTTACCTCCTCAAAGACACTTTCTATCCCTTTTTCTCTCTCTTCTTCTTGTACCCCTATAATGAGAATATTGTTCCGTTTGGATTGGTCACACATTTCTCTCAATATTCTTTCATTCTTAGAGATCCTTTTTTCTCTCTGTGCCTCAGCTTCTTTGTATTCCTCTTCTCTAGTTTCTGTTTAATTTATCGTCTCCTACACCATAAACAATCCGCTTTTAATACCCTCCATTGTACTCTTCAACGATTGAATCTCCAGCTGGAATTCATTCCTGAGTTCCTGAATATCTTTCCGTACCTCAGTGAACATGTTAATGATTTTTATTTTGAACTCCCTTTCAGGGAGAGTCATGAGGTGGATGTCATTTAAATCTTTCTCAGGAGTTGTATTAATAATTTTACTCTGGACCAGGTTCCTTTGGCATTTCATATTTGTATATGGCGCCCTCTAGTGCCCAGAAGCTCTACTCCCTGGAGCTGCTCAGCCCCTGAAGCATTGTCGGGGATTGCAGGGGAGTGGTTTTGGTGCCTTGGGGGAGGAAAGAGCTGTTTCCTGGTTCCTGGCTGCTATGCCTGTCTCCACTGCCTGAACCAGTGGGCCAAGCACACAGGTATAAGCCTCAATGCTTTGCATTTGTAGCTGATGTAGCCAGATTTTCCCTCTGGCTGTGCTAACGCCAGAGTAGGGTTTGCCAGTTTGCGAGCCAGGTGGGGCTGGCCAGAAGAAAGGCTCAGTAGGCTGTGTATCACGGAGGGGTCCTCTGAGCTGTGTAGCCAGCCAGGGCACTGGAGCACCTGAAGATCATCTAAGGAGGACGATTTATTTTTCTTCCTTAAATATGAGAGTCTATATGGCAAAGCTCCCAACCTGCTGTGCAGAGTGTACCTGGACAATTTTGTCTACCTGTCCTCTCTCCTGAGCAGTAAGCTCTGTGTAATCCTTGCCCCTTTAGCAGCCCTCTTGCTAAGGGCTTCCTTGTTACGAAGTCTCTCAGACTGCCTGCCTTTTTTTTGTCCCAGAGCAGCCGGATACAGATCCCTGATTTCCACAAGCCACTGAAATCTCAGTGTCTCCAGGAATTCTGCCTGTCTTAGCTTTCCAACCCTGTAATCCTGAGAGTATAGTGCAAGCACCATGAAATGTAGGTTTGTGCTCCCAGAGCAGATCTCCAGAGTTAGGAATTCAGCAGTCCCAGGCCACCACTCCCTCCCTGCTCCATTTCTCTTCCTCCTGCTGGTGAGCTCGTGTGGGGGAAGGGGTTGGGTCCTGCCAGGCCAGAGTTTGGTACGTTACCCTGTTCTGTGAGGTCTGCTCTTGTCTCCAGGTGTATGCAGTCAGGCGCAGTCCTGTTTCCTGTGTTGCTCTATCACAATTAGTTGTATTAATTATATTTTCGTATTATACGTGGTTTTGGCAGGAAGCCTGTGTCTCACCTCTTACACCCCCATCTTTCATCCAATCTCCTACTTTATGTTTTTCTGAAACCACCCAATTCTGCATCTCATGACACTGAAATTGAGTATCATACTGATCTTATTGAATGTGGTATCACCATAGCTCTTACCCCCTCTCCCTTCAAACATACGTTTAAAATGTAGTCATTTATTTCTATAATAGTCAAATTATCAGTTCAGTTATTGAATCTAAGATCAAAATAATATGTTGTAGCTTAAATAAGTGGACTGTTGTTTCTTTCTCACATATCAATCCAAGCCTAAGAATCCAGGTTAATATTGTAAACCAGATTTTTCTGCCTTTTTGCCCTGCCATCCTCGACATGCAGATTCTATCTCATGGTCTAACACAATTGTTTCAATTCCTGTCATCATAAGTGCTTTCTAAACAAGGGAGACAGAGCAAGAAAAGTGGAATTCATGCCTATTCCCTTAAAATGCAGGGCCCAGCAGTGATGCTCGTGATCTATGCTCACATTCAATTGGTTGAGACTTAGATGTCCAGTCACACGTAATATCAGGAAAGGGAGGGAAGGGGAGTCTTCAGTTTAGTTACCATATTCTACTGAAAGTTCTATTACAAAGGAAGAAGGAGTAAGGAAAGTGAGTACTAATTAGCATCTGTTACAATAATTTTTTTATCTACCCCAAATCAGGAAAACTGGGCAACTGAGATCCCAGCCCTTTCACTATGAACAGGTAATGGACAAAATGCTGGTTTGTCTAATGTCATCAACCAGTGATACCAGATATCATCTCTACTCTCTCCTCTGTTTGGTTGAAAATTCTTAGTAGGTTTAACAAAACTCTTTTAAGTTAAATGGATATTTAGTGATAAAAACAGCACAAAATTTTTAGATTTCTAATAATTTAAATGTTTCTTACATCTGTTCTATCTATGGCATCTTGTCCAAAATACAACCAGCACAAGAGAATCTGCTAAAGGAGTATAGTTGGTGAATTCATGGTTCCATGGTCACAGCCATCTGGAGGGGACCAAGACTCATAGCAGGCTACCCTCCATCAGAAATATACTCTTTGTAGCTCTAAATGGGCTTCTTGGAAATAATTCCAATGGTCTGAAGGTGAAACTGATTGGATACTTCTTTTAGTACTTCTATGACTCAACCCAATCAACAATTAATGCAGAAATTATAGTTCAACAGAGCTGCCACACATTTCCAGACTGAATATGTAGTTTAGTACCCATAACTATGTAAAGTAGTTATCAGTCCACACATGGGTAATAAGACACCACACATTCTTTAAGTTTATTGCCAAAAGTATATTAAACAGTAGTTTATGAATGGAGCATCTGGTCTCCCTGTCAGAGACTCTTATTAATAAACATCACAGATACCCTTTCCTTATAATGTCTCTGAATGAACATAACCTCCAGGCAGGCCTTTCTAGATTTCATGTCAGCAATATCTTGCAGCTTCTCATAGCTTTTCCCTATCAGACCTTAAAAAGAAAAGAGGCAAGTGGCTCTTTCCCCATTTCAGCATCCATGGTTCTGCTTGTTGGTTGTTGACACTCTGTGCTAGTGTTGTTTTGATACTGAGAAGTCAAAGAGATGAAAAGGTTAGAGATCCAGACATAGTTTTTATCAAAATGCTCATTAATGCTTATTTAGCCTGCAACACATCTTTAATTCACTATCATACTTAAACAAGGGCACGTGAATGAGGGAGGGCAGAAAAATGGGAATAATCTGTTATCATACTCCACTGGAAATTTATGTGTCACTTGCTTGACATAGGTGTAGGAGTGACCACTGTATGTGGTTCTATCTGCCTATGTTTTTGAGATAATCTACCATCTTAAGAATTCTCTTCTTATGTGTTTTTAAAACTCATCATAAACAAGGTTGTATAAAGCATCAACTTTTCTATCTGAGGCTCTCAAAAGACTCTTACCCCAATATGAGTGTCAAAATACAATACATGATTTGAAATGAAGGCACAGTCCAGCTTAGAATAAAAACTAAATTCCAAATGAGCACATTCAAAGAGTACTCTACCCTGGTGTCATATCCTACTAAGCATTAACTTTACTACATCCTCTTTTTTTATTCCTACTTCTAGTCCTTCTAGTCATACTCCTGGGATCCAGAATAAGCTGAAGGCATTGTCAGAAAATATGAGGTGGATTGACAACCTCCTGAATGGCCAGTCATGAAGCAAAAAAGGGGATATGAACAGAGACTATAAAACAGACATTTTCCCTGAAATAACAACAAAGACTCACAGACATCTGTAGAACAATCTATATGCCAGAAAGTTACAGGAGTTCTAGATAGCCAAGACAGCTACATATACTGTGTATAATAAATTTTTCTGTCATGGTATCTCTATATTAATTCTTAGCTATTTAAGCATATATAGAGAGGATTCTTCTAATATCCCATTTTTCCAACACCTTGAAATGACTCCCTCAAATGAGTTTGTCTTTCATCCTATCTCAGGCATTCCCTTAGTCATCCCAATAACCAGAATCAGTTACCACCAATGCCAGAGACAATATGACGCTGTTCTCTCCCACCATGTTCCTGCAGTGACCTGTAAATTCTGCATGGATGTTAAGAACCCCAGAGGGAAGAGAAGAGGCAATACTGATGAGGTGGCTTAATTTGATTGAAATAGAAACCTACTGAATCTGGGTATACCTGAAGGTATTAAAATTAAAGTTTTCACTGCCGAGTAAAAATAAGAGCTTATGAAGAAAATTAAATTCCATTAGAAAAATAGTTTCAGTTGAGTACACATCTGTTTTGTGGCTGACTACTATTTATTTATGTTATAAATTATATCATCTAAATTAGCTAATTGGACCAAATAATCCATATCCCCAACTACCCTCTTCATCAGCTACTGATGAATGACATGAGTTCAGAGATACCCTGCAGCATTCTCTCAAACAGAAAAAATTTAAAATATGAGGAAGAAAGAAAAGAAATCATAATGGATGAGTGCTGGCTGTTTTCTCATCCTTATTAATATTAGTATATAAAACAATTCAGTCCTTAAACCTGACACAGAATACCACCAATTCCTTACAATCCATACAGGGCACCATGAAATCAGGGCACAGATTTTGAGTCCAATATGCATTAAGTCAATTATCCACAAATAACCAAATATTCCCAAATTTCTTAAATTCATCCTAAACCAAGAACTCACACAGACACTGAAACTGAGATATGTCATTCAGTAATTGTTCTTTAATATAGCTTATAAATCATTGTTCTATGGTAGAGCTTTCCTCTCAGAATGATCTTGAAAGGGTTTGGGGTCTTTTGAAATTGTTCATTCTCCTCTTTCATATACCCATTTTCCCCGCATGTCTCAATGATTTGAGCTTCTTATTTATTGTCATTCTTGCTAATATTGTGCCTTAATTCTCTGGAATTTTAACATACATGTAAATGATGTTTTCAGTGTCTTCACCTGCCATTTCCTTAACACCCTCTCCTTCAGTAATGTTGTCTTGCACATCTCGGTCACTTATTCCCACGGTCATATGTTTTAGACCTTCTAATTACATTACCAGCTACCCCTTCATAATTTCTGTGTTGTAGTCTGAGTACTCTCAGGAGGTACTGTTTTTTTCTCTTTCCAACTCACTTACTAGACATACAACTATCCTTGACCCTACCAGGTCCCCCATTCATTGATCCTACAAAATTTAACTATACTTCACCCTTTTACATCCTTTCTGCCCTCCTTTCCTAGATGTTTCACTGTCAAGTATAATTACTGTATTACATATACATGTGTCCCCGCTCTCACTTTGTGGTATTCATATTGTGGTATTCATCCTGTTTAACACAATTCTATCTGTGCCTGTATCCATAAAGTGGATTGTAGTTGGAACAAAGCACAAAACCTGACTAGTGGCTTGTTTCTCTTTAAAGGCATGACTGGAAATCTCAAATCTACCCTTAATCCTGCCAAGCACCTATACTCTGTTTAACCCACCCATTCACTCTCTTGTTCTTAGATGAATTTTTCATATCTTCCTATCTCACAAAATTCCTAGTTCTCATTTATCCTCCCACATTCTCATTCCCACTTGGTAACTTGCTACCTAATTCATTCAGAATACTGATCCTTCTGTAGACTCCTATCCCCATATCTACAAACTTACTAGCATCTATATCAACATACTGCATTCCCACCTTTCACCATAAATTAACTGTCCATGTTCCCTTATAAAGCAAAATCTTCAGCTTCTGTATCAGGACCCATCATCTCTCTCATATGCTTGAGCGTCACTCTCACACGTTCTTCCTTCTCTCTCATGTCATCAGTTATTCTTTTGGGTCATTTCTATCAGAAAAAATATCTGTTATTTTCTCCAATCCCAAAAGAAAAGAAAAGTAAAAGCAAAAAACAAAACAAGACCCACCTTGACTCATCAGTCATTACTCCATGTCTTTTCTCCCCTTGCCAGAAACTCCTTGAATCTGTTGTCTGTGCTCATTGCTTCAAATTTCTTCCTTCTCATTCTTTGCTACAACTACTCTGATCATGTTTTTTTCATTCCCCTCCCCACATACCACAAAAAGACTTTGTCAAGATTACCAGATGACAAATGCATTATTGAACCCAATGCTCATTCTCAGTTTTTAATTTACTTGATTCTTCATCAGTTTTTAATTTGGTTCATCCTTTCCTTCTTAACATACTTTCTCCACACAGTTTCTCAGACACTAGGCACTTTCTGTTTTATCTTACTTCCTGGTCACTTTTCATTTTCTTTGGCTAGGTTCCCCTCTCCTACCTTAGCTCTTTATATAGAATACCCCAGGATTCAATCCCTGGTCCTCTTCATTCGTCCAACAAGACACTCCCTTGGTGATCTTAGCCAGTCAAGACTAAAACCCGTCTTTGAGTCAAAAATTCCCATTACTGTTTCCAGATCAGATCTCACTCCTGGACTACAGACTTACATATTCATATGCCTATTAAGTATCTCCACCTGTGAATCTGTTGGGCATCTTAAACAGAACACCTACAAAATTAAACTATCTTTCACCAAAAACTCCTTTTGAAGCCTTCCTCATCCCAGCAGAATTTTCAACCTCTTCTTTATCTCCTCAACTTCTGTCACACTCCATGTCAGATCTGAAAGGAAATACTGTAAACTCTACATTCAAAATATGATGCTAATTAGTGGTCTCCCACACCTCTACTGCTCTCCATTCTGGACAAATCACCAATATATTTCACCTCGATCACTGCACTGCAATATCTTCTTGTCTCCCTTCTGTCTTTGCCCCTCCACACCCCCAGGTCTAGTTTTAAAAGGGCAGTGGAATATATTTTTAGATTACAGGCCATACGATGTTACTCTTCTATTCAAAATTCTCAGTGGCTCTCCATTTCATTTATAATAAAATTAAAATGGCCCCCAAAGCCCTTTGGGAGATGATTCCACATCACCTCTCTGGCATCATCTCCTCTATTCTTTGTGCTGATTCTGTTAGAATCACCTTCAACTCCTCTTATTCATCAGATACTGCAGGTGTGCTTCCACCTTGGGGCCCTTGCACTGATTATCCCCTACAACTGGAGAATTCTTCACCTCCATCTCTTTCAAATGGTTGCTCAAATTTCATCTGCTCAAACAGGCCTACCCTCTTCACATTATACAAATTCTTACCTTCTCTCACACATCCTACCCTGTTCTACTTTACTTCTCTGCACCACTTCATATTCTGCCAGCAATATAACCTTCAAACCAACTATACCTATGAATAATACACTTATGTATTATGCATTGTCTATTTTCTGCCTCTCCCCTTAGAATGTAAGTTCTACAAGGGCAAGGATATTTACCTGTTTTGTACATTGATCTCTCTTAAGCAACTAGGAAAAAAGCTTTGCACATATTAAGTTCTCAATAAATACTTTATGAATGTATGATTAACTGAAAGAAGGAAAAATCTTAGTTATAGCTCATAGCTTCCCTTTTCATTTTTCCTTTCCTTTTCTTGAACACTAGGGAATGATAAAACTCAAAGTTATTGCACTGTTTCCCCAGCTAAATTAATCAGGACACTTTCTGTAGAAAAGTGACAAAAATACAACTCAAATAAACTTGAGTAAAAAAAGACTATATTTGTTTCAGTAAGTGAGAAGCTCCTGGAGGAAGCGTAGGAAGTGGTTTCAAACACAGTTCCATCCAGGGTTTCAAATAAAGTTAGTAAGTTTCGTTCTTTCTCTCAATTGCTTGGATCTTTCTTCTTGAAGGCTGACCTGATTCTTTGCTAAAACATATGGGCTTCCTCCCTGTGGTCAGGGAAGTTAGCTTCCACAGCTCCAAACTCACGTCATTCGTTTATGTCTCTACAGCAGGAAATAATCTCCCCCACTAGCACTTCCAGACAATGTCCTGGAGAAGAGAACCATTGCCTCCCTGTGTGTTGGGCTGTGAGAGGTAAGTGTAGTACTTACCTCCTCCCCAGGACTATGAATTTGGACCAAGGAAAGGATGTTAAATAAACAACATATTCACATCATATTCCTTCCCTTTCTCTCCTTACTCTATTGAGTGGGATGCTTCAGATACCAAATCTATCTGATACTACAAATTAGTCAAGAAGGCAGGTGTAGGGAGAGAGAATAACAGAATTCTAACTGGAGTCCTTTTAGGCTAAAGAGGCTGGGCACAGTGGACCCTGTCTGGCCAGTGTTTTCCAGAGATTTTAGGCAACCTGTATTTTATTTCATTTTAATGTAATAAATATTTTTTTAAATGGTTAGCTTTGTATGAGCTAATAAAAACACAATATTTCAAAAATAATTGGAGTTTTACTCATTTATATTATAATTTCAACTAGTTGCTTATGTAATGTTTCTATTTATCTATCATATGATTCATCTCTCTGATCATCAGATAAGAAAAATTACTCCATGCCTATTATGTACAATATAAGACACTCTTCAGGTAATGAGAATGCAAAGACTAAAAAGATATGTTTGATTCAAATGAATAAACACTTAATTACATTTGAAAATTCCGTGTATGGTAAATCTGGGATGATATTAGACAGGCTTGGTATTTAGAAATCTCACTTACACTTCCCCAAAATTATCATTTATAAAAAGCTAACTCTGTGTCAGGCACTCTTGTTAAGTAGTTTTATGAATTATTTCATGTAATCCTCACAATTTTATATAGAAACTACTATTATTACCTCCATATTATAGATGGAAATTGATTTTTTTATAAAAGCAATAAATTGAGATATAGGTCTCATGGTTAGGATGAGGAGGAGTTAGGACTCAAACCCAGCACTCTGATTTCAGATAAAATTTTTCAGTATTCTGCACTCTATCTTAGCAAAATATTCTAAGGTAACCTTTGTTACCTATGACGAAGGATAAGAGAAATAGCCAGACTGCAAAAGTGCGTAGTTAGATGTGGTGACCAAATCAAAATCCAATTTCAATACAGAGTTCTATTTTTCAAAAAAACATAGTGTAATATGATTTACATAGAAAGTTTTAACTGTAAGAATTAGTGTGGAACTTGTGAAACAGCAAACTTACTGTTGGAGATACTGTAGCCAGAAGCAATTATGGCAGTGTAGATTCTTATGACAAACTTTACTGTATTCATGGCCCTTAATTACAGCCCTCCTAGAAGGACAAAGCAGATAATTCAAGTCATGGCAGAGCAGATACCCCATGTTATAGCAAATGTTAACCGCTGACCAGTTGTGCTTTTGGGATGATCTGGATATTATAAGCATGCACATATTATTATAATCCTTGGAATTCCTGCATTAGAAAGAACTGTAACTGATCATATATAAAAGGAAACTCATCTGCAAGCAAAGCCTTTGGAGTGAGGATTACAGAGACAGGAGGAAAGACAAATGTATACACCCCGAGAGAAGGCGGGATCTTTGGGTATCAGCACTGTGTGCCAGAAGCGATTGGGCCGTGTCACATGGCCAGTGATACTAAGACTAAGACAAATGTGTCACGCTTAGTGACAATGGGAGGGTGAACTAAAAATGACACAGTGTCCTGGGGCACGGTGGTTGTACAAGCGTATGTGGGTGTGTGTACAATGGAAGAATGAGCTGGGAAGGCTGGAGTTAATACTACCAGAGGGTAGAGGACACAAATAATAAAAGGGATAGAAGATGCTTGTGTCATGTCTGTGTTTTTTATCATTCACTTCCTCTTTTAGTTTTGTTGTTTGGTCATTAAAGTAATAACATTTATTTCCATTAGCCTGACTGGAGAGATAATGTACTATATCATCATGGATTTATTTTATAGTCATGATATTATTTTCATATATTTTCAGGGTAGCAAAACATTACAGTTCATTTATCTAATATTTTATTTTATGCCACAGTTAATATGAAATAATTGTTAGAAATTTTCACGGTGAAGAACAACAAAGAGGCTGAAGAAGTCCCAAAGACTAATTCACATTAGGTGTGCACACCACATATCCTGGCTGGATATGGATTCAAGGTGTAGTTTTATATTCTCACCATTTTTAATTAGAATGAAGTAACATCAGAAAATATTTATCCAGGATTCAAGAGTTAAATAGGCACACTTAATTTTGTCTTTATTCCCAGGTAATCAATGCAGATTAGACTTAATGACAAAGACTAATTAAGTACTTCTTATAATTTCTAAAAATTAAAATTAAACAAAGATCACTTTCTCTTTAATGAGAAATAAGGATGAAGACTCAGGAAAATCTCTGCGGAATGAAGGCTGTGTAAGGGAGGGAGCAGGCATGTGTGTGAACAAGTCAGGATCACAATTACACTTTTAACCCTAGACTCCCCTTGTTTTCAGAATAAGTTCAATTTCAAAGGCAAATGAACCCAGAATACAAGTTACTGAAATGCAAAAAGATTTCATTAAAACCTTTATCTACCATTTTGCTAATGTGAGGAGAGTGTTGATACGGATTAAAGGAAATGAAAATTCCTCCACAGAAGCCAGGAAAAAAACCACTTTACTTTGGAGTGTACTCATTTGGGTTACAATTCCTATTATGTTTCTGTTTTAACATTACATTTGAGCTTCATTTTATTAAGTTCATTTACATTAGTATGAAAGTCAGTGTAATAATAGAATAAATTATTTTGAAATTAATGTTAAAATACTAAAGACTCCAAGGCAGCTTTGATGATTAAAGTTGATTATAATGGCTAAATGTTGACAATATAATACATTCTCCAATAACTTCTCCAAATAGTGCAACTCGTGATACATTTTTTAACTTCTTGTATTATTCTTTGTGTTCAAAAAGGCATCTCTGAATATGTAACCATAATTTTGGTGTAGGCAAAGCAGAAGTCTACTAAAACCGATAAATTAAATAATGTGGATAACTAAATAATTTAGGTAACTAACTCAAAAATGGATGCTCCTTTTTCATTTTTATAAAGTTAGGTTAGAGAATATATTTATAAATCAGAGAATGGATGGTAAGAGAACACTGTATTTAACAATGATGTGTTTATTCCACAGGAGCAATTACACTTCATCAACCATATTCATTATGTGATAGACACGAAGAGCATGCCTCTTCTGTTTAGGGAAAATTGTGCCAGAAAATTCAGCATGTTAGGTAATCAGAGATAAACACATAAAATTGTGGGAACACAGATAAGGGTATTACTGACAAAGAGAGCCTAGGAAGGTTTCATGTTGTTGTGTCTGGGAGTATCGTGGAAATTAGGTACATGGGCATGAATTCCAGGTAAAAATTACATGTAGGTTGTTGTTGGGCAGCTGCATCTGGGGAGGTTTCTCCCTGTGCACTAGGTGAAACTTCAACCTGGGTGGGGGTGTGAGGGGAGGGTTTTTGACTCTGAATGAGAAAGAATTCTCAAACAGGTCAGACAGGTATAGGTAGAGAAGGAATTCATTAAAGTGAGAGTAGTAGTGAATGGCAGCAGCTGTGCAGACAGCAAAAAAAACAATGAAGAGCAGAGGAAGGAAAGGGAAGCTCATTGAACTCCTGCTCAGCACAGGGCAGATCTCTTGCCAACTCCTAAAGCCAGGGTCACCTGGCACTCCATGTCTGCTTGAATCTGCATGGAGTGGGAACAAAGACCCCATCACCTCAGGATTTGGGATAGCCACAGAGCGCTGGATGGAGTGAGATTATTTTCTGAAAACTTCCCAAAGCAAGAAAAGGGGATTTGAGGCAGGCTACTAAAGAAATGATTGTACAGCTGCACTCTTGTCTGAGTTACCCAGGCAATGGGAACTTGCATGCCCAAATCAGAGATCTCCCCTAGTGTTTTCCCTCAAGCAGTGGGGACGTATCATTTAAGACTGCTTGCCCTGCCTTGAGGTAGGGTTGGTTATTGCCTGATTACTACAAAATATGTTAGGAATCTTACCTCCTAACTCTCTGGTTTTTAAAATGGAATTTTAGCCTTAAGATGGAGTCCTTCCTGCTCTTACTGTAATGTTTATATCTTGACATTTTTCATCATAGGTATGAAAAATTAATCATGATTCTTGTCCCATATCCCTGCTCTATCTCAGGTGATTAGAGTTTTGCCAGTTTATCAACTTGCAAAACCCCACTTCCTCTAGCACAAAGGATGATGTGGGACTATAAAAAACCATGAACCTGGAGAGATCATCAGGGAAGATAGTTCATGAAAGGCGGGGACATATATTCAAGCTTTTGAATACATTGGTCATAATCTCGACACTCATAAAAAGGATTTAGGCATGAAACTGAAATAAACATGCTGAATTTACAAAGATAGCTCTTTCAGTAGTTTGGAAAAATCTTATAGATCATTGCTGTCTAGTAGAACTTTCTGTGATTATGAATGGAAATGTTAAGTGTCTGCACTGTTTAATATGGTAACCACAACTACATGTGACTATTAGGCATTTGAAGTATGGCTAATACTACCAGGTAACTGAATTTTTAGTTTTATGTTATTTTTGTTCATTTAAATTGAAATTTAAACAGACATACTTAGCTAGTAGATACCATATCGGATATTGCAACTCTAGAAGTAGGGCTGTCTTTATCCAAGGTTATCAATAAGGAGAAAGTTGCAGAAATGTAGGTTTCCTTGTATGCATTTTCATTTTCTCTCCAAAATCCTACACATCAGAACTTAAAGAAGACTGATTTGTCTGGTGAATGCACCAGTTTTACCATTCCTTCTTCTGACTAAATAATCTAACACACTTAAAACAATCTTCAGAATTCTCAGGACTGGAGGCAGTGATAAGAAAAATAACGTATCTGACTATCATTGCCTGGGGTTTGGCATTAAGTCCAAATATGTATTTAATCATGCATTGGTGGGTTATTTCCTTGAAAAGTAAACTGATAATTTAATACTCATTTTTAACTCATCGATATATGGATTGAGCACTATTTTCCCAACACTGTGCTAGATGCTGGCGATAATGGCATGGGTAGATCTGAACTCCACAAATTCACAACCTAGCCCAGTAGGCAGATGTACAAAGAGCTAATCATAATACAGTGAATGACATGGAGTTATGGGCAATTTAAATGAAATGATTTTCAGGACAGAAATATGAGAGTGCTTCATTATGCATGAAGTTAGAAAAGAATTGAGTTGTGAGTTGATGTAATGTTGAGAAGAAATTTCAGTGTAAACTAGCAGAAGCTAGGGAAAGGGAAAGGATATGAAGGTAGAAGATACGTGGGGTGAGTGGGAAAGGGAGGGAACTGAATGGAGCTGAAACAGTATGGTTAAAGACATTCCAGTCTGAAAATTAATTACTTGTTTCAAAAACTGTATTTAAGCATCTATGCCTGGAAAATAGGATGACGACCGAAACTGAAGCTAAGATATCCTATGTGGAAGAGAATGGGGGTCGATTTATTTTTAAGGAATGATATAACTTAGGTTTAGATTTTTAAGGATCTGACAGCATTGGGAAATGATGACAAATGACCAAGATTGAAATAGGACACATAAACCCCAATATGACGGAATATATTTTTGAGATTAATATTAGAGTTTTAAATTCTTCATTGTTGAGGTTCATAACTGAGGTCGCTAAGACCTCCCAGCCCCAGAAGTTACGTTAATTCTTCTTTTCTTCTGGCCCATCAACTCCTTAACAATCATCTCTCCAACCGATGTAAAACTCCACTGTTCTCTACATGCTAGATATAGACTGGAGACCCATTAGATGAGTGGGTAAGATAATAGAGAAAACAAGGGTGACTGCAGAGATTGGAGTTAGAGAGTGGAGAAGCTGATACTACTAAAATATAGAGAAGATGTAGGAAGAGCCAAGATTTGGGAGGGTGGTAATGGATTCTAAGCCATTCCTGCTCCCAGCTACTCTTTATCTTTCATTGAATGACAGTGAGGATTACTCACCCTCTTAAGAAGCACCCTCCAGCTCTAGTGAGTTTAATCTCCATGAGGCAATTGCTGTTACTATACATCCATCCGTCTGGAAATCACTATCTTAGAGCACCTTCATGCTGCATAGAGGAAATTGTTTGGACACACCATAGTTTATTTGTACAGAAAACACTTTAAGTTTAGCTTAGAGGTTTTCTTCCCAAGTCACTTTGTTCCAGGAAAATATATATAAATCAGTGAATAGCCCATGAGTTTTTTTGAAGAAATGGAAAATGTGCTAAGGATGAAATTTTTTATAGAAAAAGGAAGAGTCAGTTTCATATTCAGCTACAATCACATGCTTTGAGTTATGCCGGTTAACTTTCTTGTAACTAAACATACTGCTGGACATTTCCTACTGGCTTACTAAACTAAACCTACAGAAGACTGATATTTTTCAATAAATACCTGAACTCCAGAGAAATTCTGCCAGGCTTCCCTTCCTCTGATCACATCCATAGGTCACACGTTATGGCTCCCCATGGTTCCTTTGTCCCATTTGAATTTCATAACGAGTTACAAATTATTCTTCTTGGTATTGATATACAGCATTATAGGCATGAACTTTCCCTTTCATGAGCATGAAATATTTCTAGTCATGGTCCCAGGACCCTGCTTATAGAGCCCACTGCCCTCCACACAAGGAGGACAGGAGAGCTGACTGTGGCACTCTGCCCTGTCCTACAAAACCAATTGCCAGGCCCTAGCTCATTTTTAACTGCTAAAACGTTGTATTTTCTACAATTGTATTTCAGATGAAATAATATCATAAATCCTACACTGGAAATGAGGCTTGGGCTACAACATGTACTATAAATGCATTCAGGGCCCTGGGGCATGTTCAGAAATATTGACTGCATTTAAAAACTAGAGCAAAAGGAAAAGATGGCCCCAAAAGCCCAAAGCCATAATATTGCCAACTTTTGAAGGAAAATACTATAAAAGGAAAGTTATTTAATGTAACCTAAGATTCAGTATAATGTCACATGCTAATGAAGGTCCAAAGCACAAGAGAAGGCCCTGAATGTCCATTAAACCTTACGAAGGACTAGTGACAGGACATGCCCCAAGGGACCTGATCAGTGATGAGCAGCTGCCTGGCCGGCTGCCCTGGACATCCCTGGCTTCTTTCCTTTTCCTCTGTACTCAGTCTCCTCTTCTAGAGTCCACCTCCCATGGCCTGTGATTTTTGCTGCTTTTATCGGACTTTGCCGCTCTAAGCACTTCTGAGAATGCCATGTCAGCTTGGGGCTGGTGATCTGGACTCAGCTGCCATATCCATAGGCCCCACAGTAAGGCAGCATCCAGCATGTCAGTGTCCTGGAGGAGCAGATGTGGTTGTCAGTGGGCAGATATGTGCTGATGAGAAGGATGCCTCTTGCCTGAGTCATCCACTGCTCCGTGGGCTTCTTTGGTCCCAGTATAAGGATTTTTATGAAACAGCTATTTGATCTCCAGTTTCTCCTCCTGCCCAGGGATCTGTACACAAGTCCAACTGGGAAGCTGCCCTATGGGAAATGCTAAGCTCTACCCACCCCCTTTCTGCCAACAGGGCTTCTTGCCAGAATACGTCCTGACATTGGCTTCCTCTGTGCCTTTGACTAGCATGAAGAGAGCTATGGTGGCCCTATATGACGTGTGTCACGTGATGTCCAGAAAGAAGAGGTTTGGAGCTCAGGAGTAAACAGCTTAGCTTCAAAGCAAGATGCTAATTACTCAGGAAAAGAGCAGTGAAGAAGGTAAATAAACCATCTCCCCACAGCCAAGGACAGATTTCAATGTAAATATCAACTATTTTGATGATGGAATTGTAAGACTATGGTTAAAATATCATTGAGTAGATTTTATATAATCTTTTTAAACATTATGTGTTCAATGTAATCTAAGCTAGTAAAATATGATCAAGTTAATTGGACTATTGTTGATAAAAGTAATTTTATTCCCAGGTGCATTGGGATAAGTTTGCTGCCAAAATTAATCAGATGATTGAAGGAAATTCTGAAAACATTCTCCAGGTGGTCACAACACCTATGCTCTCCCATATTGCTTTCCTAAGATAGTTAGAATGAAGTAGTGAGGAAATGGACATGTGAATAATGCTTATTTTCATAATACTGTAATGCAAGTAATTATTTTCCTAGAATTCAGATTTTAATTTTGATATTTGTTGACTACATTTTTTTTTTTCAAACTTAAGCTCAAATTCCCCCATTGATAAATTGGACATATAATCCTAACCTTGTAAGGTTAATGTTAGCATGAACAATAATAAATGTAAAGCATCTAGCTTTATGGCAAATAAATAGTAGCTGCTCATTAAATGCTATTACTATACTTAAAATCCATGTATAACATCTTGCCCTTGGTCTTATTCCAAATCTTCATTCACCATATATTCAAATATAGATGTCCACTTTATATAATATATCAGACATGGAACATCATACCAGATGCTATGTGTTTTTCAGAAGATAATCTGCTCTCAAAATTAATAATGAAAAGAGATAATAGAGAAAGAGAGAAGGATAGAGAGAGAGTTGTAAAACATTTATTAGTTTTTACTACACAATCTCTCATAATCAAATTAAGTTGTCACAGAAAGAGAATAGGTCTAGGCCCCTACTTTAAAAATAAAATATTGAGTTTAAAAGGGTTAGGTTATTTGCCATGGTCATACCAAATGACAGAAACTCAAAAAGATGTTCATTTACCACATAAGTTCTCAAATCCTTGTATGGGAAACAGGGAGAAAATACATGAAATATATAACTATGTTCGTGTGAAATAAAGTCATGTAAAACAGACATAGAGGGACAGTTTTCTATCCCCTTTTGTGAAATAAAAGTATATATTCTCTTGCTACTTGAGGTACCACCATATCTTCTAAAACAGAGGGCTGTTCATTCTTCACAGTCAAGTCATCATGCCAAACTTTGGTTGTGAACTTGGCATTTGTGCAGGTTTTAACTGTGAAGGTGTCTCATAATCCACAGCAAGCTTTCAAAGAATATGTCACTGTGTCTTAATCTTGCTCATCTCTTCACTTTGGATTTGCAGCTGTGGAATATATGTGTAGATGATATAATATTCATCTTTCGTGCTACAACTGAAACATAGTGCTATCATGGAAGACCCAAAATTAATCTCAAAGAAGGTATGAAGTAGTTGTATTTAAATCCTGGATTTCAGATTCTGGGAAGTTCTCTCACAAACCATAGTTTCCCATTCCAACTGAACTTCCATGATGCCTTTGAATATAATACTCAGGTCAGGAATGTTTTAGAGGAATTAGGATTCCCAGTCAGGGTTTTGTACCCTTTTGACTCAGACACAGTGAGGACTCATTCATGAATGCCTATGAGCTTAGAGCAGCAGGATGACGGTGCAAGAAGCCTTTGAAGGAGCTGAGGGATGCCCTTCCTGGACACTGCTGGGTGCTGCCACAGGGGCTGCTCCTGCAGCTCACGCTGCAGCAGGCAGTGACCAGGGCTGATGAGAATCTACTTAGTGGAAGAACCTGAGATAGCCATATGTGTAGTACCTCTAAATGATAAATAATAGCTAATTCTCCAAATAGGGGATTTCACTACTGATTTCTCTCTTTAGAAAAATCATAGAAGGCTCAGGTATTATATTTATCCATAGATGATCATGGATTTGTAAAATAACCTCCCACATTTGAGAGTGAGTTTGAAATTTCTCATATATCAAATTTACACGTTTTAGTCCTATCGACTACAGTTTTGGGAGAGAAAAAAAAGAGTTGGAACGAGAAAGAGAAGGAGAAGGAGGAAGAAAAAAATAAAAGGTATAGAGAGGAAGAAAGAAGGCTTCCTAGTGCACATTATTATCTTCTGGAAAAGAAGTTGATCACACTTAATAGGCTATTTGTGTAGAGTAGTGACAGTGTAAAAAAATCAATAAATCTCAATCTTCCTGTTCCCTCTCAGAGCCACAGGAATGCCTCCCATTATGCCCTCCCAGGTCATTGTATTATTGAAATGGTGAGAGAATAAAAAACAAAAGTGGGTGCAGAGCCATGAAGGCATAAGTTGCTTCACAGGCATCCATCTTCTGTGGAGGATTGAAAAGGGCAGGACAGACAAGGACAACTTGATGTAACTCTGTCCTCATCAGAAGTTACTCTTCACCACGACATGAAACTGAACAGAAAGGAAAACCATGACGTGTGCCGTTTGTTGTTAAAATATTTCACACTCATTTCTCTTTCTCCATCTTTTCTGTTTTACCAAGAAGGCTAGTCCACCAGGGCATGGATAACTCCAGGAAGCAAGAGGGTGGGACCTAAGATTAGATTCTCTTGCTGCAGAGAGAACATGGAGTGGTGGGGGATGAGCTGGTGGAGAAAACAGAAGCGTAGGCTTCTTCAGGGAGTGCACAGTACCCAGAATGCTTATCATCATGATGATATCTCCCAGAGGCAAAGCATAGCACTAGGCTAACAGAGAGGGGACACTTGACAAGCGAGCAGCCGTCACTGTTAGCCCAGACAGGATCTGGAACACAAACCTGAATTTCAAGCTTTGAGCTGAGAAAAAATGAGACTACAGGCAAATTAGAGGCCAGATCCTGTCCTCAGTGATAAACAGACTGACACGACAAAAGATCAGAATGAGAGAGCAAGACAAAACCCAGTGCTTGAACGTAGACACACAAGGTGATTATTGCTGAGCTGCAAACGTGTGAGGGGCTTCCTGAAGCACCACTGCCCATGGGGGTGGCTTCAGGACCAGTGTGAGGTGCCAGACTGTGCTGTGTGGTGCGGCATACTAGAGAACCCAAGAAAACACTGTGGAATTGAAGATACGAAGACACGGGATACAGTAAATCTGAAGAAGACAAGAACCGAAGGGTAGAACCGACCACTTATATGGTTAATAATAGCAAAAGTGGGATGCAGTGAATTTTGAGAAGCAGGACAGAGGAGATGTTCCATTCTTAAAGAGAAAGGGACATCTGTCTCATATGGCAGTGGAACCCCAGCTGAGGGTAGAAGAGCAGATTAAAGGAGCCATTTGTGACTGAAGATGAACTGCTTGATAGGGCCTCAGGGCTGCAGCTGTAGACAAATGGGAAAAGGGAGGGTGCAGCGATGGGAGAGGGGTGGATGTGACCAGAGAGCGTCAGAGCCCCAAATCCCTCTGTCCCTCACATCCCTAATCACTTTTTGCTATCTTTAATTTCTCAGTCCTGGGGACAGGGCCTCAGAAAGAGATATGGATATGGGACACGGGACTCTATCCTTCACTAAAGTGACACTCAATCCAGTAGCTAAACTCTGAGCACAGTTAGTGCATTTAGCAAATGGAGCAATAATACCCACTTTGCATGGCTGCACCTAGGAACAGCACCTCTGAACTGCACTGTAAATCTCGAGTTACTGTGTGAGTGTTATTATGTAAATTGTTTTGTATTCAATAATTTTTATGAGGAGATGGGCAATTGGAGCCTACACTCCAGAAAAAAAAAACATAGGAAGGTGACATTGGAATCCCTCTACTCTGAGAACCTGGTCCTTTCTACCGATGAGAAACTGCTCCAAGTCTGGCAGGTGTAACTTAAGAAGAAAGAATCTGGAGGCCGGTGTAACTTGTTTCTCTGCGCTGTGTAGGCGCTTGTGTCAGGAACCATACCCAGAGTGAGGGAGCAGAGATTCTCCCCATGAGCCCCTCACAGCCAGGAAAGCCCATGCCAGCAGTGGGAGCTGAAAGAGAAGGCAGAAATCAGGGTGAACTCACAGGTGTGGAAAGCAGCAAGCTGAACAGGTACATCGTGTTCCTCTAGCACCGTGAGGAGCACAGTTCATTTGTTTTACCTCAGATTCCTTAAAGCCAGAGGCTCCATAGGAGACACGGTAGAGCAAGACTTCCCAATGCAATTGTTTACATCACAAATAAAATTTCGGGGCTCCCAAGGACAATGGGGCAGAATCAGTTCACATGAAAACCCAAGAAAGAAAAGAGGTTTTTCTTCATTTGAAGTTTTAACAAAGTCTTTAGACTAGAGCTCCTCAAAACTGAAATTGCCTCCAGACCACCTGGGACCTAATCCAAATGCAGAGTCTGTTTCCTCCAGGTCTGCGGGTGGGGAGGGAGATGCCACATTTCAGCAAGCGCCCCAGTGAGGCCAGCGCCACTGGTGCCCCGACGTCAGGCTGAGTAGGAAGGTACTCGACAATTAGGACTGTGGATTTGGAAATAGCCATTACGGTGTGCACACGTATCTGAGAGAAGACCAATACAAAGGAAAAACAAGAGACCATCTATAAAATGAAATATCTCTGATACCAAAATATGTTTGAAAACTGATGTTTGGTGTTCTCTTAGGATACCTTTGAAAGTGTTTACAATTCATTTGTGAAGTCGAGATACACGTACACATATACACACAAGCGTGTGAAGGGTGTAGAGGCAGAACCACTATGTACTCAGGGAAAATTAGTCTAATGCATCAGCCTATCTCTTTCCTCAGTATCCTCATCTGTTCAAGGAACAAAGCAATAGAACTGTTGTTTGTATTCAGATAACACTGAAGTCTATGTGAGTAGCTGTCACATATAATAAACTCTCAATAATGGTAGTAACATATCAATGGACTTTGAAAGAATTTTTCATGTAGTCTCCCAAATCCTTTTTTGTCTTACAACTTTCTGATTAAATATCAATCGCTTTCTTCTAAAATTTTGGGAAATGTAGAAAAAATATCAAATAAAATGTTTAAATTTATGCTTAACCCAATTGTGAAGAGACATACATATTTACACTCATTTTTGTGAATATCTATGAAATATTTATGTCAGATGATGTTATATATAAAATGTAATGTACCATAATATAATATGTATATATATATATATATGTGTGTGTGTGTGTGTATTTAAAATTCAGGTTATAATGAATAGAGTCTATCTTAACATAATCACAAAAATGCATAGTGAAAATCTCCTGTTACATAAAAATAACTGTTTTTAACATCAATTTTAATTGTTCTTTCAGTGAATATACCATAACTTATAAATAGTGGCAGGCATAACCTAAGAAGAAAGAACTTGGCAGCACCTAAGGCATAACTTGTTTCTTGTTACACCTATACTTACGACTTTCACCAGCTGTTTAAAAGGATACCTTTTCCTACTTTTTAATATTAAAATAGCATTATAGTGACTATTCTTTCAAATATTATTTGTGCATATGTGTTGTTATTAATTCAGAAAAATTACTATGACAAAGGGTATGCACCATTTTAAAGATTTGTGATATTTTCAAATTTGCCTCAAGAATATTTTACAATACCTACTTTCACAGGCATTGGGACAGCAAGTGGGAAGCATGGGAGTGTGGGTGGTGCAGAATGTGGTAGGAGAGGGTGGTCAGAGTAGGATGAGGTACCCAGATCTCACAGGGCCTGGAGGTGCTGATAAGGGGTTTGAATTACATGTTAAGCAAGAGGGGCATCATAGAAAAGTTGCAGGCAGTAACCTGATCTATTTAAGTGTTAAAGGAATCAAGAGGAAAAACAGGAAGACCACGAAGGAGACCTCTGCAGAAAGAGACCTTTGCAGGAATCCAGCTGAGAGAGGGCTGGGGCTGTAGTGTGGAGATGGTAGGGAGACTGCAGACTCTGGATGCAACACACAAGTAATGAAAAGAGGATTTGCTGAATGTGAGCAAAAAGATTATTAATTATGACTTCAAGATTGATAGGCTGAGAAAATGGAGGGAGAGGTGTGTTATTTCCCGAGCCAGGCAAGCTTGTTAACGGACCCAGTTTACTGGGGAAAAATACAGCCGTTCAGTTTGACCACACTTGGTTGAAGATATCTTTGAGATGCTAACTGAACCATGGCTAGACAAGACTGAGCTTCTATAGTTATTAATATGCCATGCTCTTCTTGAGTTATGACCATTCTTTTTCCTAAAGTACTATTTTTCTAAAACATAAATCATCTTTTTTATCAACATAAATTCGTATGCAGAATTACCTTCTTTTTATCCTTTGTATACATAGTTAGATCTTCATATAAAGTTGTAGCTATCTTTCCTTCTTTTTTCTTGATAAAGCTAGGTAACAACTGGGTAGGTTCATACATATCCTCATCAGTAGGTCTAGATATTTTTATTTAATTTTTGTCATTTTCTGCTTGCAAATTCCTTAATTTTGTCTCTATGCTTATTGGTTCATCTGTTCTGTTTCTTTGTGCTCTCTTATTCTTCTGCCAACTTTTTACATTGAATACTTAGTTAACTTATTTTCATTATGTTTGCTTACCAATAAAATATCTAAGGCTGTGAATTTGTGCCCAATAAAAGCTTTGGCAAGAACCCAGGAATTTTTTTATGTGAATTGTTCTTATTTTTGTATGCTGTAGTTTTTTAGTATTTCTAGGCCTGATTCATCCTTTGACATGGCATTTAAGATATTGTACTTTATTTGAACAACTGTCCAACTTGTTCAGTTTTTATGTTACAGTTATTATTAATTTCTATTTCTTCCAAGCAGTGATGTGTATGTTATAAAAATTCTGCATTTTGCAATGCTAGGGTTTATACATTTGGGGTGTATGCTTGAGAAAGCATGTTGGTTGATGCAGGAACTGACACAACACTGTGCAGTATATCAACCTCATTAATTTTACCCTGAAATCAAAGGGAGCCTCCTTTTCGTGTGTAAACAACTCCCTTTCATAATTTACCAGGTGCAGCTAAATATCCTGAGCCACACTCTTTCTTGTGATGGTGTTTTCTCCATTCTTCTCTTGCTGGTGAAGACAGGGACCATATCACTTTGAGCCCTTTTTCAACTTGGGGACATTCCCTCCTCATTTTATTGCCCAAGGAACATAACCTAAAAGTGATTTCCTGAGGGCATCAGCAGTTCACAATGCTAAAGCCAATCAAACTTAAACCTAACACCAAACTTGCTCTTGAATTTTCTTCTTCTCAGGAAGGTTTGTCCTCTGCCTCCTACACTTGGAAACTCCACTGGGGCTTTAGTTATATGTGCATGGATAAGGCTCCCTGTGTTCAGGCATCTCAAGTTCCAGTATGCCAAATTGGACTTCTATACACCTAAATCTGTGGTGAATTTAATGAGAACATCCATGTGAAAAGCAGAGATGTGTTGTAGGGGGAGCACTGCTCAGATCCTGTTCAGATACATCTCTGGGTCTGGCCATTTCAATTAGAATAGAGAGATGGTGTTTTTTGAAACCTCTTACAGAAGTCACCATTAAGCCTTGGAGCTCTACACATTTAAAGAATGAGGTGCAAGAACCGAAAAGAGAAAAAGCAGGAGTTGCAGTACTTATATCAGACAAAATAGACTTCAAAACAAATAAAGTCACAAGAGACAAAGAAGGACATTACATAATGATAAAAGGGTCAATCCAACAAGAAGATATAACCATTATAAATATCTATGCACCCAACACAGGAGCTCCTACACATGTGAAACAAATACTAACAGAATTAAAGGGGGAAATAGAATACAATGCATTCATTCTAAGAGACTTCAACACACCACTCACTCTGAAGGACAGATCAAACAGACAGAAAATAAGTAAGGAGACAGAGGCACTGAACCACACATTGGAGCAGACGGACCTAACAGACACCTACAGAACTCTACACCCAAAAGCAACAGAATACACATTCTTCTCAAGTGCACATGGAACATTTTCAAGAATAGATCATATCCTAGGCCACAAAAAGAGCCTCAGTAAATTCAGAAAGATTGAAATTGTACCAACCAGCTTATCAGACTACAAAGGAATGAAACTAGAAATGAATTACGCAAAGAAAATGAAAACTCCCACAAACACATGGAGGCTTAATAACATGCTCCTAAATAATCAATGGATCAATGACCAAATAAAAACAGAGATCAAGCAATATATGGAGACAAATGACAACAATAATTCAACACCACAAAATCTGTGGGATGCAGCAAAGGCCATGCTAAGAGGAAAGTATATTGCAATACAGGCCTACTTCAGGAAAGAAGAACATTCCCATATGAGCAGTTTAAACTCACAATTAATGAAACTAGAAAAAGAAGAACAAATGAGACCCAAAGTCAGTAGAAGGAGGAACATAATAAAGATTAGAGCAGAAATAAATAAAATTGAGAAGAATAAAACAATAGAAAGGATCAACGAGAGCAAGAGCTGGTCCTTCGAGAAAATAAACAAAATAGACAAACCCCTAGCCAGACATATCAAGAAAAAAAGAGAGTCTACATACATTAACAGAATCAGAAATGAGAAACGAAAAATCACTACGGACAGCACAGAAATACAAACAACTATTAGAGAATACTATGAAAAATTATATGCTAACAAACTGGATAACCTAGAAGAAATGGACAAATTTATAGAAGATTACAACCTTCCAAGGCTGACCCAGAAAGAAACAGAAAATCTCAACAGACCAATTACCAGCAACGAAATTGAACTGGTAATCAAAAACCTACCTAAGAACAAAATGCCTGGACCAGATGACTTCACCATTGAATTTTATCAAACATTTAGTGAAGACATAATACCCATCCTCCTTAAAATTTTCCAAGGAGTAGAAGAAGAGGGAATACTTGCAAACTCATTCTATGAGGCCAGCATCACTCTAATACCCAAACCGGGCAAAGACACCACAAAAAAAAGAAAACACAGCAATATCCCTGATGAACATAGATGCAAAAATACTCAACAAAATATTAGCAAACTGAATTCAAAAATACATCACAAGGATCATCCATCATGATCAAGTAGGATTTATTCCAGGGATGCAAGGATGGTACAACATTTGAATATCCATAGTCATCATCCACCACATCAACAAAAAGAAGGACAAAAACCACATGATGATCTCCATAGATACTGAAAAAGCATTTGACAAAATTCAGCATCCATTCATGATAAAAGCTCTCAACAAAATGGGTATAGAGGGCAAGTACCTCAACATAATAAAGGCTATATATTACAAACCCACAGCCAACATTATACTTAACAGCGAGAAGCTGAAACCTTTTCCTTTAAGATCAGGAACAAGACAAGGATGCCCACTTTCCCCACTTCTATTCAACATAGTACTGGAGGTCCTAGCCATGGCAATCAGACAACCCAAAGAAATAAAAGGCATCCAGATTGGCAGGGAAGAAGTTAAACTGTCCCTGTTTGCAGATGACATGATATTTACATTAAAAACCCTAAGGAATCTACTCCAAAACTACTAGATCTAATATCTGAATTCAGCAAAGTTCTGGGATACAAAATTAATGCGCAGAAATCTATGGCATTCCTATACACTAATAATGACCTAGCAGAGACAAATCTGGAAAACAATTCCATTCACAGTTGAATCAAAAAGAATAAAATACCTAGGAGTAAACCTAACAAAGGAAGTGAAGGACCTATACTCTGAAAACTACAAGACACTCATGAGAGAAATTAAAGAAGATACCAATAAATGGGAACACATCCCATGCTCATGGATAGGAAGAATTAATATTGTCAAAATGGCCATCATGGCTAAAGCAATCTACAGATTCAATCCAATTCCTATCAAAATACCAACAGCATTTTTCAACGAACTAGAGAAAATCATTCTAAAATTCATATGGAGCCACAAAAGACCCCGAATAGCCAAAGCAATCCTGAGAAGGATGAATAAAGCTGGGGGGATTATGCTCCCCAACTTCAAGCTTTACTACAAACCCACAGAACTCAAGACAATTTGGTACTGGCACAAGAACAGACCCATAGACCAATGAAACAGACTACAGAGCCCAGATATAAATCCAAGCATATATGGTCAATTAATATATGATAAAGGAGCCATGGACATACAATGGGGAAATCACAGCCTCTTCAACAGCTGGTGTTGGCAAAACTGGACAGTTACATGCAAGAGAATGAAACTGGATTATTTTTTAACCCCATACACAAAAGTAAACTCAAAATGGATCAAGGACCTGAATGTAAGTCACAAAAGCATAAAACTCTTAGAAGACAACATAGGCAAAAATCTCCCGAATATAAGCATGAGCGACTTCTTCCTGAATGCATCTCCTCAAGCAAGGGAAACAACAGCAAAAATGAACTCGTGGGACTACATCCAACTAAAAAGTTTCTGCACAGCAAAGGACACCATCAACAGAACAAAAATGCATCCTACAGCATGGGAGAATATATTTGTAAATGACATATCCGACAAAGGGTTAACATCCAAAATATATAAAGAACTTACACGCCTCAACACCCAAAAAGCAAATAACCTGATTAAAAAATGGGCAGAGGATATGAAGAGACAGTTCTCCAAAGAAGAAATTCAGATGGCCAACAGACACATGAAAAGATGCTCCACATCACTAATCATCAGGGAAATGCACATTAAAACCATAATGAGATATCATCTCACACCAGTAAGGATGGCTACCATCCAAAAGACTAAGAACAACAAATGCTGGCAAGGATGCGGAGAAAGGGGAACCCTCCTACACTGCTGGTGGGAATGTAAGCTAGTTCAACCATTGTGGAAAGCAATATGGAGGTTCCTCAAAAAACTAAAAACACAAATACCATTTGACCCTGGAATACCACTCCTTGGAATTTACTCAAAGAATACAACTTCTCAGATTCAAAAAGACACATGAACCCCTATGTTTATTGCAGCACTTTTTACCATAGCCAAGATATGGAAGCAACCTAAGTGTCCATCAGTAGACGAATGGATAAAGAAGAGGTGGTACATATACACAATGGAATACTATTCAGCCATAAGAAGGAAACAAATCCTGCCATTTGCAACAACATGGATGGAGATGGAGGATATTATGCTCAGTGAAATAAGCCAGACAGAGAAAGACAAGTGCCAAATGATTTCCCTCATTTGTGGAGTATAACAACAAAACAAAACTGAAGGAACAAAATAGTAGCAGACTCAGAGACTCCAAAAGGAACTAGTGGTTACCAAAGGGGAGGGGCGTAGGAGGGTGGTTTGGGAGGGTGGGAGAAGGAGATTGTGGGGTATTATGTTTAGTACACATGGTGTAGGGAATCACTGGAAAAACAGTGTAGCACCGAGAAGGCACACAGTGAATCTGTGTCATCTTACTACACTGATGGACAGTGACTGAATTGGGGTATGAGTGGGTTCTTGATAATATGGGTAAATGTAGTAACCGCATTGTTTTTTCATGTGAAACCTTCATAAGAGTGTATATCAATTATACCTTAATAAAAAAAAAAAGAACTGAAAAGACATGATAATTCTAGAATACCATAGAAGACAGCAAAATGTAGAGAGAAAGGAGGAGGAAACCAAATTGTGTGTTTGAAATAGAAATTGGATTAAATTGGAAAAGACTAAGGTTCATGGGTAGGTGGTATTTAAATATTCTATATGATTATTTTTTTATTTTTTTTCCAGCAATCATGTACTGTGTTATCCATTGCCAGATATGTGCTAGGAGAGTTACAGTAATCAAAAATAAATCAAATTAAAATTTTTGGTTGACTGAGGTACTTGATCTGTGCATAGTAAACACTCCAATGGCTATTATTATAGGTACTGTCTTTTTTGGGGGCTATGGCTATTTGCAGAGGCAGAAATTATTTTCAGCCTGAGGTTAAAAAAAGGGTGGGGAAAAAAGGGATCAGGGGAGTTTTCTTGGAAGAGTTGTACTTTGAGTTGTAGTTCCAAAGAAGGGAGCAGCTTTACACCTATTCTCTTTGTGCTGGGTAGAACCATCCCTGGCTTCTCTCTCCTCAATTGTTGATCAGACTCTGACGCACTGGGTGCTAATCAAGCTCATTGCTTCACTGTTTGTGTTTGGGCCTCCTCTTATTTGATCTACTCTGTTGGCAATTTATTCCTTGAAATGAACAGTGAGTGAATGAGACCCCAGTCAACAAGCAACAATAAAGATTATTCCTGCCCTGAATTTTAAATGGACACATTTTAATGAAGGGGAATTAAGAAGATTCAGGTAGTATTTTAAAATAAAATGAAAGCCCAATCAAATATGGATTATACGTAAGCAAAAATGTCCTGCATCATGGTCTTTTATAGGCAGTTAGTGACTAGCTAGAGAAGACTGAAAACATCACACACCATATGGTGAGATAAATATGGCTTACTTTTAAAATTGCATTTGTGTCACACAATTAAACATTAAAACTGTGCACTTCTAAAGATTCAGCTGCAGACTTGAAGTTTTTGCAAGTTTCATTGCAACCACTTTGGAAATTTTTGAAGACATAAAAATCTATCATTAGAAGCAGAATATCTAAGTCCCATGATTCCAGGGAACTATTTTTTTAAAGGTGTCAAAAAAAATAATGACCTATTAAAAAAAAGAAAAGAAACAAAAAAAGAAAAAAATAATAATGACTTGCAATCCAATCCACAGAGAAGCTCAAAAAATATCCAATATTCAGTCCAAGCTACATCCTCCCAGAGATGGCATCAGTGACTCTATGTCCCTGGAGCCCAGCAAAAGGGAGAAGACTTTGGGATTCTGATTATTCCAGAGTGGGAATCAAGTGCTGCTGAATTACTGCAAGGCTGACCATTGTTTTCAGAGCATAAGAGAGGAGCTTCAGCAGAACCGAGGTCAAGCAGGTGTGTTTTGACATAATTTTGCTGCTGAAGCAAAACCAAGATTGACTTAATCAGTACAATGACTCTAACATCTGATAAATATTACAATAAACTTAGGCCCAAAGAAGGAAAAACTGTCATTTGATTTCTACATCCTACCTTTACTGACTTTGGGGAAAAGAAAAATCAAATAGTAATTATTTTCTTACATTTAAAAAAATTATTTAAAAAATTAGTTTAACCTAGAAAAATTGTAATTACTTTAAGAAAATAAATTCCCTCTCATGTTTCTTTATCTCAATTCCAAAACTTGAAAAATAACTGACCGCAAGGAGTACCGCTTGATCAGTAGTGCCAGAGTAGATGCCTGGAGAAGAAGAAAGACACCTCTGACTTCCTGTTACCATTGTTATTTGTAAATGCCAGCAGTAAGATTCCTACCTCTGAGGGCTGTTCTGAAGACTGAATGAGTTATTATGCAAATAGGGCTCTTAAAACATTAGGGCCTAGAACACAAGGAGCAAAATATGTGTTTGTTGTCTATTTTTATAATTACTCTTATTATAATGATTGTTACTTTTTTGGTAGAATGGAGATGTGATCTAGATAGTCTAGGGTAATGGTAATTCAAATAACATTTAATCATTGTTTCCATTTGATGGGCATTTAATATGTGTTAAGTGCTTTATGTAAACTCTCTCACTTAATTTTCACAATAATCCTATGAGGTGGGTATTATTGTTATGCCAATGTTATACTTTGAACATCTAAAGCTTAAAAGATTAACTCAGTTGCTCAAATTAAGATTAAGCCAATTTGCTGGAAAGTAGCTGTATCAGCATTTTACCCAAACAATCTCACTGAAGCAGCTGTTCTTACTGAAAGCTCAAAGCAAACAAAGGCAGAATTTATAATGGCCAAAGCCAAATTAGTATGTAAATCAAGTGGAATCTAACTTAAATGGATTAGACTTCTGTACAGGACACCATAAGCAAAGTCATATATGCCACATACATAACAAAAGCACAATATGACAAATATGTGCAAAATATACAAAGAGCTCAACATTCATTTGGGAGTAAAACAGCAATCAATACCAAAACAGGTCTTCAGGGAAAGTTCTTATACTTTGAGTTAAGTATTTATGTCCAAAGCCTGGAGTCCCTCAGCTGTTCTCTTCTACAGTGTGCCTTTGTGTAACTTCATGCTTTTATACTTGCCAAGAAAAGAGGCAGGGGTCTGTTGAGATTTCAGAATAAATCCATATGGGTGCCAAATAATTCTCTCCACTCTTAGGATGAGGGACCAGTACATGGTAGTTGAAATTTCATACTGAGACAGTGCTAAATATAATGGACCTTAAATAACTCACAGTCTAGGAATTAAAGGGTTTTTGTTTTGTTGTGTTGTATTTCTTCTTTCAAGCCACTTAGCTAGAATGGCTAAGTCCCCATGGCCTCTGCAGCGTTTCCATCTGAATCTTTCAGTTTGAACCTCCATGCCATCTGTGGGTAAAATTGCATTATTTCCAGAATCTCTCAGCTGGCCTTAGGTCATCTCCATATCAACAGGTGTTTCCAAGGGGTGGAGAGAAGTAGTGCATCTCCATATCAATAGGTAATTACAAGGGCCAGCAAGGGCTTTTCTGCTCCAGAGAGGTTGGGTGGGGTCCTTTCTTCTGTAGCCAGGTTGCAAGAGACATGGGAGAGCAGAAGTGGACTACTACTTGTAAGAATAAATGGATTCCTCCCACTTTATTTCTCCCTTTGACTGATTCTGATTTCAAAGGTATTTTTCTCTGGGATGTTCCCCCCAGAGTTACACCATCCCTTGTTCTTTCCCATCTCCCACTTAAAACATGGCAGAGGGAGCCTCTAGAAGAGCATATGCTTCCTCCTTAGACTCCAAAACATTGCCAGTGCTATTGATAACATTACTAACTCTGTTCGGGGAACAAAGCTACAGTATTCACTTCTAAATTGTGACCATCTATTGCTCGTTGAGAAGGATTACTTGCAGTCACATGAGAACTCATCATCTTTTCACCTCTGACCATATCTTGCTTTTGAACCTGTGATGTCTTTTAAAATCTTAATCCTGGTATTTTTTTGTTTTCTATGGACTTTTAACAGGCTTGATGAACCTGCACTGTGTTAATGAGCATTCATTCATATGGGCGATCTTTCTTCCTGTTTGCTGCTAGTTCAGTGCCCTGGTGCCCCTGCCCCACTGGAGCAGCTCCTTCAGCACTTCTATGCTACCATCACACTTGTGTAACCTTAATTCCCCTTCCACAAACATGGATATAACACATCCACCCTAAAATTTCAGAAACAAGAGAATCAGCTGTGGTGGTAGGAAGAATTAAAATCCATACAAGAAAAAGTGTGCATGATAATGGGGTGAACGGGTTCAGGATCTCAATTCTACTTGAATTCTACCACTGACGTCTGCAGTCCTAGAAGAAAGATTCTACTCATAGAAACCACAGCAGCATAATTCTGCTTTCACCAAAAGGCAGCAACTTTGATTTGAAGTGGTGTGCTCTGAAAAACTTATCGTAAGAAAATGGTATAGGCAAAGCCATACAGAATAACTAGGTAGATACAATGAAAACCGCTGAGATCTTACTGCACAAATGCTAAAAAGAAGAGAGTGCCCCAGTGCTGGCCCAGCTGTCATTTCAAAGACTGGAATCTTAATCTTTTATATGAAGGACATGGCTCACTGAGGAACAATTATTTCTATTCTAGGATTTTGTAAATAGTTTGTGGGTACTGACATGGCAGCAGTTTAAAATATCAATGCTGAACCCTTGCCCCCAAAAGACATCCTCCATGTAAAATACTAAGACCATCAAATTTTGGGCAAACTCCATGAGAATATAAACCCCATGAGAGAGGCAGTGGGGAGCCGCATTCCTTGTCTTATCCCCGTAAGACCCATAATCTTGGTCCTTGACCATTATTGAGAGTAAGCAAAAGTAAAATCAACTTTGAAACGAGTCTAAGTTTTCATTCTCACCAATCATTAACCATTGACCAGTCTCTGTGGTTCAGCCTCTTACCTCCCCTCCCCACTCTAGTCAGTACCTCAGCTAAATAAATTAACACATTTGGTCATATACAAAAAGTAAGAACAGCACTAAAATTTGGGCAGTCTCTGTGAAACCTTATTATCTTGTACACTTTAACTATAAAAAGAGAGCAAATGTGTTACTACATTTCTAAAGTTTAGGGCCCCTTCCATCCTTCCCTACCCTTGGGTTTAAAGCCTCAGAGATAGAAGGAAGTGGGGGAAGTATCCCAAAGATGCCTTCTGAGTTTAGCTGTTATAAATTGGCTTCCTGGATCTCCTCAACTTAAATCTCAAATGCAGCACCACTGAATTCTCAAGGGCCTAAATACACGTCTTTCTTTCTCTGGGGATAGCCAACGGCCTGTGGTATCTAAGGATAAGATTTATTGGCTGGTAGTGTGATAATGTTACTTAGGGTCACAGACTTTCCCACAATAAGAATAAAAGGGACCTTATAAATCAATATAATTAGAAGTATGGTCCATGTTTATCTGCAGCAGAATTCAGACAGGGTATTTGAAAAAAAGGAGTATTACTGGGTTTCACCCGAAGCCTGAATCAAAATCTCTAGAAAAAGTTCCGAGCATCTATATTTGAAAATGTTCTTCATTAATTTTTAATAGAGAAGTCCTCAAACCACTATTATAAGTCATCTCATACTTCAGATAATATCTAAGCATATATGTACAAACACATGTATATATGTAAACATATAAGTATGTATATTTTTCTTTTGTAGTTTAAGTAAATTAAACAATGCCACACACTCATTTCAACCATGGCTATAAATCCTTCTGTGTTATATATGTTTAATGTTTAATGTTATATATGTTTAATATATAATGTTATATATGTTATACATATCTAATATGCATTAGAATGATGTGATGGTTTTCTAAGTTATTAGTCACTTCCCAGACCCTAAATCAAACTGAGAGTTCAGGAGATATGATTACCATTGTCAGCTTTGCCTTTCTGAGTGTATCAGATATCAGTGTCCTTGGTTTAAAACGAGGGACTGGTTATCTTTGAGAACTTGTTCAGTTCTAAAATTAAGTAACTGTCCTGAACCCCTGTACTGAACATTCATCTGAAATCTGCGAAGCTACACGGTTAAGAGACAGATTGTGAGACAAATGGCAACCATCCACTTGTGTGCTCTCGACAGAACACTAAGGAAAAATTGCCTTCTCATCTGCCTAATTAATTCCCTAATTTGCTTAAAGATTACGTTTGATTTGATTTGCAAAGGGCACTGACAGAGACCTTATCAATGGCCTTAAAAGGCAGGTGTCCAAAGGCTAGAAAGGAAAGAGTTCCTTATACTGAGATCTGTTTTCCCCAAGCAGAGGAGTTTGATGCTTCTGTTGCTGCTTTTGATTACAGAAAAAAAGCATTAAATCCAAAGATATGGACAATACAAATACCAAACGGTGGAGTGACAGCTCAGTGCTAATCAGAAGCAATAGTCAGAGAAGGTAAGTGATTAAGAATGACAGATAAGCCGCAATTGAATAAAAATTTTTTCCTTCTGTAAAGCTGACAAGTCCTCCAAGAGTTGTATAGCCATACTAAAGATGTCCATTAAGCTACCACAAAGGAAATGCATTGGAATAGAACTCTTCCAAGATTGTTTATGTGAAAGCTTAGGAAATTTGAATTGTTTCTCCAGCAGTTGCTCTCAGCAAGTCAATAACTTGAAATGAAGATACATATACTTGACATCTAATACATTTTCCCATCTCATATTCGTGTTTGACAAGAGATTTTTATTATTTAGATGTGTTACATTCAGGGTGAGAATAGATTGAAATATCATATATTGGACACAGGAGTCAGAAACAGGACTGACGAGTCACAGCACGAGTGGCAGGCATTGAAAATAAGAGGAACAGAAGAAGAGAGGCTAGATTTGGAACATGAGTCACAGGACTGTGCTAGTTTCCTTTTAGTTATTCAAGAATATGGATGCATATTGCTGAAGAAATGTTGGCTTTGAAATGGGAAGACAAATTAATGGCAGAAATATTCATAATATGTAAGGTGCCCTTAGATGCATGATAAAATTTTCTGTGCGTGGTGATGGATTTCAGGTGTGTTTAAGCACATACCCTGGTCAGATACTGCAATCTCAACACAGAGTGAAAAACTGGATTTCATGAAACTAACTAAATGTGGAGCTCTGGTTACATTTGCTGAGCACCTGTTTGCCTGCCTCAGCATAAAACCAGCTGGCAGCTGTTTTGGGTTTTTTCCCCCGTTGTTTTGTTTTGTTTTGTAAGGCTTCGTTTTTTATTGTCCAGTGCTTCTCGTGAACTTCCAGAAGCAGAAAAATTTGGACCAGTAAAGAGTGAGGTAGTTTGTTTGGGTTAATGGGAAATGTTACTTTCTTATCAGTAACCATTTTGTGCTATTTTCCCTCATCTTTCTGAGGTGTGTGAGTTAAAAGTCTTTGTCTGACTATACTTTTTGAAGGAGACATCATTAGGGAATCCAAGGCATTTAGGACATCATGATTTATGTCCTAAATTCAACCTGCCCATCTCATGGGACAGAAGCACCAGCTTAAAGTATGACATTGGCATTGCCTGTTCTCTCCCCTGCAAGGGAAATGCTGCCCTTTGCTGTGAAAGACACTCCAAGACCATATTGGCATCGTCACTGGGATTTTTGTTCCTAAGGTGATTCACAACACACTTGGAATTTCAAGCAGAGCAGAGCACTTGAATTGAACCTAGGTCTAACTGGCAAATGGTTTTTAGGTGAAGAAAAAGTTTGAAATTCTTCCTCTAAAACTTTTAAAAATTCTCACACCTGGCTTAGATCCCAAGAATATTATGCAGTAAAATAAACATGCCATCTAAGACAGTATTCATTAGAATCTGATTGCTATAGAATATTCTCAGGGAAACTGTTATTCAGCTGACAAGCAGAGGGGTAGAGACAAGAGGAAGCCATTGTCCTAGTTTGTGAGGGAGGTTGATATCTGCAATATGTCAGGCACTATGCTAACACTTCGTGTCATGCTCCTAAAATTATTCTTTGACAGCAACTTGATATCATTAATTCCTTTGAATAAGCCAAAAAAGAAAAAAAAATCATCTTTCCAAAATCACATAGTAAATGAGTGGGACCAAGATTTCCACTAACTGTGGAGCAGTTTGTAAAATTTTCCCACTAAACCAGAAGCTTTTATTCTGACGCTGCTAACAATCCACACATTCAAGTCTTTCTATTACTAAAAGCACCTCACGCCTGGAGATGATTTTCAATAGTCAAAATCCAACAGCAAACTTAAGAAACATACGTTGAACAGATGATGTCCATTTCTGAGCTGCACACTGGAATCCAGGTTTTAGAATAAAAAAAACTATAAATGTTATTGCTTGTCTTATAAACAAAAGAGCAGAATACATTATTCAGGTATACTCACTGAACTGGTACTAGGCACTCAGGTAGGTACCATGGGTTGATGGGGAAAAGCCCACAGTCCATTTCCCCTGGAAGCTTGGCACACACCTTAAGAAACTCACATCAATAAATAATCACAACACAATGATAATATATTCAAAATGAGTTATGAACAGGGAACAAAAGGGGGACAGCTCAAAGTATAATTAATGAGCTGGAGAAGATACTAAGATGCCAGGGAATTCTTCACCAAAAAAAAGTAATTGATTCGAATACTGAAAAATGACCTGGTGTGATCCCATAGTGTGTGTATCTGTACTGGGGACAGGGGCATGAAGGAACAAGGGTCTGTGCCTATTCAGAAACAGTGCCTGTCATTCCTTGAGAATAGTAACAAATGGGAAGATGACAGTGGGACAGGTTTTGAGGTGCTTTGTACACTTATTTCTGGATTTGGAATTCTCTTTTCCCAAACAGGGAGTGCACAGCTCTTTTTGGCCTGAAGATGCATTCCCTTTGTTAAGGAGGATGTTTTAAATTAATGGGCTGCCCAACACTCTAAGACCTGCTGTATTGTCTAAGCACTCTTCCTGTTCATGTTGCCTGTGATCTGCCTGGCTTCAAAGGCATTTTGAGTCTGCAACTTCTGTTAGGAGACATGGTGATCCATCAAACATTTGAATCTGGAGTGACGTATAAGATCTGCATTATTAAGAACATCCTCATGAAGGTATATTAAAACAAGGGGAAACAAGTTTAAGATTCAAAAGATAGATAATATATACTTGAGCTAGAGCAATGGCAGAAGAGATAGATAAAACAGAACCTGTGGTGTAAGGGACAAGGTATAATGATTAATCAAATGTTAATAATTGTTATAGGAAAGAGGAAATTAATAAATTTTCAAATTCTAACTTCATGTGATATATGTAATGACACAACTAAAAAACAGGTGATAAATAAACATATTCTATTTCATTAGTTGTTGTCTTGCAACTGAGTTTCAGCTCCAGGCAAGTTCGCTATAGATCACTGTGACCAAAGAAATTTACAGCAAAGGGTTCTTGGGGTGAAAACGTTATACCCAACTTTATTTCCAGGTGGCAGGTCAGTCACTAAAATCCCGTTCACTCACAGCGAGTCTGTGTTATCACTACTGCTTCGGATGCAGCAAGCCGGTCTCTACCTCTGGGCCCCTCTGCACAGCCGTCCCGCACAGACGTCCTCTGGGTCCCTCCGCACAGACGTCCTCTGGGTCCCTCTGCACAGCCGTCCCGCACAGACGTCCTCTGGGTCCCTCTGCACAGCCGTCCCGCACAGCCGTCCTCCGGGCCTCTGTCCTCGGCGCTGCCACCACTCCAGCCCTCCGCTCCACTCTCCTATAGCCTTGCAGCCCCTCCACCCAGTCTCCGGCAGAGCACTGGGCGGAAGTCCTTATATTAACACAATAATGGCTTATTGCCTAAAGGTATGGAAGCGGTAGCATAGCAACAGGCCAGTTACATTTAAGTTCAGTGAGGATCCTGGCCATAGGAACCCCACTTTATCCACACTTGTAGATAAAGTGTTAACTGGGCATGGTTAATGCAATTAAACAATCCAATATATTTGAAAGTGTGCCATGGAGGCTGATAGGCAAAACATTGTTAAACCGGAAGTACCAATTAATTACTTTATTGGACCATTAAACATCTGGCTTGTCTCTGTTACTCAATAAACTTAAAAAGTTCATTAAAAACCAATGAAACATGACAGAAAAAAAATTAGAGGCTTTGTTTTCCTATTTTCTTTCAGTTTACCTATGGATTAGAGGATTTTCTTTTTGAACTGCTACCTCCAAAAGTCTAATAGAAATTCATAGACTGTTGAGTGATGGGAAATTCCACACCCTAAACAAAAATTAGAAATTGCAAACCTATAACTATTTGGTGATTGTAAATAAACCAAGATGTGCAGGTCAGTGGAGAAGGGAAATCCTTTTTATAACATACACCACAAGCCTTTCTTGAATTTATTTACAACTTCAGTGTTGATGCCTCTTGGCAACCATTCTTTTTAGGTTACTACTTAACAACCATAGTACATCAGAACACTGAATGAACAGGATTCTGAATTCACATTTTCAATAATATAACCTGATGATAAAAATAAATTACTGAAGTTCTGCTATACTAACCAATCCCTGTAACATTTCGTTTATCTCTCTCTACAAAGGTATATGTCTGTATCTAGATCTATAAGCTATAAGGATTATATTGCATACAATTGTATTCTCACTTAACACTTTCATTTCTTAATATATTTCTGTATCATATTCTCAATGAGTAATAGTATCTTATTCATTTATTATTGATCCACTCAAGTATTATTATAAAAATACATTTTTAAAAATATTTCCAATCATAAATTCACTCCAGTGAAAACTCTTGCCCACATATCACTGTCGTCCTATATAATTATGGTCTTCAGATGAATTCTGAGAAGTAAAATTCCTTGGTTAATATTAGGTACCTGAAGCTTTTGTGCATAGGGCCAAACTGGAAAGCATTAGTTAAGTTGAATTAACTTAATTAGTAAAAGTATGAATTAATTAATTTTTAATGTAAAATCCCACCCATGAACATTTGTAAAGATGGAGAAAGTAGTTACAGATCTTGAATAACTGCTAACATATGTATTAAAGCAAACAGGGTAAATAGCAAAACTAAAGACATGTGGACACATTTACAGTAAGAGTAGATTGCGTATTACAGCCATAAACCTCAAGTTAAAAATAGATGAAGGCAAACTGCCGTTAGCCAAAAGACCTATACAGGATCGTCCATGTGGAAGAGAACAAAAGCAGCCTGAGGCATATGACAAACATGTGAATAAGGGATTTCAGACTAGCCCATAATTCTCACTGGAAAGCATGGCTGACCATTTTGAGAACAGTATCTGTAACCGGGATGTGGTATTGCCCCTTCCAGTAGGGGCTGAGTGCAAGGAGACTGGAGTAAAGTATTTCACCTGTGAACTCTAAGGCTGACTTTGTGGAGCTCCCTTCTGGGAGGAAACTCAAGGAGCCCACAATGAGAAGACACTGTCAGGTGTGGTATTAAAATTGAGCAGGCCAGGGACAATACTGAGAAGTCAAGAGAATCCAGGCAAAAATGGGGAAAGGAAGAGAGTCTGGAAATTTCAGAAAGCAATCTACCATAATTTTGAAATCTTCATGAAAACAACTGAAGTGGGAGCTGTTTGAAATGAGAAAAGCTACCCTGCACCACACCTCCTTCTAGAAAGTTCAGGATAATTCATTTTACAAAAGGTGAGTAATCAAAAAGCATTGAGGTCAAATCCACACTAAGTTAACAAAAGAAAGGAGAATAAGGACAAAATTTCATTCCTATGTATAATGAAAACATCACAGAAAGACATGCCACAGAAAACATCACAATGTACACCTTAAAAATGAGCTAAAAGACATTACAATAGCATTACAAGACATGACAGAACAACATAAATCAGAATTTTAAAATGTATTTTATCATCTCAAATGAGATGATAAAATTTAATAAGTAATTAGAAATGAATTAAATTTTTAAATGAAGTCTAACTAGAAAGAAGACAATAGTGATAAAACACAACAGACAATGTCTTAAGAGAAATAGGAGGTGAAAGGGTGAAAATTTTAAACAGAAAAAAGAAATAAGGAAACAGATTAAAGTTTTGAGAGAAAGTTGCAAACAATATACTATAGCCATCCTGTAAATAAGAGAAGTGCCTGAAGAATAAAACCCAATCAAGGGAATAAAACAAAAACAAAAACCTGTAATTCACAAAAACTTTCTTGAAACTATAAAGATATGAAACTATATATTAAAGAGCCCACCACATGTCAAGAACACCAACGTGGGATGAAAACCATTAGCCATATTCTAGTAAAATTTCTGGGCTTTATAGAAGAAGGAAAAGAAATCATGTGTTACCTAAGGGGAAAAAACAAGGTATTTATAAGTGAAATTATAATTTCATTATCATCTTATGTTTCAAAAGCAACACATAGACAACATGAAGAAAACATAGTCACAAATTTATGTGTTTGTGGCAAGTATTTTATATCCAGCAAATGTGACCTTCAAGACTAAAAACTACATACAAAAACTACCATTAATTAATAGGTAAAAGTTGGATAATATTGTTCCCATGAACACTTCCTGAAGAATCTACTAGGTAATGAGCTTAGGTAAACAGTACCATAAAAAAATCATAAGAACCAGGGCTGATCATTAAACATGGCTTCTTGTAGAACTAAGAATAAGTCAGTTAAAAAGAGAGTATACAGGCTGTCATGAAATGTGCTCAGGCAATATAGATACTATAAAAGTATAAAATGGGGAGCATGGGGAGAGTATGCAAAACAAATGGCAACTCTTTTTTGGTGTATTAATGGTCAAATTAGCAATGGTAATCTGAGATGGCTGTGTGCATACATGGACAGAAAGTAAATGTGTGATCATGGAGTATTCTACACCTATCATTCATTCTTTTCTTAAGAACCAGAATACTGAGGAGACACTGATACAATATAAAAGAAATTATATTAAAAACTCTCTAATCCTGAATTTGAATTTGAAGTATCAATATGAACTCATGGGTACTGTGCGTGTGTGTGTGTCTGTGTTTTTGGCACAAAAAAATTTTTGCTCTACCAACATAAGAGGACTAAAAACAATAATCAACAGTCCAGAAGTGATGAGTAGCCCTAGTGTCTAGATTATGATCTTGAAATACCATGTATCATTAAAAGTAGAGCCCAGGGCATCTGACAGAAATAGCTGACTCCATGTCTGAGGGAGGAAATATAAATAAAACAAGAAAACGCTCAAAACTACCACAGTCCTGTTAAGAGCTAATTAAAAGAGTCTTTGGCCAAAAATGGGACAACTGGAACTCCAAAAAAGATAATTTTGATTTATTGAAATCCACCAAATGGTTTTAAATCAGTAAATTCATAAAAATATTAACACAGGCTAAATAAGTCACACTAAGGGGATGGTTGGAAGCAAATTTATTATCTAAAAGATTAAAATAAAGGAAAATATCAAACATTTTCCTGCTTTCCTATATGAATTATACATTGACTAATCAAACAGTAATAGATAAAGGAAAGTGTCATTTTATAAAAATAATTCTAACTCATAAATGTAAAACCAGTTATAAAAGTTGATCACCTTGTAGCAAACTCCTGATGAATCAGTGGATCAAGGCATTGAATAGGCACTGAGTTGCTAATATCACAAAACACAGATATCCAGACTTTATTTTTCCTATACTCTCACCAACTGAAGATGCAATCAACAATATCCAGACTGTAAGAAACTACAGGTCAAAAGGCCAGGATTTTCAAAGTAAAGAAAGAAAGGGATGGAAGGAGAGGAGCCTATGGATTAAGATTCTTAAAAGTTATAAAGATGCTCCCTTGGAAGATAACTTTATAAAAAAACATAAGGATTCACTTAACCTAAAAGTCAGGATCATGAATCATATTAAGAGGAGTGAGTGTGAGAACAAGAGGTAACAAGAGATTTCTAGGATGGCTGGCCAAGTTTTATCAGTGGACTTGAATTGTGGTTACAAGGGTGTTTGAAATGTTTCTCTAAGTTAGACATTTGTGTTTTTCATTTTACAATAAAAAGGTTAAAACAAAAGAAAGGGGAAAAGACCTGTGTAACGTATGTGGGAAATTCCTTTCCTCCCACCACTGACAGTAACTAGTGATGATATTTTCATTTCTTTTATCACTCTTTCTGTCTCTGTTTTGCACTCTGATAGTTTATTAGTAGTATCTTCTATTAACTTGCATTTATTTGATTGCAAAAAGTAAACATTTCCTCATATATTTATTATGCTATTAATATTGCATTTTTTTCCTTTGAGTCTCCTCTCAATATTGTTCTGTTTAATTAATACTAAATGATTAATTTCCAATTGACTTGAAAGAACTCTTTTGCTATCAAAGTTCTTAATCTTATGCCTGATCTATACTTTGTTATTCAGTTTTTCATTTTATGTATGATAATTCACTATCCATTAAAATATTTATATAAAATATAGTTAAGCTGTATATTCTTTACCTTAATTATTCTGTTTTTCTGTTATGCTCAGAAATTCTTCCTTCACCTCAAAATAGTAGTAATGTTTGCTCATATTTTTTCTAGTTCTTACATGGTTACTTTCCCTGTTTATTACTGTAAGGCATCTGCAATTCATTTTAATGTAGAATTTAAGGTTTGCAACAACAAAATTATACTCTTCAAAAGAGATAACCAATCAGTCCATCATAACTTTTTGGAAAGTCTATAATTTCCCCTACTTATTTAAAATGTTTTCTATTATCAGAATGTATATTTTCTAAAATGCAAAGATCAAAACAAAAATTTTAGACAACTTAAAGCTGGCATTCTCTCTAATATTTATTACTTTATTTTAAAACACTTAATGAAGCATAATGCATAATGAAGTACAGAAATTATTTAATTGATCTGTGTAACTAGACTTCAGATAAAAAAGCAGTGACTCCTCAGAAGCACCCTGCTATTCCCAGTCTATCCCTCTCCCAGGGAAATTCTTAATAACATTTGACACTATTGATTAGTTTTTGAAGGTTATGTAGATGAGTTCTTACAGACTGTGCTCTTTTACACTAAAACTCTTGCTCAAATTTAAGTTTCTAGATTTTTCTCATTGCTATAATGTTCTTCGTAGAAATATGTCATAAATCATCTATTTTACAATTGCCAATTTCTGTTACTACAAAAAATGCAACTATGAACATCACTGTACATGCATTTGGGTAAATACAAGTTTGGGTTATGGTTAGACATCACTCTTTGCAGCAGCTGAATCACAGGGTGTGTGTATATTCAGCCTTGACAGTAGACACTGTCAAACAGTTTTGAAGTGGTTGCACTGGGGAGAGTTTGGTTCAGACACAGGGAAGTCAGAGTACAAGGTGAGGAAGGATTTCATTAAAGCAAAAGTGTTAGGGAATGAATGACGGAACAGAATAATAAAGGAAGTTCATTGAACTGCTACTCAGCATGGGGCGCATCCCCTGCTAACTCCAAAGCCAGTGTTACCTGGTGTCCACTGTCTGCTTGGATCTGCATGGCTGGGAACTGAGTCCCTACCACCCCAGGCTTTGGGGGAGCTGCAGAGCACTGGATGGAGTGAGATTATGTTCTACAAACTTCCTATAGGTGAAGAAGGGAGACTTTCAGGCAGTCTGCTAAAGAGCATGACTGTAAACTGCAGTTTCCAGTCACGTAGGCAATGGTAATTTGCATGCCTAGATCTGAGCTCTCAGCAGCCCCTCCCTACTTGTCTGAGACAGGACAGAGAGAGTGAAAGAGCATTAGAATGACAAAGCAAAGTAACAAAAACACTTACCACTGGAAAAGTGCTGAGAGAAACGTTTAAGTTGAGCAGTGAGAAGTTTCTTTAAGGCAAAAAGGAGCACACCAGGAGAAAGGGCAGTGTGGGCTACCCCAGAGAAGAGGTGCAGTGAAATGTTGGGAAAAAGTCAAAGACGCACTTACAAAGTGCAGGCGACCTCAGAGAGAAGAATGCCCTGAAAGGTTTAAGTTTTATTGAAAGAGAGAGTCTACGCACTTAGGAAGTGCAGGAGACCTCAGAGAGAGGTGTGCGCTGAAAGGTTGGTGGTTCCCCCTTTTAAGGATTTTTCAGAAATGTGACCAAGGGCTGGGGGTGCAGACTTGCTAAGCAGTCTCTGAATATTTAAAATTAACTTAACACAAAAAATTCACTGCTCTGATTTCTCCCTGAGATAATGGCATCTTGGTAGGGGAGCATATCAAGCAGGACTGCTTGCCCAGCCCCCAAGTGCGCTGAGCTATTGTCTGCTTGCTAAAGAGTAAGTCAAGAATCTAACTTCTTAATTTCCTGGATTTTAAAATGAAATATCATCTTTAAGATGGAATCCTTCCTGCCTTTCACTATGTTGTTTACAGCTGAGCCTGCATGCTTAACACAATAAAGACATGGGCTATGCCGAGTGTGGGTAAAATTGTAATATTTCCAGAATATCTCGCCTGGCTTTAGTGCATTTGCATATCAACAGGTGTTACTCAGGGGTGGAGAGTTTCATCTCCAAATCAGCAGGTACTTACCTGGGCAACTGAGGGCTTATCTGAACCTGAGAGGTTACGGAGAGGCCCTTCCTTGCTTATGCCTGAGTAGGAGAGAGAGAGAGAGATGGCCCCGGGCTGTAGTTTGTAAGTAATAAATGGGTTTTAAACTTGACTTCCCCATTTGACTGATTTTGGTTTTAGTGGTATTTTGCCCCAGGATTTCGTCTCCTCAGACTTACATTGAGGTACTCTCCTTTATCTGGGGAATATTCAAACATTCCAGGCCAAGTTACTCCTGGCTTCTTGAGCTTTAATTTTTAACTGATTAACTCATTAACTCTGGGTCTTTTCCGGGTTTCTAATTTTAACTGGCTAACCTTTTGAGTCTCTTTTAGTGGGCTTTCCTGGCCTTATTCTCTTTCTACCACACATATCTATTTTCCTGCCTAGCAGTTGTACAAAGTTACACTCCACTATTAGGTTTCTGTTGACAGTCACTGATGCTCCAAATCTTCACCAATGTTTGGTTTTAGTCACTTCATTTTGGACATTTGCCATTGCGTGTTAATCTGTATTTCTCTGGTAACAAGTGAGGCTCTGCATTCTTCTGTAAGTTTATCAGAAATTTGGATAGATTCCTTTGTGAAATGTTTCTCAATCTTTTGCAACTTTCCTCCATTCAGTTAACTTTTCTTTTTAACTTGATTTGCATTCATTCTTCATATGTTTTGGATAAGAAATCTCAGAGGTGTGTACTGCACATAGAATCTTCAAAAATGGAGTAAATATTTTGTTATATTTTTTTCCTAGCTATTTGATTTTTAAGGCTATTTTTAAGTGACACCATTTCTTAAATTTAATTTTCTATTTCTTGATTCCTAGGAAATTGAAATGAAATTGATTTCTTATGTTGACCTTTTATCCAGCTACCTAGTGAACTCACTCAGTAAGTCCTATGTCCTAAGTGTAGATTCATTTGAATTCTGTTCATTCACATTCATGTCATCTGAAAATAATGACAGCTTTATTTCTTTCTTTGCATGACCTTTATTATTTGTTTTCTGTTTTATGACACTAGCAAAAAACTCTTCTACATTGCTGACACAAGATATGATATCAGAAAGAGGTTTCAAAATTTTATTTGGAACACTTTATTATACCAAGGCATTTGCCCTCTTTTCTTAAGTTTTTACAATAAATGGACATTGTGATGATCATAGTCCCTTTTTGTTCTGTTATTATAGAAAATGCTATGATTAGTTTACAAAAATATAAGCTGATGCATTCTGGAAGAAAAACAATTTTCTGTGATAGGCTTTTTCCGTCATGCTGGATTTGATCTGATAATATTTTCTTTAGAAAAAATTTTATTTGTGTTTATGGATAATTGTTCTATAAGTCCCTGGTAATGTCCTTGTCAAATATTGGTATTAAAAATATTTGTGGCCTCATAAAATATGTTGGGAAGGGTGGTAGACTGAATGATCATCCCAAAAAGATATGTTCATGTCCTGTTCCCTGGAAGTTGTGAATGTGACCTTATTTGGAAAAAAGATTTTTGCCACTGGGACATCTGGGAAGATGGCGGTGGAAATCTCCTCCCAAAAAAATATGTATTTATGAAAATACAACAAATACAACTATTCCAAAAAAAGAGACCAGAAGATACAGGACAGCACCCAGACTGCATCTACACCTGAGAGGAGTAGGCACCCGGCGAGGCAGCGATCTTAAAGAGACAGGGGCCCAGTATTGTCCCAGCACACTCAGCCAAGAAGGCTGGGAGTCCTGGGGAATTTCAGACCTCTTGGCTGGTGACTGGGAAAGGGGAGACAGACTCAGACTTCCAACAGAGATCAACATCCTCCCATTCGTTCCCACTGCGGCCAGAGCTACAAAAGGCCCTGCAGAGTGACGTGATGGCGGCTGCGGAATACTAGAGCAACAGCGCCACCTAAAGCATCCCCACAGAATCTACACCCAGTGGGCGATTTTTTTTTTCTTTCTTTCTTTCTTTTTTCTTTTCTTTCTTTTCCTTCTTCCTTTTTTCCCTTTTCTTTCTTTTCTTTATTTTTTGCTCTTTTTTCCTATTCTTTGTCTTTTTTTTTTTCTTCTTTGAAATTCTTAAAGAGCCCAGCTGACATACGTGGCACCTACCACCAACCACTTCTATCACAATGAAAGGACAGAGGAACAAAACTCACCCAGACCCAGACAAAACCACAGAGGGAACCTGAAGGGACGGAAATGCACAACCTTCCTGGAAAAGAATTCAGAACAAAAGTCATAACCATACTGATGGATCTGTAGAAAAATATGCAAGAGCTGAGGGAGGAAGTGAGGAAAGACAATGCAGAATTGAGAAAATCGATCGATGCACTTAGCAGCAGAATGGACGAGATGAAAGAGACTGTTAATGGAATAGAAATCAGAAAACAGGAATATAGAGAAACTGAGGCAGAGAGAGATAAAAGGATCTCCAAGAATGAAAGAATGCTAAGAGAATTATGTGACCAATCCAAACAGAAGAATATTCGCATTATAGGAGTACCAGAGGAAGAAGAGAGAGAAAAAGGGATATAAAGTGTCCCTGAAATAATTGTTGAAAACTTCCCCATGTTGAAGAAGGAAATACTCTCGCAGTCCACGGAAGCCCAGAGATCTCGCAACACAAGGGACCCAAAGAAGACAACACCAAGACACATAATAATTAAAATGGCAAAGATCAAAGATAAAGACAGAGTATTAAACGCAGCTAGAGAGAGAAAAAAGATCACCTACAAAGGAAAACCCATCATATTATCATCAGACTTCTCAACAGAAACCTTACAGGCCAGAAGAGAATGACATGATATATTTAAAATAATGAAACAGTAGGGCCGTGAACCAACAATATTATATGCAGCACGATTATCATTGAAATATGATGGAGGGATTAAACAATTTCCAGACAAGTGAAAGTTGAGAGAGTTTGCCTCTCACAAACCGCCTCTACAAGATATCTTAAACGGACTGCTCTATAGGGAAGCACTCCTAAGGCTAAAAAGATGGCACCAGAAAAAATAAAATCACAGCAAAGAAAGCAGATCATTCAAATATTAACTAAAGGTAAAGAATAAAACACCTAGTATATAAAGAATGGAGGAGGAAGAACAAGAAGGGAGAGAAATAAAGAAACATCAGACAGTGTTTACAATGACTGAACAAGATAGTTAACTTAGACTGCTAGAGAGTAAAGAAGCAACCTTGAACCTTTCCTAACCACGAATCTAAAGCCAGCAATGGCAATAAATACATGTCGATCGATAATCACCATAAATGTAAAAGGACTGAATGGACCAATCAAAAGACACAGAGTTACTAAATGGATAAAAAAGCATTGATATGCTGCTTACAAGAGACTCACCTCAAACCTAAAGATATACACAGACTAAAAGTGAAGGGATAAAAAAAGATATTTCAAGCAAACAACAAAGAGAAAAAAGCTGGTGTTGCAGTACTTGTATCAGAAAAAATAGACTTCAAAACAAAGAAAGTAGCAAGAGATAAAGAAGGACGTTACATAATGATAAAGGGGTCAGTCCAACAAGAAGATATAACCATTATAAATATATATGCACCCAACACAGGAGCGCCAGCATATGTGAGACAAATACTAACAGAATTAAAGGAGGAAATAGACAGCAATGCATTCATCTTAGGAGACTTCAACACACCACTCACTCCAGAGGACAGATCAACCAGACAGAAAATAAGTAAAGACACAGAGGCACTGAACAACACACTAGAACAGATGGACCTAACAGACATCTACACAACTCTACACCCAAAAGCAACAGGATACACATTCTTCTCAAGAGCACATGGAACATTTTCCAGAATAGACCACACACTGGGCCACAAAAAAAACTCAATAAATTCAAAAATATTGAAATTGTACCAACCAACTTCTCAGATCAAAAAGGTATAAAACTAGAAATAAATTTTAGGAAGAAATCAAAAAGGCTCACAAATACATGGAGACTTAACAACATTCTCCTAATTAATAAATGGGTTAATGACCAAATCAACACAGAAATCAAAGAAGATATGGAGACTAATGACAACAACAACACAAAGCCACAACTTCTGTGGGACACAGCAAAGGCAGTTCTAAGACGAACGTATATTGCAATCCAGGCCTATTTAAAGAAGGAAGAACATTCCCAAATGAATAGCCTAAAGGCACAATTACTGAAATTGGAAAAAGAAGAACAAATGAAGCCCAAAGTCACCAAAAGGAGGGACACAATAAAGATCAGAGAAGAAATAAATAAAATTGAGAAGAATAAAACAATAGAAAAAATCAATGAAACCAAGAGCTGGTCCTCTGAAAAAATAAACAAAATAGATAAACCCCCAGCAAGATTCATTAAGACAAACAGAGAATCTACCCACATAAACAGAATCAGAAATGAGAAAGGAAAAATAACGACAGACTCACAGAAATACAAAGAATTATAAGAGAATATTATGAGAATCTATATGCTAACAAGCTGGAAAACCTAGAGGAAATGGATGACTTCTTAGAAAAATACAACCTTCCAAGACTGACCAAGCAAGAAACAGAAAAACTAAATAGACCAATCACCAGCAAAGAAATTGAAGCAGTAATCAAAAAACTACCCAAGAATAAAACCCCCGGTCCAGATGCATTCACCTCTGAATTCTACCAGACATATAGAGAACAAATAACATCCATTCTCCTTAAAGTTTTTCAAAAAATAGAAGAGGAGGGAATACTTCCAAACTCATTCTATGAAGCCAGCATCACTCTAATACCAAAACTTGGCAAAGACCTCACCAAAAAAGAAAATTACAGACCAATATCCCTGATGAATGTAGATGCAAAAATACTCAACAAAATATTAGCAAACTAATTCTAAAATACATCAAGAGGATCATACATCATGATCAAGTGGGATTCATCCCAGGGATGCAAGGATGGTACAACATTCGAAAATCCATCAACATCATCCACCACATGAACAAAAAGAAGAACAAAAACCACATGATCATCTCCATAGATGCCAAAAGAGCATTTGACAAAATTCAGCATCCATTCATGATTAAAACTCTCAACAAAATAGGTATAGACGGCAAATACCTCAACATCATAAAGGTCATATATGACAAACCCACAGCTAACATATTTAACAGCGAGAAGCTGAAAGTTTTTCATCTAAGATTGGTAACAAGACAGGGATTCCCACTGTCTCCACTGTTATTCAACATAATACTGGAGATCCTAGCCACGGCAGGCAGACAAAACAAAGATATACAAGGCATCCAGATTGGTAAAGAAGAAGTCAAATTGTCACTATTTGCAGATGACATGATACTGTACATAAGAAACCCTAAAGACTTCACTCCAAAACTACTAGAACTAATATCTGAATTCAGCAAAGTTGCAGAATACAAAATTGACACACAGAAATCTGTTGCTTTCCTATACACTAATGATGAACTAACAGAAAGAGAAATCAGGAAAACAGTTCCATTCACAATTGCATCCAAAAGAATAAAATATCTAGGAAGAAACCTAACGAAGGAAGTGAAAGACCTGTACTCTGAAAACTACATGACACTCCTAAGAGAAATTAAAGAGGACACTAACAAATGGAAATGCATCCCATATTCTTGGCTAGGAAGAATAAATATTGTCAAAATGGCTATAATACCCAAAGCAATCTACAGATTCAATGCAATCCCTATCAAACTACCAACAGCCTTCTTCAATGAACTTGAACAAATAATTCTAAAATTCATATGGAACCACAAAAGACCCCGAATAGCCAAAGCAATACTGAGAAGGAGGAATATACAGGGGGAATTACACTCCGTGACTTCAAGCTCTACTACAAAGCCTCAGTAATCAAGACAATTTGGTATTGGCACAAAAACAGACCCACAGACCAGTGAAACAGAATAGAAAATCCAAACATTAACCCAAACATATACAGTCAATTAATATTTGATAAAGGAGCCTTGGATATATACAATGGGGAGATGACAGCCTCTTCAGCAGCTGGTGTTGGAAAAACTGGACAGCTACATGTAAGAGAATGAAACTGGACTACTGTCTAGCCCCATGCACAAAGGTAAACTCAAGGTGGATCAAAGACCTGAATGTAAGTCATGAAACCATAAAACTCTTAGAAAAAAATATAGGCAAAAATCTCTTGTACATAAACATGAGCGACTTCATCATGAACATATCTCCCCGGGCAAGGGAAACAAAAGCAAAAATGAACAAATGGGACTATATCAAGCTGAAAAGCTCCTGTACAGCAAAGGGCACCATCAGTAGAACAAAAATACATCTTACAGTGTGGGAGAATATATTCATAAATGACATATCCGATAAGGGGTTGACATCCAAAATATGTAAAGAACTCATGCACCTCAACAAACAAAAAGCAAATAATCCTATTAAGAAATGGGCAGAGGACATAAATAGACACTTCTCTAAAGAAGAAATTCAGATGGCCAACAGGCACATGAAAAGATGCTCCACATCACTAATTATCAGAGAAATGCAGATTAAAACCACAGTGAGATATCACCTCACACCAGTGAGGATGGCCAACGTCCAAAACACAAACAACAACAAATGTTGGCAAGGATGTGGAGAAAAGGGAACCCTCCTACACTGCTGGTGGGAATGCAAATTAGTTCAACCATTGTGGAAAGCAGTATGGAGGTTCCTCAGGAAACTCAAAATAGAAATACCATTTGACCCAGGAATTCCACTCCTAGGAATTTACCCTAAGAATGCAGCAACCCAGTTTGAAAAAGACAGATGCACCCCTATGTTTATCGCAGCACTATTTACGATAGCCAAGAAATGAAAGCAACCTAAGTGTCCATCAGTAGATGAATGGATAAAAGAAGAGGTGGTACATATACACAATGGAATATTATTGAGCCATAAGAAGAAAACAAATCCTACCATTTGCAACAACATGGATGGAGCGAGAGAGTATTATGCTCAGTGAAATAAGCCAAGCTGAAAATGGCAAGTACCAAATGATTTCACTCATATGTGGAGTATAAGAAAAAAGAAAAAACTGAAGGAATAAAACAGCAGCAGACTCTCAGAACCTAAGAATGGACTAATAGTTACCAAAGGGAAAGGGACTGGGGAAGAGGAGTGGTAAGGGAGGGACAAGGGGGAGAAAGGGGCATTATGATTAGCAGATGTAATGTTGGGGCGGCACGGGGAGGGCTGTACAACTCAGAGAAGACAAGTAGTGATTCTATAGCATTGCACTACGCTGATGGAGAGTGACTGTAATGGGGTTGGTGGCGGGGGGGGACCTGATGAAGGGGGTAGTTTAATCACCATAATATTGCACATGTAATTGCAGATTAATGATGCCAAAATAAATTATTTTTTTTTTAAGATTTTTGCCACTGTATTTACCTTAGGGATCTTGACATGAAATCATGCTGGATTTAATTTGGTGATAGTGTCCTTACAAGAAAAAGATGGAGAAACGGAAGAAGAAGACCATGTGAAGATGGAGGCAGAGATTGGAATGATGCTTCTACAAGTTAAGAAACCAAGTCTGGAGCCAAAAGCTGGAAGGTGCAAGGTGGGATTATCCAGTCAAGCCCTCAGTAGGAAGGTATCTCTGCTGACACCTTGATTTCAGACTTAATGGCCACCACAACCTGGAGAGCATAGATGTGAGCTATTTTAAGCCACCAAATTTGTGGGCATTTGCTACAGCACCACTAGGAAACTAATAAAGGAAGTGTCTCTCTCTTCTTACACCTGGAGTTTGTGTAAGTTTGGTGAATATTTATTGCTTAAAAGATTGGAAGAATTCGTCCTTTAAGCCAAGTAGGCCAAAGGATTGATTTATGGACCTTCTTATTTAAGTTGTATTTGTTTGAAAGATATAGGATACTTTAAATTTCACATTTAATTTTGAATGAATTAGGTGAGATGGGTTTTTCTAAGAAATTTCATCTAAATTTTTTAATTTATTGCACAAATGTTCATAATCTCTTCCTTCATATTTTGTATATTTTATTAATTACACCTCATACTTTGAGACAATTGAAGATTCCCATGTAGTTATGAGAAAACTACAGAGACCCATGTGCCCTTTATTCAGTTTCCCCTGCAGGGCAAGTCTTGCAAAACTATAATACAGTATCACAACCAGGATAGTGACACTGATACAGTCAAGACACAAAAAATTTCCATCACGTCAAGCATTCGTAGGTTGACCTTTTGAAGCCATACCCACTTCCTTTCCATCTCCACTGCTGCCGTAAATCTTGGCAGCCTCTAATCTGTTTTCAGTTTCTATAATTTCCTCGTTTTAAAATGTTACCTAAATGGAACCATGCAATATGTGAATTTTGATAGGATTCTTTTCACTTAGTATAATTCTTCTACAATTCATCCAAGTTGTACTATATGTCAACGTTTCATTCCTTTTTACTGTTCAGATGTACATGATGGTATGGATGTACCACAGTGTGTTAATTATTCACTCACTGAAGACTGTCTGAATGTTTCCATTATTTGGCTATTATGAATAAAGCTCCTATAACCTTATTCATGCACAAGTTTTTGTGTATATATTAAATTTTCATTTCCCTAAAATTAATGCAATTGCTGGGTCATATACTGGTAGTTTGCACATTATTATTATTGTTTAAGAAACTACTAAACTGTTTTTGCGGGGTGGCTAAGCTGTTTTACATTCCTACCAGCAATGTATGAGTCATTCAGTTTCTTTGCATCCTCACTAATATTTGATGTTGTCACTATTTTTTAGTTTAGCCATTCTAATAGGTGTGTAGTGATATCATATTGTGGTTTTAATTTGCATTTCTTTAAGTCTAGTGGAAGTAAACATCTTATAATGTACTCATTTCATATCTGTATATTGGCTTTAGTGAAATTTCTGTTTATGTCTTTTTTTTACCCATTTACTAATTGGATTGGCTTTTTTACTAATTTACTAATTTTTGTTTTTTTGTTTTCCTTTTTCAACATTGAGTTTTGAGAGTTATTTCCATATTCTTAATACTAGTGATTAATCAGATATGTGGTTTGCAGATATTTTCTTCAACTCTGTAACTTAACTTTCCATACTATTAAGAAAATATTTTTCAGAGCAAAAGTTTTAATTTTGATGAAGTACAGTTTGTCAACCATTCTTATAGATTGTGGTTTTAGGATCCATTTTAAGAACTGTCGATCTATCCCTGGATTCTGAAGTATTTCACCTATATTATTTTCTAAGAGTTTTATATTTTTACATTGTACACTTAGTTCCATGATCCACTTTCAAGTAATTTCTCTATAAATTGTGAGGTTGAAGTTGAAGTTCACTTTTTGTCTATGGTTATCCAATTACCTAAGCACTGTTTGCTGAAATATCTATCCTTCATCCACTGAAGTTTTTTTCCACCTTTGACAAAAATCAGCAGGGCAAATTTGTGTATTTCTATTACTGGGTCCTCTATTCTCTTCCATTGTTCTACGTCTCTCTCTCTCTGCTAATATCACAAAATCTTGATTACTGTAGCATATAATGAGTCTTGAAATCACGTAGACTGACTCATCCCATTTTTTTTTTTGTTCTTTTTCAAAATGGTTTTAGCTATTCTAGTTCCTTTGCCTTTCTAAATAAAAGTTATTATAATATTCTTTATATAAAGAAGAAATGTTACTGGGATTTTGATAAGAATTTTATTACCCCTACATTTCTATTTACGGAGAATTGGCATTTTTATTATGTTGAGTATTCTAATCTATGAACATGGTACATCTCTTCACTTATTTAGATCTTCTCTTATTTCTTTGATCAGTATTTTGTAGTTTTCAGCATGCCAATTCCTTACATATTTCATTAGATTTATACCAAAGTATTTCTTTTATTGGACAATTGTAAATTGTATTGTATTTTTAATTTCAGTGCCTACATGCTCATTGCTAATATACAGAAAGAGAATTGATTTTTTTTTTTAATCTGGTCTCCTGCAACCTTGCTGAACTCACAGATTCTAAGAGTTTTTTGAAGGTTCCATAGGATTTGCTACATAGTTATGTCATTTACAAACAAGGACTGATTTATTTCTTCCTTTCCAAACTTCATGATTTTTGAAAATTTCCTTTTTCTTATTTTTTATTGAAGTAACAAGAATTACCATCACTTATGTTAAATATGACTGGTGGACACATTTGCCTTGTTAGCAAGCTTAAGGGGGCAGCACTGAGTCATTCACCATTAAATGTAATGTTAGCTATAGGTTTTTTACAAATGATTTTTATCAACTTTAGAAAGACACCATCTATTTCTATTTTTCTGTGTTTTTTTAATCCTAAATGAGTACTGAATTTTTGTCAAATGCTAACTCTACACTGATTGATATGACCATGTGATTTTTCTTCTTTAGCCTGTTAATATGATGAGTTATATTGATTAATGTTTGAATACTGAACTAGCCTTTCTTCAATGATAAAAGACATTTGGGCATATGTGTTTGGTGTATAATTCGTTTTTTGTATTGAAAAAATCTATTTGCTAAAATTTTGTTAACTATTTTTACATCTATATCCATGAGTCCATAGTGAGTTTTTTATCTTTGATTTTGGTATCAGTATATTACTAGCTTTATAAAATGAATTGGAAATGTTCCCTCCTTTTCTATTTTCTGAAAGATATTTTGTAAAATTGGTTTTAATTCTTTGTTAAATATGGAATTCTCCAATAAAAATATACACACCTGGTGATATTTTTCATGAGGTAATTATTATTCAGTTCCCTTAATCATAGGGCTATTCAAATTGTCTATTACATATATGAATAAAGAATTATGGCAGTTTTTTTTTCAAGGAATTGGTCCATTTCTAGGTTGTAAAATGTGTGTAGAAATATTCAGTGTATTCCATTATTATCCTCTTTACATCTGCAAGGTATCCTCTGATATTGTACACTCTGTATCATTCTTTATATTCATAATTTGGGTCTTCTCTTTTTTTTGTTGTTTCTTTGTTTTACTTTGTTTGGTTTGGTTTGGGGTTTTTGGGGTCAGTCTTGCTACAGCTTTGGAAATTTTATTGACGTTTTCAAAGAACCAGCTCTTTGTTCTATTGTTTTCCTCTATTGCTTACCTGTTCTGATTATTTCTGTTCTTATCTTTATTATTTCTTTCCTTCTGTTTTCTCTGGGCTTACTTTGCTCTTCATTTTCCACATTCTTTTGGTAAAAACTAATACTGAAGTTGCCTTTCATATTGTCCTCTCCTCTTTTCTAATATATGCATTTAGTGGTATAAATTTTCCTCTCAGCACTTATTAAGCTGCATCCAATGTATTTATACACAGTATTTTCACTTTCATTCAATTCAATATATTTTTAATTCCTTTGAGACTTCATTTTTCCCCTGTTAAAATAAAAAACAAATGGGAACCAGTCTTGAAAAGCTAGCACATTAAAGCTAGCAGAAAAATATAAGATTATAGCAATATAACTAGGTAAGATGAGCATCTAGGGAAAGAAAATATTGAAAGGTTAAGAGCATGTTTTTAATTGAAATTGGGAGTAAATTCATACTTAACACAATAAATAAGTTAAACATATATGTATGTATGTATGTGCTTATACATATATATGAAAGATACAGTTATACGTAAAAGAGGGAATATAAATGTTTTAAATATTGAGAAGGGAAGCATTTACATTTAAAAAAGCAAACTCATGACACAGCAAAGTATAGGTGGAAAACGTACATATCTAAAAAATGACATGATGAAATGTATTTTTGTCCATAAATAAAAAGCCTTTTAAAAGTTCAAGACATAAAGATAGTGTTAAAATATGCAAAAATAATCTGAAACAAAAGATATCATAAATGTTTAAAAGAGAAGAACAAAGAGAAGATAATTTCAAATGAAAAACAAGGAATAATAATGATAATTAAAATCAATACCAAAATAATACCCACTACAATAATTTCATATTAAAAATGATACAGCCCTTTAGGTACAATGGTGTACAATGGAAATTTATTTATCACTTTTAATAATGAGAGACAAATTATATGAGTAACTGAAACAATAGAGATCTGAAATGATAGAATTAATAAGATAGCTTTGATATATATGTATGTGTGCAAACAAAAACAACTATTACGCTCTCTAAAAATAGAAGAAATGTTATTCAAATATACATGGAGATTGTTTAAATGAGACCTTACGGTAAATAAAATAATATAAAATAAACTGCAATTCATAGAAAAATACATTTTATATAATTTATTTGGGTATCATTAATCTACAATTACATGTGCAATATTATGGTTATTAAATTACACACTTCATCAGGTCCCCCCCACGAACCCCTTTACAGTCACTGTCCATCAGTGTAGTGAGATGGTATAGAACCACTACTTGTCTTCTTTGAGTTGGACAGCCCTCCCTGCGCCCCCCCAACATTACATCTGCTAATAGTAATACCCCTTTTTCCCCCTTGTCCCTCCCTTCCCACCCATCCTCCTGAGTTCCTTTCCTTTTGGTAACTATTAGTCCATTCTTGGGGTCTCTGAGTTTCCTGCTGTTTTGTTCCTTCAGTTGTTTTCTTTGCTCTTATACTCCACATATGACTGAAATCATTTGATACTTGTCTTTTTCTGCTTGGCTTATTTCACTGAGCATAATACCCTCTAGCTCAAACCATGTTGTTGCAAATGGTAGGATTTGTTTTCTTCTTACGGCTCAATAATATTCCATTGTGTATATGTACCACCTCTTCTTTATCCATTCATCTACCGATGGACACGTAGGTTGCTTCCACTTCTTGGTTATTGTGAATAGTGCTGCGATAAACATAGGGGTATATCTGTCTTTTTAAAACTGGGCTGCTGCATTCTTAGGGTAAATTCCTAGGAGTGGGATTCCTGGGTCAAATGTATTTCTATTTTGAGTTTTTTGAGGAACCTCCATACTGCTTTCCACAATGGTTGAACTAATTTGTATTCCCACCAGCAGTGTAGGAAGGTTCCCTTTTCTCCACATCCTCGCCAACATTTGTTGTTGTTTGTGTTTTGGGTGTTGGCCATCCTCACTGGCGTGAGGTGATATCTCATTTTGGTTTCAATTTGCATTTCTCTGATGATTAGCAATGTGGAGCATCTTTTCATGTGTTTGTTGGCCATCTGAATTTCTTCTTTGGAGAAGTGTCTCTTCATGTCCTCTGCCCATTTCTTAATTGGATTATTTGCTTTTTGTTTGTGAAGGTGAGTGAGTTCTTTACATATTTTGGATGTCAACCCCTTATCGGATAAGTCATTTATGAATATATTCTCCGATACTGTCGGATGTCTTTTTGTTCTACTGATGGTGTCCTTTGCTGTACATGAGCTTTTCAGCTTGATATAGTCCCACTTGTTCATTTTTGCTTTTGTTTCCCTTGCCCGGGGAGATATGTTCATGATGAAGTCGCTCATGTTTATGTCCAAGAAATTTTTGCCTATGTTTTTTTCTAAGAGTTTTATGGTTTCATGACTTACATTCAGGTCTTTGATCCACATTGAGTTTACCTTTGTGTATGGGGTTAGACAGTAGTCCAGTTTCATTCTCTGACACGCAGCTGTCCAGTTTTGCCAACACCAGCAGTGGAAGCGGTTGTCATCTCCCCATTGTATATCCAAGGCTCCTTTATCATATATTAATTGACTGTATATGTTTGGGTTAATGTTTGGATTTTCTATTCTGTTCCACTGTCAGTGGGTCAGTTTTTGTGCCAATACCAAATTATCTTGATTACTGTGGCTTTGTAGTAAAGCTTGAAGTCAGGGAGCATAATTCGCCCCATTTTATTCTTCCTTCTCATGATTGCTTTGGCTGTTTGGGGTCTTTTGTGGTTCCATATGAATTTTAGAATTATTTGCTCTAGTTTATTGAAGAATGCTGTTGGTATTTTGATAGGAATTGCATTGAATCTGCAAATTGCTTTAGGAGGGATGGCCATTTTGGCAATATTAATTCTTCCTATCCGTGAGCACGGGATGTGTTTCCACTTATTGGTATCCTCTTTAATATCTCTTATGAGTGTCTTGTAGTTTTCAGAGTACAGGTCTTTCACTTCCTTCGTTAGGTTTATTCCTAGGTATTTTATTTTTTGGATGCAATTGTGAATGGAATTGTTTTCCTGATTTCTGTTTCTTCTAGTTCACCATTAGTGTACAGAAATGCAGCAGATTTCTGTGTGTTAATTTTGTATCCTGCAACTTTGCTGAATTCAGATATTAGTTCTAGTAGTTTTGGAGTGGAGTCTTTAGGGTTTTTTATGTACGATATCATGCCACCTGCAAATAGTGACAATTTGACTTCTTCTTTACCAATCTGAATGCCTTGTATGTCTTTGTTTTGTCTGATTGCCGTGGCTAGGACCTCCAGTACTATGTTGAGTAACAGAGGAGTGAGTGGGCATCCCTGTCTTGTTCCCTATCTTAGATGAAAAGCTTTCAGCTTATTGCTGTAAAGTATGATGTTAGCTGTGGGTTTGTCATATATGGCCTTTATGATGTTGAGGTATTTGCCCTCTGTATCCACTTTGTTGAGAGTTTTAATCATGAATGGATGCTGAATTTTGTCAAATGCTTTTTCAGCATCTATGGAGATGATCATGTGGTTTTTGTTCTTCTGTTTGTTGATGTGGTGGATGATGTTGATGGATTTTCGAATGTTGTACCATCCTTGCATCCCTGGGATGAATCCCACTTGATCATGGTGTATGATCCTCTTGATGTATTTTTGAATTCGGTTTGCTAATATTTTGTTGAGTATTTTTGCATCTACGTTCATCAGGGATATTGGTCTGTAATTTTCTTTTTTGGTGAGGTCTTTGCCCGGTTTTGGTATTAGAGTGATGCTGGCTTCATAGAATGAGTTTGGAAGTATTCCCTCCTCTTCTATTTTTTGGAAAACTTTAAGGAGAATGGGTGTTATTTGTTCTCTATATGTCTGGTAGAATTCAGAGGTGAATCCATCTGGCTGGGGTTTTTTTTCTTGGGTAGTTTTTTATTACCAATTCAATTTCATTGATGGTGATTGGTCTGTTTAGTCTTTCTGTTTCTTGCTTGGTCAGTCTTGGAAGGTTGTATTTTTCTAAGAAGTCCATTTCTGCTAGGTTTTCCAGCTTGTTAGCATATAGATTCTCATAATTTTCTCTTATAATTCTTTGTATTTCTGTGGGGTCTATCGATATTTTTCCTTTTTCGTTTCTGATTGTGTTTATCTGTGTAGATTCTCTTTTTGTCTTAATAAGTCTGCCTAGGGATTTATCTATTTTGTTTATTTTTTCCAAGAATCACCTCTTGGTTTCATTTATCTTTTCTATTGTTTTATTCTTCTCAATGTTATTTATTTCTTCTCTGATCTTTATTATGTCCCTCCTTCTGGTGACTTTGGGCCTCATTTGTTCTTCTATTTACAATTTCAGTAATTGTGTCTTTAGACTATTCATTCGGGAATGTTCTTCCTTCTTTAAATAGGCCTGGATTGCAATATACTTTCCTCTTAGAACTGCATTTGCTGCGTCCCACAGAAGTTGTGGCTTTGTGTTGTTGTTGTCTTTAGTCTCCTTATATTCTTTGTTTTCTGTTTTGATTTGGTCATTTACCCATTGATTATTTAGGAGAATGTTGTTAAATCCCCATGTATTTGTGAGACTTTTTGTTTTCTTTCTACAATTTTTTTGTAGTTTTATACCTTTGTGATCTGAGAGGTTGGTTGGAACAATTTCAATACTTTTGAATTTATTGAGGTTCTTTTTGTGGCCTAGTATGTTGTCTATTCTGGAAAATGTTCCATGTGCACTTGAGAAGAATGTGTATCCTGCTGCTTTGGGGTGCAGAGTTCTGTAGATATCTGTTAGGTCCATCTGTTCTAGTGTGTTGTTCAGTGCCTCTTTGTCTTTACTTATTTTCAGTCTGATGAATCTGTCCTTTGGAGTGAGTGGTGTGTTGAAGTCTCCTTAAATGAATGCATTGCTTTCTATTTCCTCGTTTAATTCTGTTAGTATTCATTTCACATATGTTGGCGCTCCTGTGTTGGGGGCATATATATTTAAAATGGTTATATCCTCTTGTTGCACTGACCCCTTTATCATTATGTAATGTCCTTCTTTATCTCTTGCTACTTTCTTCGTTTTGAAGTCTATTTTGTCTGATACAAATACTGCAACACCTTCTTTTTTCTCCTTGTTGTTTGCATGAAATATCTTTTTCCATCCCTTCAACCTTTAGTCTGTGTATATCTTTGGATTTGAGGTGAGTCTCCTGTAAGCAGCATATAGATGGGTCTTGCTTTTTTATCTATTCAGTAACTCTGTGTCTTTTGATTGGTGCATTCAGTCCATTTACATTTAGGGTGATTATCAATAGATATGTACTTATTGCCATTGCTGGCTTTAGATTCGGGTTATCAAAGGTTCAAGGGTAGCTTCTCTACTATCTAACAGTCTAACTTAACTTTCTTATTAAGTTATTGTAAACACAGTCTGATGATTCTTTATTTCTCTCCCTTCTTATTCTTCCTTCTCCATTCTTTATATATTAGGTGTTTTATTCTTTGTCTTTAGTTAGTATTTCAATGGGCTGCTTTTTTTGCAATGATTTTATTTTCTCTGGTGACCCCTTTTTAGCCTTAGGAGTGCTTCCATCTAGAGCAATCCCTTTAAGATATCCTGTAGAGGTGGTTTATGGGAGGCAAATTCCCTCAGCTTTCACTTGTCTGGAAATTGTTTAATCCCTCCATCATATTTAAATGATAATCGTGCTGGATACAATATTCTTGGTTCAAGGCCCTTCTTTTTCATTACGTTAAATATGTCATGCCATTCTCTTCTGGCCTGTAAGGTTTCTGTTGAGAAGTCTGATGATAATATGATGGGTTTTCCTTTGTAGGTGATCTTTTTTTCTCTCTCTAGCTGCCGTTAATACTCTGTCCTTATCTTTCATCCTTGCCATTTTAATTATTATGTGTCTTGTTGTTGTCCTTCTTGGGTCCCTTGTGCTGGGAGATCTGTGGGCTTCCATGGTCTGCGAGACTATTTCCTTCCCCAGCGAGGGAAAGTTTTCAGCAATTATTTCTTCAAAGACACTTTCTATCCCTTTTTCTCTTTCTTCTTCCTCAGGTAATCCTATAATGCAAATTTGTTCCGTTTGGATCACTGTTCTCTTAAAATTCTTTCATTCCTAGAGATCCTTTTATCTCTCTCTGCCTCAGCTGCTCTGTATTCCTGTTCTCTGATTTCTATTCCATTAACAGTCTCTTGCATCTCACCCAGTCTGCTGCTAAGCCCGTCGATCACTTGTCTCATTTCTGCATTGTCTTTCCTCACTTCCCTCACTTCCTCCCTTAGCTCTTGCATATTTCTCTGTATATCCATCTGTATGGTTATGACTTTTATTCTGAATTCTTTTTCAGGAAGATTGTGCATGTCCATCCCATCAGTCTCCCTCTCTGGGGTTGTCTGGGTCAGCTTTGTTTGTACCATATTCCTCTGTCTTTTCATGGTGACAGAAGTGATCAGTAAAAGAAAAGGAGAAAGAGAAAAAAAACGCCCCAGAGGTATTGTTTCTGTGAGGATGCTGTAGGTGGCGCTACTGCTCCACTATTCCGCAGCCCCAGACCTTCCAGCAGGCCACGCCACTCTGCCGGGCCCGTTGTTACTCTGCTTCTCGAGGTGCCGAGTCCTCTCAGGTGTAGCTGCAGGCTGGGTGTTGTCCTGTGTCTTCTGGTCTCTCTTTTAGGAGTAGTTGTATTTGTTGTATTTTCATAAATACATATAGTTTTGGGAGGAGATTTCAGCCACCGTGCTCATGTCGCCATCTTCCCGGAATTCTTGCTACATTTTTTTTTAATGCAATGAAATTGCAGTACAATAAGGATAAAAATAAATCCCAGTATTGGGAACATTTATAAGAAAAAAATCAAAACTTCATTTGCAAAATCCTTATAAGATAATGCTAATAAAAAAAATATGGAACAGAGAATGTATAATAACGTTGCTTACAGGTACAGGGAAAAGGGGGTTCCCCTATGTGGACAAGTTCTCTGTGAACCCAGTGAAACCAAAGGAAGACAAGGGGAAGGACAGGTTGGGTTAAGGGGATTTTATTGCTCACAGCTTGCTCAGGTTCACTAGCCAGGCCCAGCTCTGTCCGTCCTCTCCTCCCCCTGCCTACTCCTTCCGGCAGGACATTCTTGTTAGGGGCCATGGTGACTGACTGGCACCAGAGCAGTTAGGTACCAGGAATGGAGGGGAGGAGAGAATGGCAGTTTTCTCTCCACCCCCTATCCCTGATCAACTAGAGGCTCTGCTGTGGTAAACATCGGTATATAAATGGATTAAAGCCAGGCAGGAAATTCTGGAAACTCTGGGTGAAAACTTCCATTTACCCTACATTGTTATAGTCAGCTTTGCTGCATGAATAATCCTCAGATCTCGGCACTTAAAACAAAAGGTTTCTTTTTAACTACTGTTTCATTTAGGCTGCAGGTCATCAGTTACAACTCTGCTCCAAGCTGCAGCTTTGTTCCAGGCTGTGTGACTCTGTTCCAGGTGTGACCAAACTATTCATCTAGACAAGATAAAAGTTCTTCCCAGTTAGCATAACAATAGCAAACCACGTGACAGTGAGCACCTGTGTATATATTTCTAACAGGGAATGGGAGTGAATATTTGTGAGCAATTAAAAGAACTCCTGATAGATAAAACAATGTACAGAGGAAAGTGTATACTAGTAAATAAGAGAAGAAAAATATGGTGTCGACACATGTGGAAAATCATTTGATAAACTCAATAAACATTCATAATGAACCTCTTAGCAATTGGGAAATAGAAGCAAATTTTCATAATGCGCTAAATGGCATATATGAAAATGTTAACCAACTTGCATAGGGATAAAATTTTACAATTTGGGAACAGGGTAAAAAGACTACTCTATTTCTATTGAGATTCTAGCCAATAAAGAAATATAAGAATTGGAAAGAAAGGAACACAGCTGTCTTCATTTCCAAACTATATAGGCACCTACATAGAAAATATAAAATAATCTATATACTGTTTGAGATATTAAAAGATGTCAGCAAGGATGGTGGATGAAAGATCAATATACAAAATCAGTTCGGAAATCCACTATATATTCCATTCACAATAGCATAAAATCCACAATGGATTAAGAATATCTAATCAAATGTGTGTGTTAAATTTAGTGGAGGAAGTTATAAATCTTAGGGCAAAGGGTTAAGCAGATCTAAAACAATTGTGAAAAAGAACAAAGTAGGATTATTTGTCCTACCGTGTATGCTTTTTACAAAAATATAGTAATAAAATTCAGTGCTTTGCTTCTTTAGGGATAATCACAGAGTGAAAGAAAAGAGTAGAGAGCCTGTAAACAGACTCATGCAGTGGGAAAATGGACTATTGGGACCAACACTGAGAACACTGATTTTCTAAGTGGAAAAATCTTTTAAAAATGACATCCATATTCCATATAAAACATGAAAATATATTCCAGATAATTAACATTAATATGAGGACCTTCATACTGTACCTATTAAATACTGAACAAATGCCCTATTTTTAACTAGTTTCTGTTTTGCATTTAAAACAACAGGCTTCCAACTGGTTTCATTTTATACCCAACTACTTTTGTTTTAGTTCTTCTGACTTTGTTTCATAATTTCTTACACAATTTAATCAAGGGTTTGTCCCATTTATCTTTTTGAAAATCCTAAGAACTAAGTAGTCTTATATTAAAGTATTTTTCAAGTACTTATACTACATTACTTTCTTTTGGGGTGAATTCATCCTCTGGTTGTTAATCTCTTAGTTTTGCTGGCTCTCTCTCTTACAGTAATATGTGACCATATGAGTTTTCAATTTGATTGGAGGTCTCTCTTTTTTCTGCCTCATTACTTTTCTCATGCCCAGCAGTTCTATGATTTTTTTCACGTGGTAATCCAGGGCTTCGAATCAATAACTAGATTTTGACCTGACATTAAAATTAAAATACACCCTAGACGACTAGACTGTTCAATTAATGAACTACAACACCACCGAAAAACTTACATCTACTTCTTGTCCTTTTTCTATCCCATCTCTTTCTCTACTTGCTCAGACATAACTATACTCAGTTGTGTACATTTTTTCTTTCTGTTTTTCATGTATATATGCCTAAACCATAAACTATTTAGATTTTCTTGTTGGAAAATTATATATAAATGATATCATGCAATATATTTCTTCTATGACTTTCCTTCTTACACAGTATTATATTACTGAACTTTACCCATATTATTGAATGTGGCTGTGATTCTTTTTGATATCTTTGGGTATTCCATTGTAAGAATATGCCATGAGATATGTGGTGGCTTCCCTATCCTTTTCTATGGACATATGTGTTGTTTCAGAATTTATGTTATTGTTAACATTCTTGTAAATACTACATGCTATACATATGATTTTTTTACCATGTGTTTATACCCAAGAATGGAGGTCCTGAGTGTATGATTCATGAAAGTTTAGCATTACAAGAGAGTTCTAGATAAGTTTCCAAAGTGATTGCACCAATTTAAGCTCCTGTCAATAATTTGTAAGGGGGTCCTGCTTCATGACTCCTCTAACAATTGACACTGTCAGGCTTCATTTTGAAAATTTATTTTTAAACTGAAATTTATTGGGATCTTGATTGGCATTTTTATGATCCTAATGAGGATAGCATTATTTTTTTTTTAATTTAGCCATATGTGTTTCCTCTTCTTTCAAATGACAGCTCATTTATTTTGCTAACTTTTCTACTAGATTTTTCTTACTGATTTTAAGAATTCTTTATATATTTGTAATTTATATATTTTGAAACATCTTTTCAGAATTTATAACCTCTTTTTACTTTCCTTAAAGTAAAATAGAGATAGAATTCCTTAACATTATTATATTCATGTTTACTCATCTATTATTTTATGATCTTAAGGATGGAAAGCAAGCTGCCAAATGACAAATATATATAAACTTATTAAAATATACGAAACAATAAACTCTATGTTTGTCAGAGATCCTAATTAAGCAATGACAAAAGGGACATAAACAGACCAGTAATTAAGTAGAAAGTCGAAGAATTTGAGAAACTATTCTCAATAAAACAATAAGGAAAATGAGAACTAATATGCTATGATTATTCTTTCTCAACTACCAAAATAACCAAGATTCCTAAAATGAAAATACTCATACTGGATGAGGATTTATTGAACATGTAATTCACTTTGAAACTAAAAGTGTGATCCATGAACCAACAGCATTGGCCTCACCTGGGAGCTTGATAGAATTTCAGAATTTCAGGCCACACCCAAGACCTGAATGAAGTAGAATCTGTATTTTAACAAGACCCCTGGGTGATTCATATGCTCATTAAAATTTTAAAAGTTCATCAAGTAACCTGCTCTTGAGACTGCAATGTTTTATACCTACTTCGAAAAATAATTTAGCTATATTTTCAAAACAAAATACTTACACAAATCTGTTCATGGCAGTGCTATATATTATAGGTGGGAAAAAAAGAAAAAATATCCCAAATGCATGGGAACTGTTAAAAACCAAAACATTTATGTAACATACCTTTACACAGCCAGTTAATCCATTGATTAGCAGGTCATGGATAATGCTTATATGACCAGCTATATAACAGTATAACCTCAAAGTTCATTTTAAAATGCAGGAAGACAATTTATCAACAAAACATATTTTAGGATGGACGAGTTATTAGCAATTTTTACCATTAAGTTTCACATACATATTTCCCAGATTATTTTAATAAAGTTTAATGAATGGAGAGGTTTTAAATAAAAGACAGCTAAGAGCCCAGAAAAAATACAGAAGTGAATGGATGGGATGTGGTGTCAGTGCTGGATCTCTGACTATCTGCTGGGAGTCTCACTTTGCTTCTCCAGTCTCTCATGCATTCTGATACGTCAGTCTTACTGCCTATTTGATAGTCTGTTGGCACTTTATCTGTATGTTCACGTACATTCTTCCTCTTTGTATGACACTTTCCACTGCTTTCCTGGCATCAGACCCCACTTACTTTGGCCCCACAATGCCGAATCAGTCTCCCGCCCTCCCAGGAAGCCCTGCTGATGAAGCAGGATACCTAAAGCACCATCCTTTTTCTGGATTAGGCACTTGGGTGCTGTACCTGAAAGAAACAGGTTGTTAGACCCAAAAGAATGAAACAATAGTTATTATCAGGTTTCAGAAAATATCTGAGATCAGAAAGCTAAGTGAGGGGTGGTTTACCTGGATCTGCTGAAATCAGACTAATCTGAATAAGGTCAGCTTTTAAAATACATTACCTGCTATAACAGGCAGACCACCATTCCCACTTCGTTTAACACTGCAGATCTAATATCCCTCTGATTGTAATTAGGCTAGAAGCTTTTGTGCCATGATTTATGGGATTTTCAAGAAAATCTGAGTCTTCTTGAACTGTGGGACTGTGCAGCAAATACTGGCTAGATACTATAAGGAAAAGAAACTAGAACTATTCCTAAGCCTTTCCATCTGAGAGCTTTTTCCTTCCTTAAATAATTGACAAGAACTTTCACACAAGACAGGGTTTTGCAGCCTTTTGGAGATCTAATAAAGATGAATGAAGAGTGTATGGACACAGTAAAGTAGAGAAACGGGCAGATAAGAAAACAGAAGCAGTTCAACAGCTCATATAACAATTCTTTCTCTCGTGAAAGGAGAAATGGTCATAAAAAAGAGGGGATATAAAACAACCAATGTGCTAACTTTTCAACAACATTTCTGTGTAGCAGTGATAAGTTAGGGCTTTGCATTTGCAGAGAAATGGCTAATACTTGCCGATGATATTTTATGGTCAGGATGTGTAAGCTTACAGCAATGACTTACTCCATTGTTATTAAGACTTCTGTTTAACACTGTTGTCTACATATTTTCAGGTTGCCACGGCAAAGAGTTTCCTTTTCACAATGCAAGAAGTTATCTCAAACAACATAAGCTTCTATCAACAGATTTCATTGACACTGATGACAATATTCAAGTCAGATATAGGAAAGAAAGTATACTATAATGGAACAAAAATCAACCGGACCAGGAATCAAATTTATACAGATAATTTGTCTCTCCTCTATCTCTCTCTTTGTCTCTCTCACTCTGTCATCCCACCATGGTGACACAAACACACATACACATACATACACACATGGTTAAGGAATTTGAATTGTCAGTTTCTTTAATTTTTTAATAACAAAGATTAATAGCATATTAATGTGCGATTGTTATAAAAATTCAAAAAAAAGATATTTTAAAAGGAAATTAGATGAAATAATATTTAGTATGTCACCACTCAGAAGTAAATATTAACATTTACATATATATACTTCAGGATGCATATACACATATGAGATTTTATTATAAATAATATTTTGTATACATTTTGTGTATTTAAACAAAATAGTTTTTCATGTCGATTAAAAATTTATTCATTCTTATCAATTAATTGCATATAATTCATTGTGTGAACATCATACAGTTCATAATTCCTCAAATTTTACATTGTGCTTTCTAACCATATTATGAATAATTCTATATTTAATACATTTATTTGTAAATATTTCATAATCCAGTATGTTCTTAAAAGAAATTCCTAAAATCATAACTGATTTTTCAAAGAGTTTTCATATGTTAAAAGGTTTGATATGTAGTTATTTTTTTGAATTTACCAAGTTAATGGCATTTAACACTGCTAGTTTATATTTGAATCAACACTGGATAATACATTTAAGAATTTTTTTGATTTACAAGATAAACAATATATTATTATTTTATTTTCTACTTTTGAAGAATAAAAATATAGAGTGTGTAATGTTACTCTTCTATTGTTACTTTTGTGAATGCCTATTAAACAGTTCTGCTGATTTTCTATTAAGATCATGGTTTTCATTGTGCAATGTATAGATTAAAATACTAATTCACGATATTGATAGTGAATAATATAAAAATAGTAATCATTCATATTGAAAAATAATACCTATACATCATATAAATAGGAAACATGTAAATTAAACATAAGAAAGAATACACAAGTATGAATGATGGAAAACAAGCATTTGTGATTTCTGAACAGCAAAGTAATATTTTGGTGAAAAATCATCTGTTTTATGGCTGGATATATCTTTCAAAGGGATATAAAACAAAAAGAAAAATACATATGGGTTCAGACTAAAGTAATACTTTGGGGAAAATGCATTTATGTTAGGAAAAAATAGGAATAAAAATAAAAATAAGGGAAATAAATAAATAAATAAAGCTTACACAAAAGAGAACAATCCATATGGTTTAGACATCAAAAATGACTCTGTTTAAAGAAACTCCATCAATATTTTTGAAATGACAAACATAATCCTTGAAAAAAATAAATACAAAATTCAAAGCAATAACAAAAGTGATTAACAAAAAAGATTACAAAGAAAAATTTCAAGAATATAAAGAATACAAAGAATATAATTCTAAAAAACGACAATTTTCAAACATCAGTAAACATAAATGATTTTTATAATAAACTATTGGAGTCATTTTAACTAAGTCAATGTATCAAAATCATGATAATAATAGTGATGATTATCAGAATGATCACCATCATTGTTAAGCTCAGAGGAAAACAATACAATCACGTAAAAAATAGATTTGTTGGCAAAAAGAAAACAAGCAAGTGAAAAGATGTTCAACATCATTTATCATCAGAGAAATATAAATCAAACCCACAATGAGGTATCATCCCACACTCATTAGGAAAGCAGAAAGTAGTAAGTATTACTTAGAAAAAAAACAAGTGGTGGCAAGAATGTGGAGAAATTACACCTCTTGTGGACTCTATTGGTGGAAATGGAAAATGATGCAGCTGCTTTGGAAACACTACGGTGTTCCTAAAAAAATTAAAAGCAAAATTACTCTATCATCCAGCAACTCCATTTCTGTGCATATATCCAAAAGAACTGAAAATAGAACCTCAAATAAATATTTGTGTACTCATGTTCATAGAAACACTTCACAGCACCCAATAGGTGGATGCAACCCAAGCACCCATCAACAGGTAAACAAGATGGGGTACACACACACACACTGAAATAGTATTCAGCCTCAAAAAGGAAGGACATTTTGGCACATGCTGCAACATGGATAAACCTTGAGAACATTATACTAAGTGAATTAAAGCCAGTCATAAAAAGGCATTTTAAATACAAATGATTCCATTCTCATTTTGTATATGTAGTCAAATTCATAGAAACGGAAAGTAAAATGGTGGAGGAAGAGTTGGTTAATGAATAGTTTCTGTTTTGAAATAAAAGTTCTGGAGATTGGTGGCACAAAATGTGAACACATTTAACATCACTGAACTGTGCACTTAAAAGTGGTTAAGAGGGTAGATTTTAGGTTGATGAGTTTTTTACCACAATAAAAAATAATGGAAAAAACACATCAGAGAGACTTCCGGGAAGATGGCGGTGTGAGCAGGGCGGCAGAAATCTCCTCCCAACACTATATTTATCTACGAAAATACAGCAAATACAACCACTCATAAAAGAAAGACCAGAATACACAAGAAAGTGCACAGTGTACAGCTACACCCAAGAGGACTCGGCACCCCAAGAGGCGGGTAAGATACGGAGCCGCGACCCGGCGGGACCCGAGCACTCACCCGCCCCAGCGCGCCGGCGGGAGGAGAAGATTCGGAGCCGGGAGAGAGTGGAAGAGCAGGTCCGCGAAATAACCAGCACCGGTGGTCTGCGCCAGGAGCGCTGACACACATTGCGCGGTGCATCCATCATTGGAGAGGCAGAAGGTGCAGGTTTAGAGCCGGGAACGCGCCGGAACCATGCAGCCAGCACCCAGGGACAAGAGAAAAGCACGCGCCATTTGTAGCGGTCTTGGAGAGGCGGGGGGCCCAGTGAGGGAGCACCATCGCCCCGGCGAGCTCGGCCCTGCAGGCTGGAAGTCCTGGGGAACTTCGGTCCCCGTTGCTGGTGACAGAGAGAAGGGAGCAGACACACTGGAACTTTATACAGAAAACAACAGCCTCCCATTTGTTACCAACCCGGCCAAAAAGCGGTGTGGCCGTGACTGTGGATTAGTGGAGCAACAGCGACACCTAAAGCATGCCTAAAGAATCCACTTCAGGTCGGCTTTTTTTTTTTTGCTCGTTTGTTTTATTTCTTGCCCTTTTTTTTCTTTTTTGCTTGTCGTTTTATTTCTTGCCCCCCTTTTTTTTTCCTTTTTCACCTTCCTTTTCTTTCATTTCTTTCTTTCTTCTTTATCTCTTTTTTTTCTCTTCCTTCTTTTTTTTGGCTTGCTTGTTTTTTTGGTGGTTTTTTTTAAAGAGCCCAGCTGACATACCTGGCACCTACCAGTGACTACTCCTATCAACATGACAAGACAGAAGATTATGATACAGACAAAAATCCAGACACAGGCACACTCTGAGAAGGAACCTGAAGGGATGGAAATGCAGCATCTTCCTGAAAAAGAATTCAGAATAAAAGTCATAACCATGCTGATGGATCTACAGAGAAATATGGAAGAACTAAGGGAGGAAGTGAGGGAAGTCAGGAAAGATAATGCAGAAATGAGACAAGCCATCGACGGACTCAGGAGCAGACTGGACCAGATGCAAGAGACTGTTAATGCAATAGAAATCAGGGAAGAAGAACACAGAGCAGCTGAGGCAGAGAGAGATAAAAGGATCTCTAGGAATGAAAGAATATTAAGAGAACTGTGTGACCAATACAAACGGAACAATATTCGCATTATAGGAATACCAGAGGAAGAAGAGAGAGAAAAAGGGATAGAAAGTGTCTTTGAAGAAATAATTGCTGAAAACTTCCCCATGTCTGGGAAGGAAATAGTCTCACAAGCCACAGAAGCCCACAGATGTCCTAACACAAGGGACCCCAGGAAAACAACACAGAGACACATAATAATTAAAATGGCAAAGATCAAAGATAAGGACAGAGTATTAAAGGCAGCGAGAAAGAGAAAAAAGATCACCTACAAAGGAAAACCCATCAGACTATCATCAGACTTCTCAACAGAAACCTTACAGGCCAGAAGAGAATGGCATTATTAATTTAACGCAATGAAACAGAAGGGCCTCGAACCAAGAATACTGTATCCAGCACGATTATCATTTAAATATGACAGAGGGATTAAACAGTTTCCAGACAAGCAAAAGCTGAGAGATTTTGCCCCCCATAAACCACCTGTACAGGACATTCTAAAGGAACTGCTCTAGAGGGAAGCATTCCTAAGGCTAAAAAGCTGTCACCAAAGAAAATAAAATCATAGCAAAGAAAGCAGACCACCCAAATACTAACTAAAGGCAAAGAATAAAACACCTAGTATATAAAGAATGGAGGAGGAAGAATAAGAAGGGAGAGAAATAAAGAAACATCAGACTGTGTTTACAATAACTTAATAAGAAAGTTAAGTTAGATTGTTAGATAGTAAAGAAGCAACCCTTGAACCCTTGGTAACCACGAATCTAAAGCCAGCAATGGCAATAAGTACATACCTTTCAATAATCACCCTAAACGTAAATAGACTGAATACACCAGTCAAAAGACACAGAGTAAGAGAATGGATAAAAAAGCAAGACCCATCTATATGCTGCCTACAAGAAACTCACCTCAAATCCAAAGATATACACAGACTAAAAGTGAAGGGATGGAAAAAGATATTTCATGAAAACAACAAGGAGAAAAAGCAGGTGTTGCAGTACTTGTATCAGACAAAATAGACTGCAAAACGAAGAAAGTAGCAAGAGATAAAGAAGGACATTACATAATGATAAAGGGGTCAATCCAACAAGAGGATATAACCATTTTAAATATAGATGCACCCAACACAGGAGCGCCGGCATTTGTGAAACAAATACTAACAGAATTAAAGGAGGATATACACAGCAATGCATTCATTTTAGGAGACTTCAACACACCACTCACTCCAAAGGACAGAGCAACCAGACAGAAAATAAGTAAAGACACAGAGGCACTGAACAACACACTAGAACAGATGGACCTAACAGACATCTACAGAACTCTACACCCAAAAGCAACAGGATACACATTCTTCTCAAGTGCACATGAAACATTTTCCAGAATAGACCACATACTAGGCCACAAAAAGAACTTCAGTAAAATCGAAAATATTGAAATTCTACCAACCAACTTTTCGGATCATAAAGGTATTAAACTAGAATTAAACTTTAGAAAGAAAACAAAAAGGCTCACAAATACATGGAGACTTAACAACATGCTCCTAAATAATCAATGGGTCAATGACCAAATCAAAGCAGAAATCAAAGAGTATGTGGAGACAAATGACAACAACAACACAAAGCCACAGCTTCTATGAGATGCAGCAAAGGCAGCTCTAAGAGGAAAGTATACTGCAATCCAGGCCGACCTAAAGAAAGAAGAACATTCCCAAATGAATAGTCGAAAGACACAATTACTGAAATTGGAAAAAGAAGAACAAATGAGGCCCAAAGTCACCAGAAGGTGGGCCATAATAAAGATCAGACAAGAAATAAATAAAATTGAGAAGAACAAAACAATAGAAAAAATCAATAAAACCAAGAGCTGGTTCTTTGAAAAAATAAACAAAATAGATAAACCCCTAGCCAGACTCATTAAGAGAAAAAGAGAATCTACACACATAAACACAATCAGAAATGAGAAAGGAAATATCACGACGGATCCCACAGAAATACAAAGAATTATAAGAGAATATTATGAGAATCTATATTCTAGCAAACTGGAAAACCTAGAAGAAATGGACAACTTTTTGGAAAAATACAACCTTCCAAAACTGACCAAACAAGGAACAGAAAAACTAAACAGACCTATCACCAGCAAAGAAATTGAACGGTAATCAAAAAATTACCCAAAAACAAAACCCCCGGGCCAGATGGACTCACCTCTGAATTCTACAAGACATATAGAGAAGAAATAACACGCATTCTCCTTAAAGTTTTCCAAAAAATAGAAGAGGAGGGAACATTTCCAAACTCATTCTATGAAGCCAGCATCACTCTAATACCAAAACCGGGCAAAGACCTCAACAAAAAAGAAAATTACGGACCAATATCCCTAATGAACATAGATGCAAAAATACTCAACAAAGTATTAGCAAACCGAATTCAAAAATACATCAAGAGGATCATACGCCATGATCAAGTGGGATTCATCCCAGGGATGCAAGGATGGTACAACATTCGAAAATCCATCAACATCATCCACCACAACAATAAAAAGAACAAAAACCACATGATCATCTCCATAGATGCTGAAAAAGCATTTGACAAAATTCAGCATCCATTCATGATTAAAACTCTCAACAAAATGGGTATAGAGGGCAAGTACCTCAACATTATAAAGGCCACAAATGACAAACCCACAGCTAACATCATACTTAACGGCGAGAAGCTGAAAGCTTTTCATCTAAGATCGGGAACAAGACAGGGATGCCCACTCTCTCCTCTGTTATTCAACATACTACTGGAAGTCCTAGCCATGGCAATCAGACAAAACAAAGACATACAAGGCATTCAGATTGGTAAAGAAGAAGTCAAATTGTCACTATTTGCAGATGACATGATATCGTACATAAAAAACCCTAAAGACTCCACGCCAAAACTACTAGAACTAATATCTGAATTCAGCAAAGTTGCAGGTTACAAAATTAACACACAGAAATCTGTTGCTTTCCTATACACTAATGATGAACTAACAGAAAGAGAAATCAGAAAAACAATTCCATTCACAATTGCATCAAAAAGAATAAAATACCTAGAAATAAACCTAATGAAGGAAGTGAAAGACCTGTACTCTGAAAACTACAAGACATTCCTAAGAGAAATTAAAGAGGGCACTAACAAGTGGAAATGGATCCCATGCTCTTGGCTAGGAAGAACAAATATTGTCAAAATGGCTATATTACCCAAAGCAATCTACAGATTCAACGCAATCCCTACCAAACTACCAACAGCTTTCTTCAATGAACTCGAACAAATAATTCTAAAATTCGTATGGCACCACAGAAGACCCTGAATAGCGAAAGCAATCCTGAGAAAGAGGAATAAAACAGGGGGAATTACACTCCCTGACTTCAAGCTCTACTACAAAGCCACAGTAATCAGAACAATTTGGTATTGGCACAAAAACAGACACACAGACCAGTGGAATAGAATAGAAAATCCAAACATCAACCCAAGCACATACAGTCAATTAATATTTGATAAGGGAGCCTTGGATATACATTGGGGAGATGACGGCCTCTTCAGCAGCTGGTGTTGAAAAAACTTGACAGCTACATATAAGAGAATGAAACTGGACTACTGTCTAACCCCATACACAAAGGTAAACTCAAGGTGGATTAAAGACCTGAATGTAAGTCATGAAACCATAAAACTCTTAGAAAAAAACATAGGCAAAAATCTCTTGCACATAAACATGAGCGACTTCTTCATGCACATATCTCCCCGGGCAAGGGAAACAAAAGCAAAAATGAACAAGTGGGACTATATCAAGCTGAAAAGCTTCTGTACAGCAAAAGACACCATCAGTAGAACAAAAAGACTTCCTACAGTAAGGAAGAATATATTCATAAATGACATATCCGATAAGAGGTTGACATCCAAAATATATAAAGAACTCATGCACCTCAACAAACAAAAAGCAAATAATCCTATTAAGAAATGGGCAGAGGACATGAATAGACACTTCTCTAAAGAAGAAATTCAGATGGCCAACAGGCACATGAAAAGATGCTCCACATCACTAATCATCAGAGAAATGCCGATTAAAACCACAATGAGATATCACCTCACACCAGTGAGGATGGCCAACATCCAAAACACAAACAACAACAAATGTTGGCGAGGATGTGGAGAAAAGGGAACCCTCCTACACTGCTGGTGGGAATGCAAATTAGTTCAACCATTATGGAAAGCAGTATGGAGGTTCCTCAAAAAACTCAAAATAGAAATACCATTTGACCCAGGAATTCCACTCCTAGGAATTTACCCTAAGAATGCAGCAGTCCAGTTTGAAAAAGACAGATGCACCCCTATGTTTATCGCAGCACTATTTACAATAGCCAAGAAATGGAAGCAACCTAAGTGTCCATCAGTAGATGAATGGATAAAGAAGATGTGTTACACATACACAATGGAATATTATTGAGCCATAAGAAGAAAACAAATCCTACCATTTGCAACAACATGAATGGAGCTAGAGGGTATTATGCTTAGTGAAATAAGCCAAGCTGAAAAAGACAAGTACCAAATGATTTCACTCATATGTGGCATATAAGAACTGAGAAAAAAAAACTGAAGGAACAAAACAGCAGGAGACTCACAGAACCCAAGAATGGACTAATAGTTATCAAAGGGAAAGGGACTGGGGAGGATGGGTGGGAAGGGAGGGGCAAGGGGGAAAAAGGGACATTACGATTAGCAGATATAATGTTAGGGGTGCACGGGGAGTGCAGTACAACCCAGATAGGACAAGTAGTGATTCTATGGCATCTCACTACGCTGATAGACAGTGACTGTAATGGGGTTGGGGGGGGACCTGATGAAGGGGGTAGTGTAATCACCATAATATTACTCATTTAATTGTGGATTAATGGTATCAAAATAAACTAAAAAAAACACATCAAAATAACAATCCAGGAAAATTAAAAAAAAACAGATAAAAAATATGTGTCCTTTGATAACTTAAATACTCTTTTAATTAATATTATGGATGTGACATGTGTATAAAGAGATTTTATAAACATAACTATTTTAAATATATAAACGTTAGAACCTACTAGAATGGAAAAACATGTATCAGTTAAGTGAGATACTCATTAAAAACCTGATTTTAGAATAGAATTTCAAGGTAGTGTCTGGTTCTGGCTATAACAGGATAACTGTTAATAGGAATTGCCTGTCTTTTATAAATAATTATAACAGGTTGACAAAATATAAAAAGCAACTTTTTGCAGATGCTAAACCCAACCAATGCCGGTTGGTTGTAGCAGATATTCACCATGGACTTTTTTCCCTGAAGGCTTTTATCAAACCAGAACATGAGAATCTAATTCAAATAGAAAAACTATAATTTCACTAGTGGAGGAAACAGATCAGAGCTAAAGACTGATTGATACATGCCATCTGGAATTTGGGAGACAGAGTCAAGAAGGAGAAAAATCACTCCTCATCTACATAATTATTTGCATCTGGCCTTTGACCAACTTCATAACTCAACATGGCAAGATTCCAAGGGTTCAGCAAAGAACAGTTTCTAATGTGCTGGAGATTAGAAATTTCAGAGGCTACATGTGAGGAGAGTTTGAGCTCAAAATGAAGAGACTGGTTACCCTTCCAGACTTCCGGTCAGACCCAAGTAAGTTAGCATCAGTTGAAGCAAATGTATTGCTCAAATGGGGAATGTTGATAATGACAAGGCTATGTATGTGTGAGGACAGGGAGGATACTGAAACTGTCACAATTTTGCTGTGAACCCAAAACTGCTTTAAAAACTAATCTTAAAAAGCAAAAAAGAACAAGGAGGACTCCCAGCAATGATTTCAAGATTTTTTTTTTAGTTTACAGTAATTAAAACTGTGTAATATTGGAAATAGACAATGGATTAACAGAACAGAATAAAAATCCCCATGACTACAAACGATGGGAGAATAAAATTTAAAGTATATTTACTGTAACACCAAAATACATAAAATACTTGGAAAAAATGTAACAATGAATATCCAATAACAAAACACTGAAAACTATAACACATTACCAAGAAAGAAGTACTATCCAATACAATAAAACTGGAAATAAAAAAGAGGTAAAATAAAAACAATAACGATCACAAATAATTATAACTGTTTCTATTTGCAGATGACATCATTTTTACACAGAAAATCTTTAGCCTTTACAAATCAACTACTAAATTTGAGAAGTGAAATTATTAAGGCCACAGGATACAGTTAATGTACATAAATCAACTGTATTTCATGCACAAGTAGCTAACAAGGGGAAAATGAAATTTTGAAGTACTAAAGAATTTAAATTAGGTAGAAAAAGATTAACAAGTGTCATTCAGTATCTAAGCAGTACAACTCACAAATTAGAGCATGCATTTTTGTACAAATTACAAGTTGATTCTAAAACTTATACAGAAACCTATAAAATATAGCACATCCCCCCAAGAAACTTTTAAAGGAAAACAAAGTTGCAAGACATATATAACATAATTTCAAAACTCGTACTGGAACAACTGGCTATCAAGACAGCAAAAACATAACATTTCTTCACACCACATAGAAAAATTCACTTGAAATGGATTATGGACCTAAATGCAAAAACTAAAATTATAAAATATTTTAAGATAACATAGAAAATATTTTTAACCACATTTTAGGAAACATAAGTCATGAAACAAAAAAAAAAGATAAACTTGTCAAAACTGAAGAACTTCTTTTCTTCAAAAAGAAAATTAAACAAATTTAAACAAAAAAATATACAAGCAAGTTACAGAGTGGGAGAAATTATAAATAGGGTAATATTTATATATACATAAAGATATTGTATAAAGGACATAATTTTTAAATGGACAAATGTTTAAACAGACATTTCACAAGAAAAGTTATATATAAAGTAGCCTATTAACATATGTAAATAATGCTCATCATCATTAGTTTTTAGGAAAATGCAAATTTAAACCACCATAAATATCACTACACACTTAGAATGACATTTAAAAGGCAATACTGCAAAAATGAACAAGTGGGACTATACCAAGCTGAAAAGCTTCTGTACAGCAAAGGACACCATCAGTAGAACAAAAAGTCATCCTACAGTATGGGAGAATATATTCATAAATGACATATCCGATAAGGGGTTGACATCCAAAATATATAAAGAACTCACGCATCTCAACAAACATAAAGTAAATAATCCAATTAAGAAATGGACAGAGGACATGAATAGACACTTCTCCAAAGAAGAAATCAGATGGCCAACAAGCACATGAAAAGATGCTCCACATCGCTAATCATCAGAGAAATGCAGATTAAAACCACAGTGAGATATTATCTCACACCAGTGAGGATGGCCAACATCCAAAACACAAACAACAACAAATGTTGGTAAGGATGTGGAGAAAAGGGAACCCTCCTACACTGCTAGTGGGAACGCAAATTAGTTCAAACATTGTGAAAAGCAGTATGGAGGTTCCTCAAAAAACTCAAAATAGAAATACCATTTGACCCAGGAATCCCACTCCAAGGAATTTACCCTAAGAATGCAGCAGTCCAGTTTGAAAAAGACAGGTGCACCCCTATGTTTATCACAGTACTATTTACAAAAGCCAAGAAATGGAAGCAACCTAAGTGTCCATCAGTAGATGAATGGATAAAGAAGAGGTGGTACATATACACAATGGAATATTATTTAGCCATAAGAAGAAAACAAATCCTACCATTTGCAACAACATGAATGTAGCTAGAGGGTATTATGCTCCGTGAAATAAGCCAAGCAGAAAAAGACAAGTATCAAATGATTTCACTTATATGTGGAGTATAAGAACAAAGAAAAGAACTGAAGGAACAAAACAGCAGCACACTCACAGAACCCAAGAATGGACTAATAGTTACCAAAGGGAAAGGGACTGGGGAAAATGGGTGGGAAGGGAGGAATAAGGGGGAAAAATGGGTATTACAATTAGCAGATGTAATGTTGGGGGGCATGGGGAGGGCTGTACAACTCAGAGAAGACAAGCAGTGATTCTATAGCATCTCACTTCGCTGATGGACAGTGACTGTAATGGGGCTGGTGGGGGGGACCTGATGAAGGGGGTAGTTTAATAACCATAATATTGCACATGTAATTGTAGATTAATGATACCAAAATAAATTATATATTAAAAAAAAGGCAAAACCATTGTGAAGATGTATAATAACTAGAATTCATACACATTGCTAGTAACAATGTAGATTTGTACAACCATTTCAAAAATAGTTTGGCAATTTCTATAAAACTTTATATACCTAACATATGACTCAACTATTGCATTCCTAGGTATTTATCCAAGAGTAGTGAATCATAGGTCAACCCAAAGACTTGTATAAGAATGATCAAACAACTTTATTTGTAAAAGTCAAAAATTGTAATCTACCCTAATATCCAACAACAGAGAAACATATAAACAAAACATGGTGGAGCCATATGATGGAATATTACTTAGCAATAAAAAGAAACAACTCTTGATACATGAAACAACACAACTGAATCCCTAAATTATCATGCCAGATCCAAAAGTGTATATATTATATGATTACATTTCTATAAAATGTAAAATAATATACAGTGAAAAAAACAGATCAGTGCTTACCTGTGGATGAAAGTGGGATTTGGTATCATTGTGAAGGTTACAAGAAATTTTTAGAGCATACTGGAAATGTCCTGTATCTTGATTGTGGTGGTAGTTTCATAAGGTTATATAATGATCAAAGTCAACTGAATTGAACAATTTAAATTGATACAGTTTACTGTATCTTTTTTCTCATCCAAGATGATAAGAAAAAAATGAACTAGGACCATAAGCAATTTGTGAGTTGGGACTGTGTCTGACTTTTTTTTGTCTATTCATCACTACAATTCTTGTCATTTATGCAGTATTCATTAATATTTCTTGAGTAAATGAGCCAATGAGAACATGAATAAATTCCTCACATGTGAAACTCAGTGTTTTTCAAGTAAAACTATTTTAATTTGTCTCATTAAATAGAATTATTTTAGACACAGACCCAAACTGGATACATAAGTCTCTGAACCTATTATATTAATAACATTTAAATGACATTTACATTACATTTCTAAGGCAAAAAACATATCAGTCCTTAGCAGGACCTGTCACCAATTGTCCCCAAAGCACAAAAATTATTAGACCATCTAGGATTAAAAGCTAAGACTTCAGAACAATTGGTCAAGTTCAAGATTGATAAATTTTGAGACAAGTTAAAATGAAAACTTTCCTTAGCTTTGTAAATTGATATGTGGCAGGAACTCTCTGAATTCACAATAAAAGAACAGAACAAAGATACATTTGCTGTGTCTAATGACAAAGTTTCAGTATTGGTGACCATGGTAGATAGAGCACCACACAAAGGGTCTCCACACCTAATCCCACAGCATCTGAGTTTCTCTCAAACTCAACAAACTGGGACTCCCTCACAACTGTGATTCTCAGGGATTGTTGGTAAAAGATAAGGAAAGCAGACAATTTTCTCCCTTTAATCTTTTGCAAAAATAAATCAAAGCAAACGAACAATGAATTTTCCTTGCATATGTTATCTGATACACTTTAAAACCATTATGAAATGGAAGTGAACAGATTAAGCTTCACACCTACACACTTATGCTTTTTCTGGGTATTTCCGTTCTTCTGACCCATGACAAACAAGAAGAGCTCTCTGGCCTTGAGTTACTCTAAAAAGTTTTCCAAGGAACAAAGTTTACTGGTCACTAACTACTGAGAGAAGCAGTGACATTTCTTCTCAGAGCATCTTAACTTGCTTGTTTGAAGTGAGATTAACATTTGCCCCTTGGCTTGCACATCTTTCCTGTCATATAAATAAAGGACACCACATTGGATGTGCTGCAGGGAGTGAAAGGTTCTCTTTGTCCCAGCAGGATCGAAGAAGCTGACATCAAGACTCGCTACTTGACAAACCTGAGTCAGGCTCCTGGGAGCCCTCTCTTGACTAGACCCTGACCTTGAGTTCCGTCCTTAACCTGTTGAGTGAAAATCCCCTACCTTCGATATCTGATCAGATTCTTCATCCCCCAGCCTTAATATTATCACCCTGGCCTGCCTTCAACAAGAATCCTGTCAAGTCTGTTTAGTCAGAATCTCCCTTATCCCTGATGTTTCCTCTTAGTAATTTTCCATCTACTGACACTCGCCTCCCCTGCTCGCACCCTCTGCTCCTCGGCCATAAATCCCCACTTGTCCTTGTTGTATTTGAAGCTGAGCTCTGTTTGTCTCACATATACACAGCAATAATACAACTCCTTTCAGGTTCCTGGACCCCATTCCAATGCATGTGTATATGGCGGGGGTGGGGGGAGTCTTCCCACACACAACACCACGCAATTCTCGAACACCAGCAGGACTTCCAAGAATCCAGTTCAGTCCTATGCTATCTGCCTGGAGACAGCACCAGATTCCCCGGGTTAAGGGCTCCATCCTGCAAGACTGCCCTCCACTCCCAACTCAAGATGCCAGTCACAAGCCCCAGGCAGTTACCTGTGCTTCTGACCTACCGGCTATAGATTGTAGGTTCTCATGACCTCCCCTTAGGTTCCGTTAATTCGTTAGAGTGTCTCACAGAACTCAGGAAAACACCGTTTACCAGTTTCATAAAGGATACAAGTTCACAGCCGAAGCGATACATAGGGCAAGGTCCCAAATAAACGAGCTTCTATCCTTGGGGAGCTTGGGGCCTGGCTCAGTGGCACATGAAAGCTTTCTGGTTCCCCAAGTGTGGAAGCTCTCTCTGACCGACAAGCAGAATGCAAGAGAGAGGTGTGCTCTTCTCAGGCTTTTTTTTTTTTTTTTGAGGGATTCTTTGCTTAGTCATGATTAACTCAATGGCCATTGGCTGTTTCAACCTCCAGTCCCCACCTTTGGATGGGGATCCAAAAGTCTCTCATTAACAGGACAAGACACCCATTTCACCTTTAAGGCTATGTAGTGTTTTCAGGAACTGTGGACAAAGACCAAATATACCTGGGAAATATATATTTGGTCATCTGAATGACCAAGTATATATAGTTCTTATGAGTCATTATATCACAAGCCCAATCTCTCTGCCCTACTGCAAAACCCCCATTACAGTGGTCCCTCTTGGATGTTTTCCTGACCAACTTTGACAAGTGTCATGAAAATTTTTTTCTTTAACAAAGCATAACTAGCATGAGGATCTCCAAATCAGGATCCTTGGAGTATGCCCCTATTAAATGCCTTTTTCAGTCCATGACCAAGCAGTAGGCAACGTGGAACACCAGTGAGGAGGAACATTACAGAAAAAGATCATAGGATGACCTAAAGGTGATTCACCATGGGTTAAATGGAGCATTCAGTATGGAAACAGCATTTATCAGGGAATCAGAAGAGCTATGATGGCTTCTAACATCTGTCACATTGGTTCCAAGAGCCCTGAAAAGAGGTCCTGTGTGGTTTATATTTGGTTCAAAAAGTCACCCTGATTATGCTCACTAGAAGCATAAATCAACATTCATAAATGTGCAGTCTGCCCTTTCCAATTCCTTGTTCATTTAAATGTTATATAGGTTTTTAGAATCTTTTATTCTTACAACATTACTTGGAGAAAAATTCATTATTTACATTTTAGCACATACCACTCATGTTCTTAAGCTGCCATTTAAAAATCAGTCCTCATTTAAGACATGTCTGTAGTTCAGAACACTATGTGCAAACAATCACCTCAGTCACACGGTTTTACTTCTTCATTAAAGAACATGGGAAATGGCTGAACACTATACCCAACACTCATCTTCACTAACAACTGTGGGGTTGGAGACTCTCCATCTGTAAATGTTTTCCTTTTATAGGCTTCAAAAGGCATCAAAAATCATCTTGGAAAGCTTATAGTTTTAACGTTGAAGAACTTGAAGACTGGATAACAACTTTCCCCAAGTCTCTCGGTTTAAGCAATTGGGATGAAAGAGCAAGAGCAAGTACCTATGACGTTGCTCCTAAGATTCAAGGACTACTTCACAATTAGAGTCCTCCTCCTTACACAGTGCAATCCCTCTTGTCATTAGAAAACAATGGTGAACAGCCTCATACTGGGGAGTAGTAGCGGATATTGTGAAAACCTTCCAGCTGCTTTCAACGAAGAATTAAGAATAAAACTGGAGACATCAATGACCAAAAGAGTAGAGGAAAGGTCACAGCCTAGAGAGGCAGCTTCTGCCTTAACTAGGGGAAGAGTTTATTGAAACCTGAAAGGGGCTTATAAGCATCATTGGAGTGCCCAGCTAGAAACCAACTTGAATCTAAAATATTTTAAACATTCTCTATTACACCAAATTTCTGAGTACCGTCTGCTTCCAAACATATCTAACTTAAAGAGACTATGTCTAGAAGAACCCAGCATATTATAACCTATTTGGAGTGTTCATTGACCCTGTAGATATTTAAATTCCCAGTGATTGAATCAGCCAGCTGCACCTGTAGATATTTAAATTCCCAAGGATTGAATCAGTCAGCTGCACATCATAGTTTTATTTTGTTTATAAAATACTAGAGATGAAGATAATAGTCATATTCCACATGACTAGATTTGTCTTGAATAATCTAGATTTCCCATAGTTTCCTCTTCCTCTTACTTTCTTTTGGTCTTGCTATGAAAGAGAGAGGAAGAGAGAGACAAAGAAAAGAAAGAAGGGCATGAGAAAGAAAGAAAGAAACAGAAAAAGAGGGAAGGAAGGAAAGAAGGTTAAAGGAAAAAGATGAGGAAGGGGAAAAAGAGAGAAAGGTGAGGGAGGGACAGTGGGAAGGAGAAAGGGAAATCCCAATCATGAATATAAAACCATATTTCTAAAGACAAAGTAAAATACTTGTATATGAGTCAGTTAAAAGGTGCACCCAGGAAGAAAGTTAAGACTAGGGAAAAAAAGCTTTCCATTAGTGTGAAACATGTTGAAAAGTAGCTAGCATTTATTAAAGTTTACCCATATTGTCTCATTTAATTCTCATTACAGATAATAATTTCATTTACTATTTCAACCTCAAAGATGAAGTTAGGAGGAGTTAGAGCACATACCCAACTACTAAATAACAGACTGAGTTGTGTCCCAGACAATCTATTCCATGGTGAAATTCTTAATTACTAGTCTATGATGATGTCTCTAAGCAATTTTCTATTAAGGAATTATTCAGTGAATAGCATTGAAACAATCTGAACTCAGGAGAAAAATAAGTAAAGAGCAACTGCAACAGAAAGCAAGATATTCACAGTCAGGATTAGCAAAAGAAAATACACACTCTGCATCTAGTTGAAGTGGTCCATGATTTACCACACAGAGAAAAAAGGGCTAAGACATTAGAAATAGCATAAAACCTAACCATGAATATCCTAAGAAAAATTCCAGTAGTTCACCATCAGATAGACTCTGCCTTCACTTAAAGGCAGAAAAGGTCTGTGGGGTTTTTTGCAAAAAAGCAGGAAAGGGCTTAGATGTGAATTACACTTAAAGTTAAAAGAAAATGAATGGATTTATCAGAACCTTGTAACTTTTATTCACTCCCAGTTAAATGGAAAAACAAAAACAAAAAAATCTCTACATTTCCTGTGTAGATCAAATTATGAAGGACTTTCCTTGCTGATTAAGTTGTTGGAGAATGAAGGCTGAAAAAAGTTCTCAAAGAGAAACTGAGATGGTCACTCTCCAGGAACCGTGATGTCATTTTTATGGTGAGTACTAGAGAAAGAATGAAGAAAATGTGTTTTTCTAAACTTATTAAGTAAGCCAAATTGTTTGGTTAAGAAGATAGCATTCAGTGCCTCTGTTGGGATTAAATGGTGATCATTTTCGACCTACAATAGTGGTCCAGTTTACCAAATAACGCCTGGAACTGGAAATCACTGAGATATACACTTCCGTTCTGTGCACACAATTTGTAAAATAGGCAAATTACTGAACTCCTCTGAGCTTCAATTTCCTCTTCCACAGAATGGGAGAAATCAACACCCTCTGGCACCCACACAGCCCCACAACCACCACACACACACGGACCCCAAGAGAACCCTGCTGCCAGCTGAATGTTAACATGAAATTGCCTGCCTACTGTGTCTCTACCCACCACAGTTATTTTTTCAATATTTACACATTTCTCACTTTAATGTTTCTGGAACTGGAATATTTCTTATAATTTCTGTATATACTTAGTGTGGGAATGTTGTTTTCTTTTCTATTTCCTGAAGAAGTGTTATTAAATTGCTGGTCTGTCTTATAATGAATAAGATCTCGGGGTTGAGGAAACATAGAATTAAAAGTCACTAAGATGGACCGATACACTATAATTAGTGGGTCTCAGTGGGAAAAGTCAGTTCTGCAAAAATACTATTTGTTGGTAACCAGAATATTTTTATTATCCATTAGAGTGAAAAATTATTTAACTCACCAATATTTTTCATTTCATATAAATGTTGGCCTCTATACCTAATATTGTGTTATCTCCATTTTACAAATGAGCTGACCAGAAAGGCTCATTAAGTTGGTCCTTTTTCTTCTTCCAGGTACCCATTGCCCTCAACCTTCTTCTGTAGATGAGGGCACAGAAATCACATTGAGAAAGCTGTTGAAGTAATTTAAGTGAAAAATAAAAGGAACTTAAAACACATGGCAGTGGTGGGATGCAGTGGGGAGAGAATAAGAATCCACAGAATTCAGTACCCGAATGGCTGTGTGCCCGAGGCAACAAAGTGCAATGCCACACAGTGCAGATTGGTAGGCCTAACAAGAGGGAAATATATAAATACAAATATATAGTTACTATACATATAGTAAATATGTATATGCATACACGTACCCACAAGTAACACACATACCTCTGTTTGCTACACATATTTTCCTTATTATTGTGTACATATACATATATATGTACACACAACTTCAAAACAGTGCAAAAGAGAAGGCTATGATACTGCATCTGAGATACTGAAATTTGAGGAAATTTAACACAGAAGAACTTGAACACGGATTCATGGAAAAACCTCAAACAGAAATAAGCACAGAGGGGCTGATTTAGAAATGAGAGCCAGTTTTCCCTACAGAGCACCCAGATGAGCTTAGATGCTCAATAGACAAAGGAGAACAGATTGCTGTCATTGGAATTAATTAAATACATACAGTAGAGCAGAGCCACCCAGAGCAGTCCTTCCACACACCAACTCCTACCTGGGTAGACAGAGGAATTGTCTGTGTATCTTTTCCCTCTAAAGAGTGATTCTCAAACTTTATTGTGCATCAGATTTGCCTATAGAATTTGTTCAATGCAGATTTCTAAGCCAGACCCCCAGATTTTCTGGGTCAATAGGTGCGGAGAACATCCAAGGATTTGCATTTCCAACAAGCTCCCAGGGAATGCTGATGCCACGAGCCCTTGCACTAGCTAGGAGAGCTGTCCTCTAGTGTACATCTGTTTCTGACTGGCCCTTGTGTTGGTGTGGAGACCACAAATAGAAGAAACGAGCAGCAGATTCCAGACAGAACTTCACAAAATAAACATAAAAAAAATAAAAGGGGTTGAGAGCAAGAAGATAACAAAGCCATGACTAAAATAGATAAACCCCTGAACTGAAGAATGGAAGATTTTCTCACTTTCCAGAAAGCTCTTTGGTCATGTAACCTAATGACTCCTATATTTTGCCAGATTCAGCCACTCACCTGTGGAAATCAGCAGTTACATCCTGTGGATATACCCATAATAAAAATAGCTAGTCTCAGCCGCTGAGTAATTGTTGCCAAATACTTAAAACGATTAATTTAGTCATCCATTGAAAAATATGAACAGACCAACTAAAGTCTCCGGGAACTTGAAGAAAAGAAACTTCATATTAGAGAAGCACTGGAATGAATAAGCAGAACATTTCAGCCAAGTAGAAAGAGAGGGAATGCAGGACACAAGAAATGATCAGATAAAAGTCTTGGTTAATGTCTGCAGAGATCACTGACATAAAGTGGCATCTCTGTGAGAACAAGAGAAGGCTCTATAAAGGGAGAAATCACAAAATGGGTAATAGTTTTAATACATTAAAGACAGAATATATCTTCTGAGCTTCTGGTTCCACATGTAAGGAGCTTGGAAGGTGCCCATCACTCAACCTAATGGGTAAAAATCTGAACAGGCTGAGAAATCAACAACTCTTCTTGGATCCATAAAAGAGGGAGGATTCAGGGGAAACCACTGGCCTCAAGATTGGGACAGACTACAGGTGAATACAAGGAGTCATGGCTTATGAGGGCAGACTCAGGAGCGGACACTGGCCCAGGAACTAAAGCAGGGTAGGGAACCTGAACTGTACTTCATGATTTGCTGGGAGCTCAGACAGAACAGGGCTGAGGAAAAAAATCTCTGAGCTAGAGGATGTATTAGTATCAGTGGGGTTTTTTTTAATCAGAAAACACAAACACAAAAATTTGTCAATAGGAAAAAAAAGACAAATACCTCAATAGAAAAGTGGCCAAAAATCCTGAAGAGGCACTTTTAAAAGAAAAAATCCCAACAGGATTAAAACCAAAATTAAACACCAAAGCCTTGGTACAGTTCAGAAAGTACCACAGTACACATATTACATGATTCTGTATATTAGAATTTGAAATACAGAAAAAAGAAACTAAACTGTAATTCATAGGGATACATACATAGGTAGTAATATTATGAAGAAAAACAACAAAATGATCATCATAAAACTCAGGATAATGATCATCCCTGGAGAAGAATGGTGAGGTTACAATTAGTGATGCATATATGAGGCTCTTCTGGGCACTGGAAATTTTCTAATTTTCTGGGTAATGGATACATGAATGCTGTCTTTATAATAATTCATTAAGTTATGCTTCACACACAGAATGGGAAAAAAAGATATATGGGTCAATAAGGGCTCGGAAATTTTAATATCCATAAACCGCAGGAAAATTTGCTTGACAATGTAATCTGGCAATTTTGTTATCTTCCCAAGGAAAGGAAGAAACCGGTTGCAAAACATGTAATCAGTCATCTTCTTTACTTTCTTTGTCTACCACTTAGATTCCAGGACATTCTACCCCAATGTAGAAGTTTCCTGAATTGCTATTGCACTGGTGGAACAACACAGCATATCCCCCACTATATACTTTTTCTATGACTATATCTCAAGAGACAAGACAGCAGAAGAATTTCACTTATCACACTGCTCATGGTTACTGCTGCAAATTCATGAATATGACCTCAAATGGCCATGCAAAACAGCCAGGCAAACTTTCTCTGGTTCTTTCTATGACTTGCTCTCTTCCTCTCTGTAAAAACTATTTTATACTTTGTCCCCCACTCCTCAAACACTCCACCCAGCTGCTTAAGAGAAAATCAGATTAGAACCCTTCAGTTCCCTCTGAGGAACCTACTAACTACATCTACTAACCTACATTAATTATAATACTAACCTACATCTCTGCCTCCCTTTCCTTCTTGTACAGAAGATAAACTGTCTTTCCTCATATTTGAGGCTGATTCCTCTACCCATGTTTAGAATCCCCATTCTCACTAATTTCAAAGTGTTTATCTGTCAGGTATATTCAACATCTTCCTTTCAATTTTATTTCCCATTAAATGTATTCTGTTAAATTATGACCCAGCAGCCTTTTCCAGATATAACTATTTCTTTCTTCTCTCAGATGAACCAATTTCAAAAATGTTTATACTCATAATTTTCATTTATCCACACTTCAGTGAATTTTCAGATAAATCAGCTATATGTCCCCATTGTGCCACTAAATCAGCTTTTTTAATGGTAACCATGTCACTCAGTCCAGTAGATAATTTTTAGCCTTCATCCTGTTTCACCTCCCACTAGCTTTCAGCCCTGTTTGACCACTTTTTCCTTGAAGCATTGTCTTCATTTGTCATTAATGACATGTCTGTGACCTGGTTTTCTTCCTAACTCCCTGAAAACTTCTTGGTCTTATTTCCATGCACTTCTTCATATTGACCATTTGACATTGAGGTTCTCTAAGCTTAAAGATCAGAGTCACTTTTCCTTCGACTCTCCTCTCTCCTGGGATATGCAATGTTAGCCCATGACATCATTTACCAAAATAGGCAGAAGTCTCAATCTCCAACCCAAACTACACCACGGAGTTCCAGGATGACCTGACATTTTTGCTCACGTGTCTCAACTTTACACCAGACTAAACTTATTCAAACTGAAATTGTGATCTCCACTTGCCCCAGTATCCCTTGATTAAAGGGATGGCACAGCACAGGCCAGATATTCTGAATCATTTTGATACTTGCATTTCCTTTGCCCAGTTTATCCTCAAATCCTCTTGACATTCACCCTAAACTATTACAAGCTGCCAGTGTTTCTTCCTGGTACTACTGAAATAGATCTGTAAGTGTTTCACCTACAATGCGCAGGTATACCTCCCAGTACATTTTCTATGCTGCATTCTACAGCATCTTTTAAAACAGAATTTATTATAACCATCCTCTCTCCCACCTCCATTTAAAATCTTCAAGGGAATTCTCTATTGCTTAACAATGCTCTGCATGATCTGTTACCTGCTAATATTTCAAATTTCATCTTTGACCTGCAGCACTGAAATTTCTCAATGTCTATTTCCTGTGCACACTTTTTCTTGAATAAGCCTTCCTCTATCACTCTTTGTGGACCCTACTCTTTTCATCTGGGTATGTGTGTGTGCACGTGTATATGTATATATACACATATTTACATGTATATATGTGCATGTGTGTAGGCACATGTGTATGTTTTCTCTTTCCTCTATTTAAAAGGTTATTAAATTATTCAAACATGGAGAAAACCACAAAAATAAGAGTGAAGCTAGTAGTACCCACCACCCATATATAAATAAAGGCATCATTGTCAAAATTACTTAATGTCACTTTAAGAACATAAAATATTACAGATACAGTTAATATTTCCTTCAAATATCTTTTCATTTCCATTCTTCTCTATTTCCTAAAAGTCATCTGCTGCCCTCAAATTTGTAGTTATCCTTTCTGGCCAGGTCCATAAATCCATATATGTTCATTATCCATTTATTTCTCTCTCTCTGACTTGAACAGCAATATATTGCATTAATTTTTGCATTTTCCATTGTTACATAAAAGTAATCTTGTTATACCAATAATTCTATACAAATGTTTTCATTCAATGTTATAATTTTGATATGCATAAATATCAATATTTATAAAAACAATGTATTTATTAACACTGGAAGTATTCATTTTTTCTCTGTTGATGAATATTTATTTTTCAGTTGACTTTTTTTTGCTACTATAACCAATGCCACAGTAGTATCCTTACATGTCTCCAAATGCATATACGTAAGACCTTCTCTCAAATATATACTGGAAACTGATGGGTAGTAGTGTATGCCCAACTTGACTACTTTTACATAATTGGCCAATTGTTTCCCAATACAGTTGTTAGCACTTACGCTTAAAGCAGCAATATTTAACTTTCCACCTCCTCTTATCCGTGATACCAATGATGATGAAACGCTATTTAACATTTTAAATTATACTTCCTGATTACTGGAAATTAAGCTTCTTTTCTTGTGAGTGTTAGTCATCTGAATTTCTTCTTAAATTGACTCTAGATGTCAATTTCCCATTTGTTTTTTCTTTTGGTTAGTCTGGCTGATTGATGTACAACTGTTCTTTTAACTAATCCTGGGCAGGTACTGTATGTTGCAAATATCAGCTCTCAAACTGTAGCCTAATTTAGAACTAGGCTCCTGTAATGTATTTAGACATATAGAAAATTTTTAAATATAATGGCAAATATATCAACATGTTATGTTTTAATTTTTGTGGTCATTTCTTGCTCAAGAAACCTTATCCGACCATGATAGTCCCCTATTTTTTTCTTTAAGTGTTCTAATGTTTAGATCACTAAAGGTGAGAGCACTAGTCCACGTGGAATTTACTCTTGTGCAAGATGAGGTGCAGATCTACTCTCATAGATTTCCAAATCACACTGTCAAATAGCTGAAGACAGTTTATTAAACATACCAGAAGTTGGCAAACTATGGCACATGAGCCAGCTGGCTATTTTTGTTAAGTTTTACTGGAACACAGCACCCCCTGTTCCTTTACACGTTGTTTGGCTACTTTGGGACTACTACAGTAGGGCTGAGTACTTGTGACAGCAATTATATATATATGGACCACAATGCCTAAAATAGTTACTGTCTGACTCTTTAAGAAGAAGTTTGTCAACCACCAGAATAATCAATCATCTCTTTACTGTTTCCTAAACCTATACCAAGTTCCCCTTAGGGGGTTGCTTCTGGACTCTCTCTTCTGTTCTGTTTGCCTAGAAATCCACTCCATTGCCTATCTCATACTGTTCCAGTTACTATAGCTTTACAACATATTTGGATAGTTGGTACAGCAATTTCTCTCCACTTGTCTCCCACCTTGTTTAGCTCCAAAAATTTCATGATCATTATCAATTAATTCATCTGTCTGAACTTAAGATCACTCTGCTAAGCACTGTGAAAAACACATTTAGATATTTATTTGCATTTAGGAAGATGTGGCATCTTTAAGATATTGAGTCTTTCATTTATGAAATGAGATACCTCTCTATTAACACAGGCCTTCTTTTATGCACTTTGTAAAATTTAAGTTTTCTTTGTGGCAGTTTTGTACATCTTTGATAGACTGAGTCTTAGATGTGTTCACATTCTCTTCTTTATATCTTTTACCTCTCACATTTTCTTTTTCCATTTCTGTGCTGCCATGTCGATAGTTTTCTTAGAACCATCTTTCAGTTCATTAAATCACTCTTTAAAGGTACCTAATCTGCTATTTAACATTCATTATGTTTTTATATTAAAGGCTATAATTTTATTTCTAGAAGGTTTATCTGATTGTTTTTAAAATAGAGCTGTTCTTACAGTTTCCATTTTTTCTAATCCTTATTTTATCCATTTAATCCTTTCAACATATTTATTTACTGTACGGTGCCTTTCAAATTGCTATAGTCACTCACATCATGGATATTCTTAATTTTGATCTCCTGTGTAATGCTAATTCCCTCATGGGAATCTAATGCTCCCTTTACTGTAACAAAGTTCCTAGAGAACAGTTTTTAATATCCTCCTGCCAATTGCCTTCAGTGAGTGTGCATGTGTATGTCTGAATTTTTTGTGGTTGTGTTATTGTTTAGAATAATCTCACAGTAGTTTCACTACATGGAGGGTTCTAGAAGCATGTTGGCATTTCAATTACGGCTCCATGCCACAGGCATCCCCTGAAGTCCCTTGACAGAATCAAGCTTCTTTGTCACGTTGCCTTTTATTGATTCCCCTTCCTTTGGGGTTCTCTGCCATCTTCAAAGGCCCAATGGGCACATCTTCTCCAGCTTGTAGGTGTTAAATCCCCAGACTCAACCCACTTCTGACATTTCCCCCAGTCCTTCCTACCTCACCTCACAAGCAGGTTTTAAGACCTGCTTTATTTCTGCCATGAGAGGATCCCACATCTTTCTTTCTACACAAGTCATATCTGTTTTATTCTTGTCGTTATATCTTGATCAACATTTTTTAGGTACTTGCAGCAGAGAGTCCACCTTAATTCTAGCACTGTGATGCTAAAAACAAAACTGCCAGTTAAGCCAGACTGGTCCTTCAAACTTACCTCACTTTTGTTTCCTATCACAAATAATCCTTTGTCCTAAAGATGGATCACTTATCCTACAGCCATCTTTCTTTCCTCAAGGCAATATTATTTCAGAATCTTCCTTGGCTTTCCTCCACCACTGGATTTTGGCTGGTCAGAGCTACTTTTCTACTGAAATAATCTTCCTAACCTTGGGTCTCGGGTGTCGCGAGTAGATGCATTAATCCAGCTTTTGTGAGGTTGCCCACTTCTTCCACAGCAAAACTTGCTGAATAACAAGGACTGAGGTAGTTTTTCCCAAGCTGTTGTAAAGGAAAATAAAACATACTTGCAAAACAACTTGATAGTTTCTTAGTCTACACTTGAAACACATCAGAGGACATACAAATGACTGTTACCCAGAATAATAAAGATATGGTTATTCTCAACGTGAAAAGCAATTGAGATATATGTAAAAAATATATAATATGTATGCATATGTGTGTACACATATATAAAATCAATTGATATATAAACTACATACATATATGTGTATACATGTGTATCAATTGGTATATTCATATGGTGTCTATCAATACATATGTTTGAGATAACCAAACAAAAATATCAGTCCTTACATATAAGTAATAACAACCTAAAAAGAGTGAAAAAAAATTCATCAATTAACAACAAAATTATGTGGTCTCTTATGAAACAAAAATGAAATGCTATTTAAAGTGGACCATTCAGAAGAGAAAGTAGCTCTCAAGGTTACTGAAAGAAAACAATGAGCAAAATATGTACATTTCAAAGAAACTTTATAAACAAGAGAAAGCACAGAACTGTGGGATGTTTTTATTATTACTTCTTTTCCACTTGAAAAGTACTGACAGCAAAGACAGTATGGTTTAAATAAAATAGAGTCAGTGCCTCAATAATGGGCTGACACTCAGTTCTGCCACTGCCAGTTGTTTTGGCACTAGAATCTCTATCTTGCCTTCATGAAAGTATTAGCAGCTTACCTTTAACAATGAAGTAAACAGTAATTAGAGGCAGCATCACAGGAAGCTAGCTTACCCTGAGAGGTATCTGGTGAGGAGTCTGAGAGTGATTTCTGCCACAGAGGATGAGATACAGGAAAAGAATTTCTTTTAGAAGTACAAGAAATATCTTGAACTGGTATGCTTAAAATAATTCTGGATGAAGTAGAAACCTCTCCCCCTAATTCTGGCCATTGATATCTCATGAGTTGGTTATATCCTTTGTTCACCCATGTATTAGAGAGTAATGGAACCTGGGAAGAACAAGGGTTTTGAAAAGGTAGAAAGACATTGTCCTCCTGCCTTGGGGTCTGAGCAGTGACTGCTGCCTGGAGTTGAATACCTTATCCCTTCCCTTTTACTATAACCAGGAATGCTGGTGTCTCCTAGGGCAAGCAGAGGGAGATAACAACCATAATGTGGGAAAGAATGAAAATGTGATAAAAGGCATGACTGAAAACTGAGCAATAGACAGAAATGTTCTGGCAGGTGAGGGAAGGTATTCTGGGAAGATTTATGAGTATAAAATGTTCCAAGATTGTAATGGTGACAATTGCCAAGAAAATGTACCCATAAATTTAAAACATTCTAAATCCAAATCCCAGTTTCCTTCTTTTTAAGGAAAATGACTTTGTTTTAAAACTATCTAGATAAGTAAATGCTAAAGAATGAAGAATATATTTTTAAACATTTCGATGGACCTTTTAGGTATCAACTGAAGAACATCAAAGTAAGGACCATACAGGCACATAGAAAAGGGACCTACTTTATTCTGCACAACAGGTGGGAACAAATTGGATATCCAGAGCCATCTTGAGGAGAGACTTGGATAAATGAGGACCATATTAAAATCTTGTGAAGAGGTCATTGAAAAGGGTATACAAATAACATAAAAATTATTTCATTTATTTTATTATTTATATTTACTCCTATTATTTATAAGACAGGTCTTGTGGACTGGAAGAAAATAACAGAACATGAGAAATTTCTACTATCTGAAATGACAGACATTTCTAAAGACATGAATTTCAGTGTGTGATGAAACCATGATGGCTTTAAAACATTTATTTAAACTCTTTGGCACTCTTTCCAACAAAAGTGTAGTCCAATGTCTAACTCTCCTCTTGTTGAATATGGTTGTGGGTAAAACTGCAATATTTCCAGAATCTCTCATCTGGCCTTCATACATCTCCATATCAGTAGGTGTATCCAAGGGGTGGAGAGAAGTAGTCCATCTACATATCAATAGGTAATTATAAAGGGGAGCAAGGGCACACCTAGATCTGAGAGGTTGGGTGGGGTCCCCTTTTGCAGCCAGATCATGAGAGACATAAGCAAGCAGAAGTGGACGACTGCTTGTAAGCAATAAACGGGTTTCTCCCACTTTATTTCTCCCTTTGACTGATTACGGTTTCAGAGGTATTTTGTCCTCGGCTGAGAAAATATTTTCCCCGCAAAATTATAATAGGTCAGTGTGATGTACTTGTATCTAAAAAATGGATGGCAGCTGAAATGACTCTACATGGCATATTAGGCTAGTTCAGAAAAGATATTATTGTTTATGCCCACATCTCTTAAGATGCTTGCACTTGGAATTCAACCACCAATGTGGTGAAGCAGTCTAAGCCACAGAGGTCCTATGTGAGTGTCTGGTCAATAGCTCAGGCAATTGCCAAAAGGAAAGCAAGCATCAACTAAGAGACATGTAAATGAGTAAGTCTTCAGATGATGACAGTCCCCAACTTTTTATTTGGACCAAATGAGACAGGTCGAAGCTAAATAAGTTATCCCTACCAAACCCTGTCCAAATTGCAAATAGTTTTATTTTGCAAATAAAAATTATTATTATTTTAAGCCATTTTTTTACAGATGGTTTGTTATATAAAAATAGATAACTAGAACCATACTCTCTATTAAGGGTTTATAAAAATTTAAATTTAAATTTAAATTTAAAACTGCCTGGAAAGATTAAAATTAAAATTATAAACTATCTGGAAAAAATTAGCAAATGTGGAAAAGTAACTTGTAGAGCATATATGAACAATGTATGTACCCAAAATCCTGATAATATTACTTATTGAAAAAACTAAAATTTAAACGACACAATGAAAAGATTTACACCCCAAAGGACACCTTCAAGAGAACAAAAAGGCATCCTACAGTATGGGAGAATATATTTGTAAATGACATATACGACAAGGGGTTAACATCCAAAATATATAAAGAACTTACACGCCTCTACACCCAAAAAGCAAATAACCTGATTAAAAAATGGTCAGAGAATATGAAGAGACAGTTCTCCAAAGAAGAATTTCAGATGGCCAACAGACTCATGAAAAGATGTTCCACATCACTAATCATCAGGGAAATGCAAATTAAAAACACAATGAGATATCACCTCACACCAGTAAGGATGGCCACCATCCAAAAGGCTAAGAACAAAAAATGCTGGTGAGGATGCAGAGAAAGGGGAACCCTCCTACACTGCTGGTGGAAATGTAAGCTAGTTCAACCATTGTGGAAAGCAATATGGAGGTTCCTCAAAAAACTAAAAACACAAATACCATTTGACCTGGGAATCCCACTCCTTGGAATTTACCCAAAGAATACAAGTTCTCAAACTGAAAAAGACACGTGCACCCCTATGTTTATTGCAGCACTTTTTACAATAGCCAAGATATGGAAGCAACCTAAGTGTCCAACAGTAGATGAGTGGATAAAGAAGAGGTGGTACATATACACAGTGGAATACTATTCAGCCATAAGAAAGAAACAAATTCTGCCATTTCCAACAACATGGATGGAGCTGGAGGTTATTATGTTCAGTGAAATAAGCCAGGTGGAGAAAGACAAGTGCCAAGTGATTTCCCTCATTTGCGGAGTATAACAATGAAGCAAAACAGAAGGAACAAAATAGCAGCAGACTCAGAGACTCCAAGAAGGAACTAATGGGGAGTGGATTAAAGATGGTGGTGTGAGAGGTGAGACAGAGGCTTCCTCCTTATACCACATATAATATGAAAATATAACTAATACAACTACTCTTGAAAGAGCAACATAAAAGAGGACTGCAACAAACTGCATATACCTGGGGACAAGAGCAGACCCCAGGGAAAAGGGTAACATACTAAAGCTGTGGGGTATCCAAGCCCTTCCCCCACCCCAGCTCACGGGAAGGAGGAAGAGGAATGGAGAAGGTAGGGAGTGGAGATCTGGGACTGTTTAACACAAAACTCTGCAGATCTGCTCTGCGGGAACAAACCTACATTTCATGGTGTTTGCATGATACTCTTGTAATTAGGGGGTTGGAAAGCTAAGACAGGCAGAATTCCTGGAGAGACTAAGATTCCAGCTGCTTGTGCAAAGCAGGGGTCCATATCCAGCTGCTCTGGGACAAAAGAAAGGTGGGCAGTCTGAGAGACTTCCTAACAAAGAAACCCTTAGCAAAAGGGCTGCTAAAGGGGCAAGGATTGCACAGAGCTAACTGCTCAGAAGAAAGGACAGGTAGACAAAATTGTCCAGGTGCACTCTGCCCAGCAGATTGGGAGCTTTCATGATCTTCAGGGGCTCCATCTCCCTGGCTGCCTACACAGCTCCAAGAAGACTTTCTGTGATGACAGGCATAGCAGCCGGGAAGAAGGAAACAGCTCTTTCCTCCCCCGAGGCACCAATACGTCTCCCCTGGAATCCCCGATATGGCTTCAGGGTCTGAGCAACTCCAGAGAGTACAGCTTCTGGGCACAAGAGGGCGCCATATGCAAATATGAAATGTCAAAGGAACCTGGTCCAGAGTAAAATTATGAACACAACTCCTCAGAAAGATTTTAATGATTTTGACCTCATAACTCTCCCTGAAAGGGAGTTCAAAATAAAAATCATTAACATGCTCACGGAGGTACAGAAAGATATTCAAGAACTCAGGAATGAATTCCAGTAGGGGATCCAATCATTGAAAAGCACAGTGGACAGTATTAAAAGCACATTGGATACGGTGGAGGAGACGATAAATGGAACAGGAACTAGAGAAGAGGAATACAAAGAAGCTGAGGCACAGAGAGAAAAAAGGATCTCTAAGAATGAAAGAATATTGAGAGAACTGTGTGACCAATCCAAGTGGAAAAATATTCACATTACAGGGGTACCAGAGAAGAAGAGAGAGAAAAAAGGATAGAAAGTGTCTTTGAGGAGGTGATTTCTGAAAATTCCCCAATCTGGGGAAGGAGATAGTCTCTCAGGCCATGGAGGTGCACAGATCTCCCAACACAGCGGACCCAAGGAAGACAACATCAAGACATATACTAATTAAAATGGCAAATATCAAGGATAAGGACAGACTATTAAAAGCAGCCACAGAGAGAAATAAGATCACATACAAAGGAAAGCCCATCAGGCTATCATCAGACTTCTCAGCAGAAACCTTACAGGCCAGAAGGGAGTGACATAATGTATTTAATGCAATGAAGCACAAACACCTTGATCCAAGATTATTTATCAGGCAAGATTATCATTTAAATTTGAAGGAGGGATTAAACAATTTCCAGATAAGCAAAAGCTGAGAGAATTTACCTCCCACAAACCATCTCTACAGTGTATTTTGGAGGGACTGCTATAGATGGAAGTGTTCCTAGGGTTTAATAGCTGTCACCAGATGTAATAAAACCACAGTAAAGAAAGTAGAACAGCTAATTACTAAGAAAATGCAAAATTAAATTAAATATCCCCAAAGTCAATCAAGGATAGACAAAGAGTACAGAAAATGATATCTAATATATAAAGAATGGAGGAGGAAGGAAAAGGAGGAGGAAAAAAAATTAAAAAAGAACCTTTAGATTGTGTATGTAATAGCATATTAAGTGAGTTAAGTTGGACTCTTAGATGGTAAGAAAGTTAACCTTGAACCTTTTGTAATCACGAATCTGAAGCCTGCAAACCCAATAAGTACATACCTATACATAATCACCCTAAATGTAAATGGACGGAATGCACCAGTCAAAAGAGATAGAGTCACTAAATGGATAAAACAAAAAGACCCATCTATATGCTGCCTTCAAGAGACTCACTTTAAACCCAAAGACATACACAGACTAAAAGTGAAGGGATGGAGAAAGACATTTCATGCAACTAATAGGAAGAAAAAAGCAGGAGTTGCAGTACTTGTATCACACAAATAGACCTCAAAACAAAGAAAGTCACAAGAGACAAAGAAGGACATTACATAATGGTAAAAGGGTCAATCCAACAAAAAGATATAACCATTATAAATATCTATGCACCCAACACAGGAGCTCCTACACATGTGAAACAAATACTAACAGAATTAAAGAGGGAAATAGAATGCCATGCATTCATTCTAGGAGACTTCAACACACCACTCACTCTGAAGGACATATCAAACAGATAGAAAATAAGTAAGGAGACAGAGGCACTGAACAACGCACTAGAACAGATGGACCTAACAGACATCTACAGAACTCTACATCCAAAAGCTGCAGAATACACATTCTTCTCAAGTGCACATGGAACATTTTCAAGAATAGATAATATACTAGGCCACAAAAAGAGCTTCGGAAAATTCAAAAAGATTGAAATTGTACCAACCAACCAGCTTCTCACACCACAAAGGAATGAAACTAGAAATGAATTTCACAAAGGAAATGAAAAATTCCACAAACACATGGAGGCTTAATAACATGCTCCTAAATAATCAATGGATCAATGACCAAATAAAAACAGATATCAAGCAATATATGGAGACAAATGACAACAATAATTCAACACCACAAAATCTGTGAAACACAGTGAAGGCTGTGTTATCAGGAAAGTATATTGCAATACAGGCCTACCTCAGGAAAGAACATTCCCATATGAGCAGTCTAAACTCACAATTAACGAAAGAAGAAAAAGAAAAACAAATGAGACCCAAAGTCAGTAGAAGGAGGGACATAATAAAGATCAGAGCAGAAATAAATAAAATCAAGAAGAATAAAACAATAGAAAAGATCAACGAAAGCAAGAGCTGGTTCTATGAGAAAATAAACAAAATTGATAAACCCCTAAGCAGACTTATGAAGAAAAAGAGAGAGTCTACTCACATAAACAGAATCCGAAATGAGAAAGGAAAAATCACTATGGACAGCACAGAAATACAAAGAATTATTAGAGAATACTATGAAAAATTATATGCTAACAAACTGGATAACCTAGACGAAAAGGACAACTTTCTAGAAAAATAAAACCTTCCAACGCTGACCCAGAAAGAAACAGAAAATATCAACAGACCAATTACCAGCAACAAAATTGAACTGGTAATCAAAAACCTACCTAAGAACAAAACTCCTGGACCAGATGGCTTCACCACTGAATTTTATGAAACATTTAGTGAAGCCGTAATACCCATCCTCCTTAAAGTTTTCCAAGGAGTGGAAGAAGAGGGACTACTTCCAAACTCATTCTATGAGGCCAGCAGCACTCTAATACAAAAACTGGGCAAAGACACCACAAAAAAAGAAAACTACACACCAATATCCCTGATGAACATAGACGCAAAAATACTCAACAAAATATTAGCAACCCAAATTCAAACATACATCAAAGGATCATCCATCATTATCAAGTAGGATTTATTCCAGGGATGCAAGGATGGTTCAACTTTCGAAAATCCATCAAGATCATCCACCACATCAACAAAAAGAAGGACAAAAACCACATGATCATCTCCAAAGTTGTGAAAACACATTTGACAAAATTCAACAACCATTCATGATAAAAACTCAACAAAATGGGTGTAGAGGGCAAGTACCTCAACATAATAAAGGCCATATATGACAAACCCATAGCCAACAACCGCAAGAAGCTGAAAGCTTTTCCTTTAAGATCGGGAAAAAAGACAAGGATGCCCACTCTCCCACTTCTATTCAACATAGTACTGGAGGTCCTAGCCACAGCAATCAGACAGCACAAAGAAATAAAAGGCATCCAGATTGTTAAGGAGGAAGTTAAACTGTCCCTGTTTGCAGATGACATGATATTTACATTAAAAACCCTAAAGAATCTACTCCAAAACTACTAGATCTAATATCTGAATTCAGCAAAGTTGTGGGATACAAAATTAATACGCAGAAATCTATGGCATTCCTATACACTAACAATGACCTAGCAGAGAGAGAAATCAGGAAAACAATTCCATTCAAAGTTGCATCAAAAAGAATAAAATACCTAGGAGTAAACCTAACTGAGGAATTGAAAGAGCTATACTCTGAAAACTACAAGACACTCATGAGAGAACATAAGAAGATACCAATAAATGGAAACGCATTCCATGCTCATGGATAGGAAGAATTAATATTGTCAAAATGGCCATCCTGCCTAAAGCAATCTACAGATTCAATGCAATTCCTATCAAAATACCAACAGCATTTTTCAACGTACTAGAGAAAATCATTCTAAAATTCATATGGAACCACAAAAGACCCCAAATAACCAAAGCAATCCTGAAAAGGAAGAATAAAGCAGAGGGGATTATGGTCCCCAACTTCAAGCTTTACTACAAACCCACAGTACGCAAGACAATTTGGTACTGGCACAAGAACAGACCCATAGACCAATGGAAAAGAATAGAGAGCCCTGATATAAACCCAACCATATATGTTCAATTAATATATGATAAAGGAGCCATGGACATACAATGGGGAAATGACAGCCTCTTCAACAGCTGGTGTTGGCAAAACTGGACAGTTGCATGCAAGAGAATGAAACTGGATTATTGTTTAACCCCATACACAAAAGTAAACTCGAAATGGATCAAGGACCTGAGTGTAAGTCATGAAACCATAAAACTCATAGAAAACAACATAGGCAAAAATCTCCTGAATATAAGCATAAGCGGCTTCTTCCTGAACACATCTCCTCGAGCAAGGGAAACAACAGCAAAAATGAACTCGTGGGATTACATCAAACTAAAAAGTTTCTGTATGGCAAAGGACACCATCAACAGAACAAAAAGGCATCCTACAGTATGGGAGAATATATTTGTAAATGACATATCCAACAAGGGGTTAACATCCAAAATATATAAAGAACTTACACGCCTCTACACCCAAAAAGTAAATAACCCGATTAAAAATGGGCAGAGGATATGAAGAGACAGTTCTCCAAAGAAGAAATTCAGATGGCCAACAGACACATGAAAAGATGCTCCACATCACTAATCATCAGGGAAATGCAAATTAAAACCACAGTGAGATATCACCTCACACAAGTAATGATGGCCACCATCCAAAAGACTAAGAACAAAAAATGCTGGCAAGGATGCAGAGAAAGGGCAACCCTCCTACACTGCTGGTGGAAATGTAAGCTAGTTCAACCATTGTGGAAAGCAATATGGAGGTTCCTCAAAAAACTAAAAACACAAATACCATTTGACCTGGGAATCCCACTCCTTGGAATTTACCCAAAGAATACAAGTTCTCAAACTGAAAAAGATACATGCACCCCTATGTTTATTGCAGCACTTTTTACAATAGCCAAGATATGGAAGCAACCTAAGTGTCCAACAGTAGATGAGTGGATAAAGAAGAGGTGGTACATATACACAATGGAATACTATTCAGCCATAAGAAAGAAACAAATTCTGCCATTTCCAACAACATGGATGGAGCTGGAGGTTATTATGTTCAGTGAAATAAGCCAGGTGGAGAAAGACAAGTGCCAAGTGATTTCCCTCATTTGTGGAGTATAACAATGAAGCAAAACTGAAGGAACAAAATAATAGCAGACTCAGAGACACCAAGAAGGAACTAGTGGTTACCAAAGTGGAGGGAAATGGGAGGGTGCGTGGGGAGGGTGGGAGAAGGGGATTTTGGGGTATTATGTTTAGTACACATGGTGTGGGGATCATGGGGAAAACAGTGTAGCACAGAGAAGGCAAACAGTGAATCTGTGTTATCTTACTACACTGATGGACAGTGACTGAATTGGGGTATGAGGGGGGACTTGATAATATGGGTCAATGTAGTAACCACATTGTTTTTTCATGTAAAACCTTCATAAGAGTGTATATCAATAATACATTAATTAAAAAATTAAAATTAAAATAAAGATTTACTCCTTTTTAATAAGACAACTTCAACTTTTTTGTAACAAAAGATATTAAATGAATACATTGACCCAAGAAAATGGCAAAATCTGATACTCCAAATTTTTTATCACCATACAAAATATGTATTAATTAATTGTTAAATCCAAAAATCTCAATGCTAAATAGAGGAAATATGATTTGTTCGGGAATGGATCATGTATATAAAAACACAAGTTGTTGGTAGAAGTTACAGGATTAAGAGAAGAAATTCCATTTTTATGCTGTATACTTTTGTATTTTTTCACAAAGTTCAGGCATTACTTTGCTAATAATGAAGAAAGCAATTATTTATAAAAGTCCCACTCTGGGAGAGAGTGTGCATGCTTTGGAATGAAGCAAAGAGTTGAGAGTTTTAGGAATAAATGTGTTTCCCCATTGTGCTGTTCCTAATTAGAATCCATGTCCTCACCAGGTGAGATCACTCTTGCAAATTATACGGTCAATATAGTGAAAAGACAATCCACAGAATGGGAAAAATATCTACAAATCATATACCTGATGAGGAACTTGTATCCAGAATGTATAAAGAACTCCTCTGATAACTTATTAATAAAAAGACAATTCAAAGTAAACATTTACAAGGAAAATGAGTAGATACATCTCTAGAGAAAATATATAAGTGGCTTTATGCACACTAAATAACACTCATGCCATTATTCATTAGGGAAATTCAAATCAACACCACTGTGAGATATTACTTCAAATCAATTAGAATGGCTACAGTCAACAGGATAGACGATTACTGGAATCCCCATTCACTATTTGTGGGAATTTAAAATGCAACAGTCATTTTGGAAAACAGCTTGGAAATTCCACAGTTGTTAAATATAGAGTTACATATCACTGAGCAATTCCACACAAAAACTTGTTTGTTCGTAATATTATTCATAATTACCAAAAGTTTGAAAAAACTCACATGTCCATTAACTGGTGAATGGATGAACAAAATGTGATATATACATACAATGAAATATTAACAGATAGTGAAGAAGAAATGAAATACTGACATATAGGCACAACATGAATGAACCTTGAAAACATTATGCTAAGTGAAGGAAGCCCATCCCAGAAGACCAAAATATCCAGAATGGCAAATCTTTAGAGAAAGAAAGTCGATTAGTGGTTGCCTATGGTTAGAAATATTGTGAGGTCTGAATGACTGCTAACAGGTATAGAGTTTCTTTTTGGCATGATCAAAATGTTCTAAACTTACTTCGTAGTGATATAGGTACAACTCTGTGAATATATTAAAAACCAGAATTATATAATTTTAATGGGTAAATTGCATGATATGTGAATTAAATGTCAATAAAGATTGTCTTTCCTTTTTTTTTACAAAAAGAAGTATACAGCCATATTCTGGTCATGATATTCAGTGCCTTGCCTTGGAAATGGATACATGATTTTATTGTACTTTCCTATAGACTGCAATAAAGTGTTTTCCATGAAAAAAAGATAAAAAAGGATATTCAGTGCCATATGAATTCAAGGTAGATAGGCTCACAATAGCTTATCTAGCCCTGGGAAGAAAAAGTGTTTTGTACCTGTGCACATGGATTAGTAAAGTATAGCAGGACTCTCCTGCAAAAAGAAGCAAGGAAGATCCCAAATCATAGTTACAGAAGCTGGTCTATTTAATCTCCACCAAACTGCCCTCACCTTCCAGCCTTTCTACATCATATGATCATATAATACAGGTGTCTTGCCAATGGGTTTCAGCCCCAGGCAAGTTCGCTATGGATTCAATGCGCCCAAAGAAATTGAAAGCAGAACATTCTTTGGAGTGAAAGGGTTTATTATCCGGCTTGTTCTCCCGGCAGTAGGTCGAGCACTAGAGTCTCTGTCTCCCCCCAGAGCACAGGGCTGAGCTCTCTATATAACACAGTAGTAGCTTATTGCCTAAAGGTGTGGAAGCAGTAGCCTAGCAACAGGCCAGTTACATCATCAGGTGGTTTAAGTTCAGTGAGGATCCTGACCATAGGGACCCCAGCTTCCCCACACAGGCCAGCAGTATTCAGTGTGAAGTTAGAACAGCTCTGGATCATAATTATTTGTCAATTCTGGAAGGCTGGCAATTCCTATAAGCAGAAGACTGTGTGTTACCTTTACTTAATTGCTTAGGATCCAGAGAATGCAACATATGCTCAATTGTTGCTGATAGAAAACAAGAATGAATTTCTTAGGAAATTCAGGAAGTTCTAAGTTATACCTGGAAACCTGTCAGAAATGTAATTTCTCAGGTTCTACCCATATATACTGAATCAGACACTTTATAGGTAGGGCTCAGCAACCTGTGTTTGAATGAGCCTTCCAGCTGATTCTGGTAGACTCTAAAATTATAGAGCACTCAGATAAACACAGTCAACATCTAGAACCCTTCTTTACAAAATCAGATGTGAAGAATATCCTACTTTCTCTCACATTTTTAAAGGCCCTTATAATATCCTTCCAAAGGGTAACAACTTTTTTGAAAGTGACAAATCATATACAGACACAATTTTCCATTGACATTTGTGAATACTTTTAATTAATGAAGCTATACATAAAGAAAATTCAGCAAGTCTCCTAGTTTGCATCAAGAACTGAGACAGTTCTGGGCAACTGAGATTCATCAGATTAAAGAAAGTTCCTCCCTTCATTCTCAAAAGTGAGAGATTATCCAAGTATTTTAAGCCTGGGCCTGGGAATTAGGCATTAATACATTAATGGCAAAAGCTTCAAGCCTCCATGTTGGCAGGAAATGTCTTTTAAGGTTTCCAAGGAAACAGAGAAATTTCAGGTTTGAATCCTGAGTTGGGCTGAACTGAATTTTAAAAATCATCAGGATCTACACCCAGAGGCAAGAAAGAAACGGCTCTGGTTAAAAATAGTGTATTTGCCTTGGCCACCATAAGAGAAATAGAATAATAGGTAAGAGCAACAATTTGCCAGCTGCTCAAATTTTCCCAATTATATTGTATACATTTAAGGAAAGGATTATTTCCAATCATTACTGTCACATGTATGAGTTAACTGGAGGCAGAGAAGCAGATTGCCAGCATTTGAAAAAAGGTGCCTCAGGGAGATTCAAAGGCACAATTGGAAATATCTTTGAAAGAAGCCCACACAGCATCTATTAGGCAGTAATGCAGTTTCTAAGTAATTCACAGCTGATTCTAGGGCTAGTATGTGTATGCATAAATACACATCATATATGCCAATGTGTGGTATATATGTGTGTATACGTATGTATAAAATAAGAGACTGGATACAGATTACATCAATTAAGAGTTTTCCACATAAAAATACAGCCCAAATTGAAGAGAAAACAAGAAATGCCCAGGAGCCTTGTATTTTAAAACAGTGATAAAGCCAGCCAAACAACACATCTCAATAAAAAAGAAAATAATCCTAGCTATCTGTGCTGAATATGGCAGCCCATAAAACAAACCTGGAGGAGATTGAGCCCTAAGGTATCAGCACTGATCACCAGTAAAATTTATCCAGTGACTTTTCAGTTAAGAAAGAAGACGAAAAAGCACTCAGGATAGTGGAGTATTTTATCTTTTCAGTTTTTACAGAAAAGTCTCCACTTATTGTATTTCTCTCCCTTATTGGATTGTTTTTAAAGTTTCCTCCATCAATTATGAAAATATGTAAGTAGGTATGCATATTTTTAAATTAATAGGCTTCATTTTTTAGAGCAGTTTTAGGTTTACAGAAAAATAGAGCAGAAAGTATTGGAAGTTCCTATATACCCCCTCCCGTCCCTCCATTCAGTGTCCCTATTACAGTCTTGCACTGTTTTTACAGTAGCACTGTTTAAAATGGAAAAGAATTAAACTGAAAAAAGAAAGCACTGTTTTCACTGAAGAATATTTATTACAACTGATAAATCTATATTAACTAAAGTACATAGTTTACATATGACTCACTGTATTTTATATTCTGAGTTTTGACACATGTATACTGACACATATGCATCATTACGATATCACATAAAGTAGTTTCACTGCCCTAAAAACCCACCTATTCATCCCTCCCTCCCCCTCACCTCTGAAAATCTGGCAACCACTGAGCTTTTTCCTCTCTCCATAGTGTTGCCATTTCCAGAATGTCATAGATGGAATCATAAAGTCTACAGTCTTTTCAGATTGACTCCCTTCATTTAGCAATATGCTTTTAAGATCCATCCATGTCTTTTTGTATCTCTGGAGCTCGTTTCTTTTCATCACTGAACAATATTCCATTGTATGTCTGTGCTAAAGTTTGTTCATCCATTCACCTATGGCAGGACAGCTACAGGCTGCCAATTTCTGGCAATTGTGAATAAAGCTTCACAAAACATTTATGTGCACATTTTGTATGGGCATTCATCAATTATGAAAGTCTGTAAATTACATTTTAGTTAACACAGTTTTGGGGAAAAAAAAGTATCTTCGTATCCCAAAGTATCTTAGTCATTCGCGTCCGTGCCAGACCCATGAAATTTAGTCCTACTTTAAGAAGTGGGGTGGAAGAGGGGAAGAAAAAAAGAATCACAGAAGCTCATGATTAGAAGGAACACTGATGGTCATGTAGGTTTGTTCCTATACCCTCAAGCATACGTGTGGGATTCACTTACATATCACTTACATTCATACAGCTTCAGCTGACCAAACTTTTCTTGTTTGGCATGCTCTGAACTTTAAAAATTCTACTTTTTAGATTGTACCATCTTAATTTCTACTCCTTAGGGCTACACAGGAACAATAGACTAATAATTTACCTGGCAGCCTTGGGATACTTCTAGGACATTTTCACATTTCTCCAGTTCCCTCAAACTTTCTTCTTAGGAGATGTTCTGAGTCTTTTTATCAGTACGATTCAGTCATGATTCTAGTTTAATTTATATCAAATTTCCACATCATTTCTACCTAACCGATATGTCAATCCTAAATATTAGACAACATACAATGATAAAACTTCATGTTTACTGCATTGTTTTTAAGTCCAAAATAAAGCTATGAATATGATATAACAAACCCATTGTTGATAGATAACCTTGTTATTTGCTTTGTCTAGTAGGGAGATTGTTATGTGCAGCATAATCTTAAAACCTTTGCAAAATACTTCAGGATGCTGTTTAAATTTAAGGATGAGAAGAAAACCTTAGGACATCGTTTCTCTGAATCATTAACAAAATTGCAAACTTCCACACTAAATTCCTTTTATGAAAGATAAAACAACCTCAAAAAGTTTTTAAAAATTTGATATCCAAGAAGACATGAGATGGATTAAAATCATAATTACCATATTAATTACAACTGATTCATCAGATCCCAAATTGGAAATAGCAGGAGAATGAATTAATTAATTAGAATAAAAGTTCTAGAAATTCTCCCAATTAAAATTTAAAATACATGAAATAAATTCATACAGGAAAAAAAAAGAGAGAGAGACATAGAGACTGACCAACCAAATAAATAATATATAAGAAATACTGAAAAAAACTTGAGAAAGAAAACTTCCCTGATGTTCTTTACTTTCTTTCCCTAAAGTCAAAGGCCACTCTAACAGTGAGTGAAATGATTGAATAGGAAGAGTTCCACTATACATACAAAAGCAATTTTTTTAATTAAATGCAAAAGAAACAATGCAATTCCACAAGTGTTTACAAAAGAAAATCTCACAATTTACAAATTAAATAATATCAGTTATAAACAAACACCTTTGCAGCACTATAACAGAAGTCATCAAATTGTACAGAAAATAAATAAGTAGAAAAGTTTATACACATAAAAGAAAGCCATAGAGCTAATAATAGAAAGGAAGACAAAGAGGAAACAAAGCATATTGGAGAGAATCAATGAAGCCAGAAATTGGTTATTTGAAAAGAGCAACAGGATTGATCAATCTCAGGCAAGCCTAGTCAAGAAAAAAAAAAAAACAGCCCAAATTATAAATACCAGAAATGAAAAGGCAACTGTATTTTTTGCTATTATTAATGTACAATTACATGAGCAATATTATAGTTACTAGACTACCCCTATTATCAAGTCCCCACCACGTACCACATTATGGTCACTGTCCATAAGCATAGTAAGATGCTATAGAATCACTACTTGTCTTCTCTGTGTTATATACTAATTTACATTCCCACCAGCAGTGTAGGAGGGTCCCCTTTCTCCACATCCTTGCCAACATTTGTTGTTTGTCTTTTGGATGGCAGCCATCCTAATTGGTGTAAGGTGATATCTCATTGTGGTTTTAATTTGCATTTGTCTGATGATTAGCGATGTGGAGCATCTTTTCATATGTTTGTTGGCCATCTGAATTTCTTCTTTGGAGAAGTGTCTTTTCAGCTCCTCTGCCCATTTTTAATTTATCTTATTTGCTTTTTGTTTGTTGAGGTGCATAAGCTCTTTATATAATTTGGATGTCAACACCTTATCAGATGTGTCATTTATGAATATATTCTCCCATACCATAGGATGTCTTTTTGTTCTATTGATGGTGTCCTTTGCTGTACAGAAGTTTTTAGTTTGATATAATCCCACTTGTTCATTTTTGCTTTTGTTTCCCTTGCCTAGGGAGATATGTTCATGAAGAAGTTGCTCATATTTATGTCCAAGAGATTTTTGTCTATGTTGTCTTCTAAGAGTTTTATGGTTTCATAACTTACATTCAGGTATTTAATTCATTTTGAGTTTACTTTTGTGTATGGAGTTAGACAATAATCCAGTTTCATTTTCTTACATGCAGCTGTCCAGTTTTGCCAACACCAGCTGCTGAAGAGGCTGTCATTTCCCCATTGTATATCCATGGCTCCTTTATCATATATTAATTGACCATATATCATTGTGTTTATATCTGGGCTCTCAAGTCTGTTCCATTGGTCTGTGGGTCTGTTCTTGTGCCAATACCAAATTGTCGTGATTACTCTGGCTTTGTAGTAGAACTTGAAGTCAGGGAGCATAATTCCCCCCATTTTATTCTTCCTTCTCAGGATTGCTTTGGCTATTTGGGGTCTTTTGTGGTTCCATATGAATTTTAAAACTATTTGCTCTAGTTCATTGAAGAATGCTGTTGGTATTTTGATAGGAATTGCATTGAATCTGTAGATTGCTTTAGGCAGGATGGCCATTTTGACAATATCAATTCTTCCTATCCATGAGCACGGGATGTGTTTCCATTTATTGGTATCGTCTTTAATATCTCTCATGAGTGTCTTGTAGTTTTCAGAGTATAAGTCTTTCACTTCCTTAGTTAGGTTTATTCCCAGGTATTTTATTCTTTTGGATGCAATTGTGAATGGAATTATTTTCCTGATTTCTCTTTCTGCTAGTTCACCATTAGTGTACAGAAATGCAACAGATATCTGTGTATTAATTTTGTATCCCACAACTTTACTGAATTCAGATATTAGATCTACTAGTTTTGGAGTGGATTCTTTAGGATTTTTTATGTACAATACCATGTCATCTGCAAACAGGGACAGTTTAACTTCTTCCTTGCCCATCTGGATGCCTTTTATTTCTTTGTGTTGTCTGATTGCCATAGCTAGGAACTCCAGTACTATGTTGAATAGAAGTGGGGAAAGTGGGCATCCTTTTCTTGTTCCCAATCTTAAAGGAAAAGCTTTCAGCTTCTCACTGTTAAGTATAATGTTAGCTGTGGGTTTGTCGTATATGGCCTTTATTATGTTAAGGTACTTGCCCTCTATACCCATTTTGTTGAGAGTTTTTATCATGAATGGATGTTGAATTTTGTCGTATGCTTTTTCAGCATCTATGGAGATGATCATGTGTTTTTTGTCCTTTTTGTTGATGTGATGGATGATGTTGATGGATTTTTGAATGTTGTACCATCCTTGCATCCCTGTGATGAATCCCACTTGATCATGATGGATGATCATTCTGATGTATTTTTGAATTCGGTTTGCTAATATCAACTGTTTTTTTTTTCACTAAAGACATTAGAATGATAATGAGAGGATTCTGTGAAATTTGTGTGAAAAATATGAAAATTTAGGTTAAATGAACTAATTTCTAGACAGAAACATAGTTTCTCACAGCACATGAAGAAAAAGAGTAGCTTACTAGTTCTAAATTTATAAAATAAATGTAACCTGTATCTTAAAATTTTCACATAAATACACACCAGCAAACAAACTACATTAAGGACTACCTGACCTCCCACATGAATTATAATTCTAAACTTTTAAAGAAAAAGGACAATGACTCTTAAAGAATTTCTTCCAGGTAATTTTTTAAAAAAAGAAGAAACCCTTGTCCATTTCATTGTTTTAATCTTGATTTTAAAGAAAAAAAATGTAATTTTTAAGGGAAAATGGCTGTCATGTTTAAGAATATAAAATCAGAGGTCAATTTCTCTCAAAATCATGCACATGAAAATGCCCAGTAAAACACTAATAAACCAAAGGTAACCAGGCATAAAAATTATAATGGAATTGATTCAAGAAATGCAAGGTTGGTTTAATATTTTTAAATTAATCTGTATAATCATCATATTAACAAGAAAAATATAGCGTAGTATAATATATTATAATGTATAATACATATTATCATTATTATTATTTAAAGTTTCTGGATATATCTAGCCTTATAACAATACCACACTATCTTAAAACATTAACAGTTGCCAAAGGTGAGGGAAATCCAAATAAGCAGCAGAGGAAATATGAGTATTAGTTGTATCCACAGACCAGGTATAGTGATAGGGCCATAGTTTATCCACCCAAACTTCTAGGTTTCCCCAGAGTTCCTGTTGCCAGATGGAGTGAATATATTACATAACACAAGTGGAACTAAGTGGCACAAAGAATGGACTGTTTTGGATGTCATGGTGCCACCAGATCTCCCCTACACAACCATGATGCTCATTCCTCCAGCTGCTAATAGAGTTGGCTGTTGATGGCTCACAGCTCAATCCCTTCCAGAAATTACCAATGGCCAAAGAGAGCTGCTTCAGTCAAGGTTAATCCCTCCCTACAGGTAGCCCATATCCTTTGCCTCAATTCTGCCTGATTCCACTGAGAAACTCTAACACTGGTGTCTGATTATGAACATAGGTAAGTCTTTCTAAAAGTTCCTACTACACTAATATTTAGGGTATCATTGGCATTTATATATGCCAAGCACTTAATAATATATCATTAAAAGAGTGAATTCAAACACCATAAGTATAACGTTTTGAGTTCATATTTGTGTGTAAAAGCTAATAAGTGCCAAAGTTAAATTTCTTGCATTACAATTTATTTGTCCTCATCAACCACAAGGTATATATTAGACACTATAACTATCTCAAATACCAATCAACTATGTTAAACAACCCCATAATTCTTCATGTGCCTTTGTAAAGTGTCAGCGATAACTGAGCATAATATAATCCATCATGAGTTACCTTATAAAATAATTCTCCACCTTTTTTTTAGTTGATGGCTTTAATCTTTTTATGTACGATGTTCCATGGTACTCATGAGTTTCTTACAATTTTATATCGTATATCCTCTAAAGGTCAGTGTTCACCTTTCTGCTTTCATTAATGGAATGACTATTGTATTTTGTCCAACACAAAACATAATCATCCCAGACACTTCCTTCTCTCTCATTTTCTACATCCCATCAGTCATCAGTTCCCTTAATCTGCCTCTTTAATGTGTCTCAAATCCTTTTCTCCTTTTCCATTCCTATTGTGTAACATAAATTCATATCTTTATTCTTTGAACACTTTTACAGTAATATCAGCTCCTCTATGGGTTTTATGATCAGCCAATGCTAGCACCCCTGAATATCCTCCTCTTACCTTCCACATACATCTATTGTTTCCTCTCTATTAGCTCCTAATCCTGCAATGGTGCAAGGATTATATTTCTAGGTCATAAATCTCCACTGTTACTATCATACTTAAAATCCTCTATTGTACTTATGTGAGGGTAAATTCTTTATCATGGAATAAATTATCTGACCCCTCTATACCTTTTTAACCTTTTCTCCTACCTGTCTTCCATATACTATCTCTGTTAAAGTTATTGTTAATACTTGTAACTTTTCTAAATGTCACATGCTCCTTTATACTCCCACATATTTCTTCCCATTTACTTCCTATCATCTTGATGATTTTTTATGTATCCATTTTTCACTCAATCCAAGCATCATTTCTTCAGTATACTTCTCCCTAAGTCACATTCTCTCTATAAACCTGCCAAGGTTACTTTTCTTTCTACCATGTCGCTCTATACCCAGTACTAACTGCAATTTGTATTTGCAGCTATGTATTACTTCCTTCTTATTGTGCTCATACACAGGGGTCTTATCTTGAACAACTCTGTATCTCTAGAATCTAGCATAGTTTTAGCGTATTATTGATATTCAAAAGCTGTGAATTGAATTGAACTGAACTGAATAGAAGCATTTAGGATTATGAACAGTAGCCCAGTAGCCATATGGACAATTTCTCTTTGCTAAATTTCACATTCAAAAAATGATTTTATTCCTTAGTGTACCTCATTAAAGACCCCATGAGGCAGATGAGGGGACAGTCATATATAAGCATCTCAAATTTTGCTCACTAAGCTGATGATGACTCCATTCTTT